>CAUDMG010003614.1:75000-407500 GCA_958450375.1 Homarus gammarus
CTCCGCCACACGCCTCTACCACACACCTCCACCACACACCTCTACCACACACCTCTGCCACACGCCTCTACTACACACCTCTACCACACACCTCCGTTTCACGCCTCTACCACACACTTCTACCGCACACCTCCACCACACACCTTCGCCACACACACACACCTCCACCACACACCTTCGCCACACACACTTCCGTTTCACACACACACACACACACACACACCTCCACCACACACACACACACCTTCGCCACACACACACACACACACCTCCACCACACACTTCCGCCACACACACACACACCTTCGCCACACACACACACCTTCGCCACACACTTCCGCCACACACACACACACCTCCGCCACACACCTCCACCACCACACACCTCTGCCACACACACCTCCGCCATACACCTCCGCCACTCACCTCCGCCACACACACACACACACACCTCCACAACACACACACACCTCCGCCACACACATACACACCTCCACCACACACCTCCGCCACACACACACACACATACACACACCACCACACACACATAGGTACGCTTTCTGAAATGCGCGCGCGTGTGCGTGTGTGTGTGTGTGTGTGTGTGTGTGTGTGTGTTAGGTTACGTATAACAGTTTATTAAGAATCACGTGAAACAGCCAACATAATTTATTAACCGTACGAAAGATGTTTTGTTACCGAACATCCGTATAAGTGGTGGTCGTAAATTAACCGAGCGGCCGGATAATGGATGTGTTCATTATATGGTAATAGATTAACCGGTGGCCGGATAATGGAAGTGTTTATCATGTGGAAATAAATTAACCGGGTGGCCGGATACTGAAACCGTTCATTAACACCACAAGATTCCGGAGATGAGATCATTAAGAAACACAATCATTATAATACCAGCACTGAACACACCCGGAAGTTAACCATAGTGATCCGGATAATGAAGACCTGGGAAGAGCCGCCGTCGCATCTTGCCGCAACCCCTCGGAGAACCGCGCTGAGAGGAAATGAGCTAAGTTGCCGCAAGCGACGGGTCCTTAACGAGGTAATGGCCGGATAAAGCTGAAGGAAATGCAAACCACCAGACTCATTATCCGGACAGGACTCGTAACCCGGGTCGGTAACGAGTGGGAGACGCTGAGCTACGACTCCCTAATATCTAGTCCTTAGCGTTGACGTAATTACTTCACATGAGAAGATCCCCCATCGCCGCCCACAATCTCCCTCTCACCGACTTCCACCAATGAGAGCGGCGGTATTTCATCAGCCTCTCTTCATCAGCCAATACGAGTGAGCCACGTCATTATTAATCCACCTATGAGGAAAGTGTTTTATTTAAGTTCTCTTCATCAACCAATCAGGGTTCATTACGTTATTTTTTATGTAGTGTCAATCGATCACCTGAACATTAGGCACCCCATCTTATTGCAGCTTATGATTAAATTCCCAAATGCTACCTGGGGTTAGGTTAAGTTAGGTTAGATCTAAGGTTAGGTTTGATTTGGGTTAGATTAGGTTAGGTTAAATTAGGTTATGTTAAATTAGGATAAGATAGATTAGGCTTGGTTAGCGTAAAATTAAGTTGGGTTAAATTAGATTTAGTTTGGTCATGTTAGCGTTAAATTGCTCAACCTTCAAGTGAAATGAGCGAGGGGGGGGGGGGGGTGGGAGGGGGAGGCTGGCTAATCTTTACACGATGAAAAAAAAAATCCTACGTATGAACATTAAAAAAAAATCAGTCGTCATGTGAGCACAGCATTTACCAACAACAACGACAGCGAAATTAATTTAGGTGTAGCAGCCGGTAACAAGTTGTTGTAACCATCACTTTTAATTTTGCCTTTCTGCCCCGTTTTTGAATACAGAATCTCAGAAAAATGTATAGACACTATTTTATATATTTCTGTGGAGATTTCATTATTGTTTTTATTATGACATCAACATTGTTCTTAGATGTAGGTCTGCCAGGGTCCCTTCACGTGAGGACATTGTTTTTGTTTTTCTACAAGATTTTACGCAACATCTTTTAAAATACATAAAGTAGTGTGTATACATTTTTCTGAAGCACTTGTATTTGGTCGAGTTCCTGTATATTCCTGTTCGTATGCACGGTTTTTTCGGGAGGGGGGGGGGGGGGGGTATATCCAACTAATTAAACACATAAGTTGAGAGTCCGTTTTTAAAGCAATATATTATTTCTCGGGTAATATTTATGTTGGATCACCTGAAGACTCTCCACCCAAGGTTATTTCACAAAGAAGGGACAAAGGGGGGACAGGGAGGAAGGAGAGGAGGGACAAAGGTGGGACAGGGAGGAAGGAGAGGAGGGACAAAGGGGGGACAGGGAGGAAGGAGAGGAGGGACAAAGGGGGGACAGGGAGGAAGGAGAGGAGGGACAAAGGGGGGACAGGGAGGAAGGAGAGGAGGGACAAAGGGGGGACAGGGAGGAAGGAGAGGAGACAGGTAGAGGGCATGGGGCAAGAACACAGGTGGAGGACACACCGTGAGGGCCTAGGGGAGGACACATGTAGAAGACACCGGTGGAGGACACGGGGGAAGGACACAGGTGAAAGACACAGTGGGGGTTACAGGGGAGGACACATGTGGAGGGCACAGGTGGAGGACGCAGGTGGAGGACACAGGTGGAGGGCACAGGTGGAGGGCGCAGGTGGAGGACGCAGGTGGAGGACACAGGTGGAGGACACATGTGGAGGGCACAGGTGGAGGACACATGTGGAGGGCACAGGTGGAGGACACATGTGGAGGGCACAGGTGGAGAACACAGTGGGGAACACAGGTGGAGGACACATTGGAGGAAACAGGGGAGGACACATGTGGAGGGCACAGGTGGAGGATACAGGTGGAGGACACAGTGGGGAACACAGGTGGACACATGCCACTAACCCTCCCCCCCCCCCCCTCTTCAGCGTGTTGTTTGGGTAAATCATATATTATTTTCGCGCGAAAAAGAAGAGAATACATTTTCATAATATTTTTACTCGCCAACATTTTATTTATATTTTTTATATAACGAATAATATTAGTTTATATTTTTTCCTGCATCAGTTAGCTCAATGTCTGCCTGTCATGACTGCTTGACTAACTGAATGACTGAGTGGTAGTGTTTTCCCCCGTGAGGATTATTTTTTTAAGTACTATATATCTCATTATTCAGGCTTGCTCTTAAGTCTTGAGCTACGGACGACCAGGCAACACGCACGAACGCAGTCATGGCCATACAGTATAGTGATAAGATTCATTTATTATAAACTGAAACGTCTGTAAGAAATGAGTAAAATGCGGAAATAAGAGCCGAGTGTGTGTTGAAGATGACCTGTGTGGCAACTATTACCTGTGCAATTGATGTTATCTGAACGAATATTTATATAAGATTTATTCACAACATACACCCCCTTCCCCATTCCAGACCTTCCTCTCTCTCCCTTCCTCCTCTCCCCCCTTTTCCTCTCTGCCGCCTCCAACATCCCTCTCTTCCTTCCTCCCGCCTTCCTACTTACCTCCCTCCTTCCTCCTACCCCCTCCCTCATCCTACAGTACATCCCTCCCTCTTTCTTTCCTCCCTCCCTCCCTCCCTCCCCCCTCCTGACTTGAGATTAAAAAAAGTCCATCAATTTGCATTAGTAAATATAATTATCTCAACTGATGGCCGACCTCTCGTTATTGCAGCATTTTTTTTAGCAATAAACTTCATTTTTAAGTTTAATTTATTCATTATTTACAAACTGTGAAAGTAATTGGTGTATCTCTTTCACTTTCACTCCAATATATTCCACTCTGGGACCATCACAGCAACGATGAATTTTGGTCACTGTCAACAACGAGAAGTTTGCGTTAGTTGAGAGGCTTTTCTCACGAGTAGTCTTCTGTCGCTGTTTCAATACTTTAGGTCTCTGATGCAGCAACATTAACATTGTAACGAGTTGGGGATTTAGAATATGTTAAAAGTCTACCCAGATCCCAACAGGCAACAACAAATAAAAAAAACAAAGACAATCGGACTATAAAAGGGTAGACAAGGGATGCGAGTTTTTGTTGTGTATAATAAAGTACCATAAATCCCTTAACAAAATATTCAGCGTTCTATAATTTACCCTTAACCAAACTTAACCTAAACATTAACAGTATATACATATTTATACAACATACAATAATTTGAAGCAAGTGGACGTGGGGGAGGCAATACAAGATTACAAATACTTAAGTGCGGAGCTGAGATGGCTGACGAGCAAGGCTGAGTATTGCAGAAGACGGTAGGTAGTCACTGTGCCGTAGGGTTCCAGGATAGGTGATCCTGTGGTCACTTCCCAGAGTGAAGTCCTCTCTCCTCGAACTGGAGCTGACAAAGAAGACTTTGAGGAGGTGACGCAACAACCAGGATATGGAGAAGGGAAACCCAGGAGTGGTAACTAAGACGAGTCATACTCGTGTTTCGTCCCTAGATGGCGTTGCTCGTGGTGCTGGGTAGGTAGATCAAGACAATAGATGGCGTGGTTCGTAGTGCTGGGTAGGTAGATCATGACAATTGGTGGCGGGGTTCGTAACAACATTCTATGTAAAAATCCATAGTTACACTTTTTTTTCATTTGCCTTTTGTAGATAATCAGATTTATAGAATGGTATAGTTAAGGTTTAGTTAAATTTGTTTTGATGTGTCAGGTTAGATTATGGTAAGGCAGGTTAGGTTAGGTTAGGTTAGGTTAGGTTAGGTTTATCTTAAACCATAATAGTTTATGTTACGGTCGAGAAAACCATACAGGGGACGGCCGCTAAACCACAGGTGAACTCCTAAACCCGGGATCACGGGCACCCCAACGAAAAATTCCGTCGGGGGAACTGTAGTTACGGTTAGCATCAAAACTAAGACTAACATATCACTCTGGGTGGTGAGGTAAAACCATTTTGTATCTAACATAACTTAACCTACCAAACTTAACCTAACCTGACCTAACCTAACCTAGCTTAACGTAACTTAACTTACCAAATTTAACCTAACCTGACCTAACCTCACCTAGCCTAAGGTAAGTAACGCAACATAGCTTAGGCCACCTAACCTAACATTGGGTCACGGTATACGTCCATTGTAACGGATGACATAAACAAACCAGACTTACCCCAGGATCATTGAGGCTTGTTTGGTTCATGTCATTTACGGTCATTAATGTTGATCCTTCGTGACTATCCGTCCACTCACACCCCGGAATGGCTGACCGCTGCGTGCTGGGTAACCACACACACATATAGACATACTGTATTATACCATCTTGTTGCCGCAAGTTTTGTACAACGAAATAAACAGAGCAATTCAAAGTACATTTTGTTGTTATCTGTTTATATTACATCTTATTTAACTACTAATGCCACTCTGGCATAATTTATCTTAAATCGACAAATATCCTAATAAATTGGTGTACTGTAGTATGTGACGTGATCTGTCGGCACTGAGCTATTGAAGATTAATTAATAGTTCACCTCAGGTAATACTGAGACCTTCACAGCTGACTGAAGTTGTGGTGGATGATTATAACCTAATATTATTCAGTGTTATTTGATAGTTTAAGTGAGTTAGTTACGGTAATGGAAGTAGTCAGTAGTACTCAGTACGGGGCTTGATTAAAACAGAGTAACATTTAAATCAGGTTTATTTAATCATTTGTGAACTTTATACCAGTTTTCAGTTGTTTATATCCAGAGTCTATTTAAATTAACATATTAATTTTAAAGTTCCTTATCATAGGTGATAGTACAAGACACTCCCCACATTGGTTCACATAAGAGTAAGGTAACTTTTTCACCAGGTGACATCCTCCAATTAGAGGTTATCGTCCGGAAAATTAGGTGAGTTTGCAGCTCTGAATAATTAATTGCAGAAAAGTTACATTCGTTTTGTACCGTTACATTGATTAGCTATGAGTGGAGTCACTTTAGAGTTTGAGGACCACATCGGTGTTTGAGGACCACGTTGGTGATTGAGGACCACATTGGTGTTTGAGGACCACACTGGTGTTTGAGGACCACGTTGGTGATTGAGGACCACATTGGTGTTTGAGGACCACATTGGTGTTTGAGGACCACATCGGTGTTTGAGGACCACATTGGTGTTTGAGGACCACATTGGTGTTTGAGGACCACACTGGTGTTTGAGGACCACGTTGGTGATTGAGGACCACATTGGTGTTTGAGGACCACATTGGTGTTTGAGGACCACATTGGTGTTTGAGGACCACATTGGTGTTTGAGGACCACATCGGTGTTTGAGGACCACGTTGGTGATTGAGGACCACATTGGTGTTTGAGGACCACATTGGTGTTTGAGGACCACATTGGTGTTTGAGGACCACGTTGGTGATTGAGGACTACATTGTAAATAAGTATTACCAATGTACTGCGTTAATCCTTGGTAAATGTTTATATATGTAAGCTGCTACTGAATGAGTTTTTACCTATTAAGATTGGAGCCAATTATGATGAGGACCTAATAAGATTGGGACCTATTAAGATTGGGACCTATTAAGATTAGGATCTATTAGAATTGAGATTTATTGGGATTGGGACCTATTGGGATTGGGACCTATTAGGATTGGGACCTATTAAGATTGGAATGTATTGGGATTGGGACCTTATGATTGGGATCTATTTGGATTGGGACCTCTGAGGATTGGGACCTACTAGATTATGTTAGCGTTCGTTTGGCTAATCTTTAGGTGAAATAAACAGGGTTGGATATTCTTCAGGTGATCTAAATAGGATTTGTTTGTGTATAAAAAATTGGTCTGTTTGTGTAGGAATTATGAATCTCCTTTATCGTCGTTTGTATTTATATAACATAAACAGGACAAATAGGTTACAATGTTGAAGACTCAGTAGAGTGACTGTAATAACTTGTGTTGAAGAGTGAGCGTGGTGGGGAAAGGAGGGAGTGAGCGTGGTGGGGAGAGGAGGGAGTGAGTGTGAGGGCAGTGGGGAGAGGAGGGAGTGAGCGTGGTGGGGAGAGGAGGGAGTGAGCGTGGTGGGGAGAGAAGGGAGTGAGTGTGAGGGCAGTGGGGAGAGGAGAGAGTGAGTGTGAGGGTGGTGGGGAGAGGAGGGAGTGAGTGTGAGGGTAGTGGGGAGAGGAGGGAGTGAGTGTGAGGGCAGTGGGGAGAGAAGGGAGTGAGTGTGAGGGTGGTGGGGAGAGGAGGGAGTGAGTGTGAGGGCAGTGGGGAGAGGAGGGAGTGAGTGTGAGGGCAGTGGGGAGAGGAGGGAGTGAGTGTGAGGGCAGTGGGGAGAGGAGGGAGTGAGCGTGGTGGGGAGAGGAGGGAGTGAGCGTGGTGGGGAGAGGAGGGAGTGAGCGTGGTGGGGAGAGGAGGGAGTGAGTGTGAGGGCAGTGGGGAGAGGAGAGAGTGAGTGTGAGGGTGGTGGGGAGAGGAGGGAGTGAGTGTGAGGGTGGTGGGGAGAGAAGGGAGTGAGTGTGAGGGTGGTGGGGAGAGGAGGGAGTGAGTGTGAGGGTGGTGGGGAGAGAAGGGAGTGAGTGTGAGGGCAGTGGGGAGAGGAGGGAGTGAGTGTGAGGGCAGTGGGGAGAGGAGGGAGTGAGTGTGAGGGCAGTGGGGAGAGGAGGGAGTGAGCGTGGTGGGGAGAGGAGGGAGTGAGTGTGAGGGCAGTGGGGAGAGGAGGGAGTGAGCGTGGTGGGGAGAGGAGGGAGTGAGTGCGAGGGCAGTGGGGAGAGGAGGGAGTGAGTGTGGTGGGGAGAGGAGGGAGTGAGTGTGAGGGCAGTGGGGAGAGGAGGGAGTGAGCGTGGTGGGGAGAGGAGGGAGTGAGTGTGAGGGCAGTGGGGAGAGGAGGGAGTGAGTGTGGTGGGGAGAGGAGGGAGTGAGTGTGGTGGGGAGAGGAGGGAGTGAGTGTGAGGGCAGTGGGGAGAGGAGGGAGTGAGCGTGGTGGGGAGAGGAGGGAGTGAGTGTGGTGGGGAGAGGAGGGAGTGAGTGTGAGGGCAGTGGGGAGAGGAGGGAGTGAGTGTGGTGGGGAGAGGAAGGAGTGAGTGTGAGGGCAGTGGGGAGAGGAGAGAGTGAGTGTGAGGGTGGTGGGAAGAGGAAGGAGTTAGTGAGCGAGGTACACACACAACTTGCACACACATATACAAATCTTGCACACACACACACACACATCTTGCACACATCTTATACATCTTGCACACACAAACACACACACACATACACACACACACACACAAACACACACACACACACACACACACACACACACACACACACACACACACACACCCCTGTGCTCTTTAATATTCAAACCTTCATTAAATGCAAATGCCCTCCAAATTTTACTGGTTGCCTGCTTTATGAGAAAATTTGGGAGGAATATGAGGGAGGCGAACGAGCATGTAAGCGCGATTAGGGGTGGAGCTGCCATCATGTCTCCAGACTTAGTGCGTCGTTTAGTGATGATGGCCCGGTCTTATACCCTGGGGATTCACGCTTCACTTTCTCTCGCGCGCACATTTTTTTTTTTTAGTTTTCCTCCTGTTGAACGAGAGGGTAGGGGGGGGGGGGAGTCGAGTGGGGTGTGAGGTTCTAGGAGGAAGAGGGGAGGGCCGATTGGGGTGTGGGGATGTGGAAGAGATAGAAAGAGAGAGAGCGAGCCGAGTGGGATGTGAGGTTGTAGGAGAGAGGGCCGAGTGGGGTGTGAGGTTGTGGAAGGGAGAGAGAGAGGGCCGAATGAGGTGTGAGGTTGTACGAGAGAGAGAGCCGAGTGGGGTGTGAGGTTGTAGGAGAGAGAGGGCCGAGTGGGGTGTGAGGTTGTAGGAGAGAGAGAACGAGAGAGGGACGAGTGGGGGGTGAGGTTGTAGGAGAGAAAGAGAGGGATGAGTGGGGTGTGGAGTGAGGTTTGAGGGAGGGAATAAGTTGTAGGTTGAAAAGAGAGATTGAGTGGGGTTAACGAAAAGTTGTGTTTAAATTGAAAAGGTTAATCAAAGGTTGTGATGATGTTGCAGATAATATCCTTTACAACTAACAATTCCAGGTTGTTGGTTCTTAAGTGTTGTAATTTAGATATGGGAGAGAGGAAAACAACGAATGGTTATGAGAGTTTAGCAAGAGTCTTAGAGAGGATGATGACAAAAAATTACGAAGGACTCCCAATAACTATGTTGGTCTTGGCAGTTTATAGAAGTGACATTTTCCTAATTCTCTTGGCTTAAATGGATACTCATACACACACACACACACACACACACACACACACACACATACACAGTAATGGCTCCCCCAGACAATCAGGCAATATCAATAATGTTCTGGTAGGTGTGTTTATGACTGTAGCAAAGTGCAGCATTCTAACTCCCTGTTGGTCTTATAGAACTAAGTAGTCTGTGTATGCATGCATGTATGTATGTATGTATGTATGTATGTATGTATGTATAAACACACCACTACGTCTTCATTCATCATTCTCCACCGATTAAGTGACACACACATCTCTTGCCCGGCTCCTTCATAGATCCAACCTTACTTACTTTACCTTGAGCAAAATACTGAGTGATCTGAGGAAGTTGGAGGAGTGATTTAAGGATCAGGACACTCTCTACCATGTCTTAAAGTCTCCTAATTTTACTATGGTTGACCTACTTCTCCTAGAGTGTTCTCCTCACCCCCTCCACATCTGCAATCTCCTTGTATCTGTAACCTGGTTGTGCTGTATCTGCGACGTGCTTGTATCTATGATCTGCTTGTATCTACGACGTACTTGTACCTGTGACGTGCTTGCATCTACGACCTGCTTGTATCAGCGACTTGCTTGTATCTGCTCCCTGCTTATATCTGTGACGTGCTTGTATCTGCGAGTGTGCGGAAGTTTTGAGTGTGTTGGAATGTTGAGTGTGTGGGAGTGGTGTGTGTGTGTGATTAGCAGATTATCAGAATTAACGCAGGATAATCTCATACAGGTATTGTGTGTGTATATATATATAGTATGTGTACTGTATATGTATATATTTTATTATTACTTACACTATACACAGAATACATATACATAATATTACTTTCACTAAACACAAAAAAAAAATAATGAAAAGTATTGAAACAAATCTTCATAATTATTACCATATAATCACACCATCAACCAAAGTCTTATTAAGAGAAGGTAAAAGTAATATTCCTACTTGACAAATTTAGACGAAGAATAATCCCCCCAAAAGTTTCTTGGTAACACTGGCTTCATCTTTATTCACAAGGTTACTTTACGAACAATATGGGGAGTGTCGCGCCCCGGAGCAAAACTTGGCCGAAATCTCATTAAGTGTCGGCACCCTTGGCTTCCCCGCCGTTTTCCCGCGCTTTTTTTTGTTTATCTTTGGTATTTTCCCCGTTTTTGTCACAGCTGTGCGGCCCGTGACGTCACCACCCTCCCTCTCTGTTTACTGTTTACGATTATTGTAACAGTACTGAGCTCTTTATTGAATATAATTACTAAAGCTTTTTGTGTGCGTTTTTTTGCTGTTGTTGTTGGTTATTATGACTGTGGTGGTTAGTGGTCTCTCTCTCTTTCTTTAACGTACACTTATTCCATGGTACATACACTCCTCCTCCCCCCCTTTTCTCTCTCACTCTCTCTACCCTACACCCATTCCACCCCACACACACATTTTAACCTCAGGTGATATAAGGTAAACCTGGTGGGCAGGTGAAGCTGACCAATGGTAAGGAAGATTTCTTTACCTAACCAGACGCCTCCTGGTCATTACGACGAATCCCCAATAATAGTATATAACTTATTAAATAACTTTATGTGGTTAGACCAACATGACTTAAGGTCTTCAGGTGTAAGAAAAGGCTTGTGTGGAAGTCGTCAGCAGCTGCAGTAACTTGCCTCTTGGTGGTTCTCTTTCATCAACTACCAAACATGGTGACGTGAACTGAATTTTCAAAAAATGTAACATAACACAGTCATAGTGACGCTGTTACCATAACATAACACAGTCATAGTGACGCTGTTACCATAACATAACACAGTCATAGTGACGCTGTTACCATAACATAACACAGTCATAGTGACGCTGTTACCATAACATAACACAGTCATAGTGACGCTGTTACCATAACATAACACAGTCATAGTGACGCTGTTACCATAACATAACACAGTCATAGTGACGCTGTTACCATAACATAACACAGTCATAGTGACGCTGTTACCATAACATAACACAGTCATAGTGACGCTGTTACCATAACATAACACAGTCATAGTGACGCTGTTACCATAACATAACACAGTCATAGTGACGCTGTTACCATAACATAACACAGTCATAGTGACGCTGTTACCATAACATAACACAGTCATAGTGACGCTGTCACCATAACATAACACAGTCATGGTAATGCTGAGTGTCACCGTAACGTAACACCGTCAGCGTTACATCGTCATCCCCAACTTTACAGTCAACAAGCTTTCTCTGCGTCAGGTTGCGTCATGTTAGTGCTAATCCACGTGACCACTAAGTTTCATACTTACAGTTTGGTGCCGTGTGTTAGTGAGCCTTGTAATTCACATAGCTCGTTCATGCCCCGTAACCTCCTAAATATTAGCAGCGCCTCCCCTCACTCGGTCCCTCAGGGAGGAGTCTTGCTAGCCAATCATAGCGCGAGTTTTTCAATAGCTCCTCCCACTGCCGGCGGGGGAGGCGGAGTCAGCTGGCGGTGGTGGTGCTGGTACTAGTGTTGCCATGGCTGTGGGAATTTCTTTGACTTTTTCTAGTCTGTTTTTGACCACTAATTGAGAGGAAGATAATATGAATCTGAACTTGAGTTGAGGCTGCTCTTAGTCCTATACTTGAGAGATCTTTATCACTCGTGACTACAAGCTGGAGGGGAGACAGAGAGGGTGTTATTGAATCTTGTAAGGGCTTTTACCCCGACCGATCATTCTGCTCATATGTTCCTTCTCTTAAGATTTCGGCAACTGAGAGAGTCGGAGGGAAGACTTGTCGCGTGATATTGATTTGTCTTCATTTGAGTGTTTGTCGGAGAGCAAGGAAAAACTCCATCTTTATTCCCCAAACCTTCTGCGACTTTTAATTAAAGACTTTAGTTGGGATGGCGACTGCGGCTCACGTTACGACACCCAGCCGAGCTCAGATGAATTTCATACTCGGATTTCCTTCGCTTATAAGGTGCAAAACTTTCGATTAATTATGTGAAAATAGATCCCGGGTTGATGACTTTTTTTTACCCGGATGATAGTGTGTGGTGAGGGAAAGGGGAGGTGAGATGTGAGGGGTGAGGATAATGAACTTTAAACAAAACATTCCCTTCTGATACTCCTCATCCCGGGCGGTCGGACCAGCAGTTTATAAAGCTTTAGGTCCGCGTAGGTAACAGTCCTACATATATAAAAAAAAAAAAAAAAAAAAAAAAAATTCGGGCTTTAACTCCATAATGATTACCTGATAAATCATTCTTATCAGTCATAATCCTTCAGGTTAGGTTAGGATGTCATTTGTAATCCTTCAGGTTATTACAGTGTTTAACTTGCCATTACTCTTAAAGTCTTGCTTAGTTGAAGCTCATTAATGGCATCTAATGTTTACTTAAAGAAACTTTATTTGTAAACACTAGCGAATGGAAAAAAAATCAGATAGTTGGTATTGAATATTTTTTTTAAATCACCTTTATTCTTTCAAAACCAAAATATCAAAGGAAAATATTTGTTATGTATAATACTAATTAGATTCATTATAAGGCTAAGTTATATTACAACCTTTTGTAAACTAATATTTAGATTATTAATTAGCTAAAATTATCAAAGGCAGATAAATTAGTTTTGTAATATAGGATTAATTCATTTATAAGCCAATATTATCAAAATCTAATTATCTTCTGTTGTGAATTAACACTGAAATGATTTACAAGTTAAATTTATTAAATAGAAATGTAATTTAGCTTTTTCAAAGACGATAAATTATTTATAAGTCAAAATTATAAAAGCTTTGCGTCTTGTCTCTATAATCGACTTGCCTCTCACCTGTGGATTAAGATAATTAAGTGAATATAAGCGGCTATATACCTGAATGTGTGTGTGTGTAATAAAAATAATAATAATAATAATAATAATAATTAACGGTTTATTGAAAAAGTTCAGCAGCCCGAAGGCTGAAAATATACATTCGACAAAAATGACTTATTGCATACAAGGACATGAGGTAGTTGGGTCGTTCAATAAAAAATTTCATTACTAAAAGAAGAAACATGAATTGAACATAAAAATTGTAATTTACAGTTGATGGCCCGGGTTGGTCTCTTGCCCTGCTGTGTGAGGTCACGTAGGCCACGTGGTGCAGTAACTCGTCCGTAGATGTTGTTATGAAGGACCTCACGTGGTCATGGAGACACGGGGTAGTGGTGTTCACGTGGTGTAGTACTCTTAGGTGTTGATATGAAGGACCTCACGTGATCATGGAGACACAGGGTGGTGTGGTGTTCACGTGGTGTAGTAACTCGTCCGTAGGTGTTGATATGAAGGACCTCACGTGGTCATGGAGACACAGGGTGGTGTGGTGTTCACGTGGTGTAGTAACTCGTCCGTAGGTGTTGATATGAAGGACCTCACGTGGTCATGGAGACACGGGGTGGTGTAGTGTTCACGTAGTTTAGTAACTCGTCCGTAGATGTTGATATGAAGGACCTCACGTGGTCCTGGAGACACGGGGTGGTGTGGTGTTCACGTAGTTTAGTAACTCGTCCGTAGATGTTGATATGAAGGACCTCACGTGGTCCTGGAGACACGGGGTGGTGTGGTGTTCACGTAGTTTAGTAACTCGTCCGTAGATGTTGATATGAAGGACCTCACGTGGTCCTGGAGATACGGGGTGGTGTGGTGTTATCTCGTGGTCAGGTGTAAAGCCGACCCACGGTTGTTTCCAGGGTGGACTGATTAACACTACCTGGTCAGAATACGGTGGATGGTTCCCAAGGGTGCTTATCTTACCGGTGGGTCACGGCTCTTACTGGCACTGTGTAGTGCTGAATTCTCGGGCTTAAACACTGTTCATCACTGTTCAACACAGATCCCACTTTTTTCCGAAACGAAATTGTCACTTTTGATTATGCTGATATCCCGGTGGCGAGGAAGAGTCGGGGAGAGGGACTTGGGGAATGGGCCGACATTGACCAGGGGGCAGCTGCCGCAGCAGGAGCGGGTACCCGATAGGTCTTGACCCTGCGGTGGTCAAGAATGTAATGTGTGTGTGTGTGTGTGTGTGTGTGTGTGTGTGTGTGTGAGAGAGAGAGAGAGAGAGAGAGAGAGGGTGTGTGTGTGTGAGAGAGAGAGGGGGTGTGCGTGTAAGAGAGAGGGTGTGTGTGTGTGTGTGCGTGTGTGTGCGTGTGCGTTCATGTGTGTGTGCGTGTGCGAGTGTGTGTGTGTGTGCGCGTGTGTGTGTGCGTGTGTGTGTGTGTGTTTGTATGTGGGGGGTGTCAGGGTGTGTATGACTGTGAGTGTGTGTGTGCGTGTTTACGTTTGTGTGTGTGTGTGTGTGTGTGTGTGAGAGAGAGAGAGAGAGGATGTTTGTGCAAGAGAGAGGGTGTGTGTTTGTGTGTGTGTGTGTGTGTGTGTGTTTGTGTTTTTTACAGTGATGAATTTCTAAAAATATGTAATAAGCTGATCATCCATCATGTCTGCCTCCCAACACTCCTCTCTTCCTTATCTCCCTCACTCCTCTCACTCCTCTCTCCCATCACTCTTCTCACTTCTTACTCCCCCTCACGCCTCACCCCTTCACTTCCCCTCAACCTTTTTTCCTTTAATCTTCTTAACCTCTCACACCTCACTTCCTTTACCCCTCTCTTCCTTCAATCTTTGCTCCCCTCACTCCTTACTCCCCTCACTCTTTACTCCCCTCACTCATCCTCTCTTTTCTGTCTGTCTGTTTCTCTGGCTGTTTTCCCCTTTTATTGTCTCTTGATCTTTCCCCTCCTCCTTCTCTTCTCATTAAAGGTTCTTATCCTTTCCTTTCAGTCTCCCCTCTTCCATGCCCATTGTGATACAACTCCTCTCCTATCCTCTCCTCTCCATCTTGCCTTCTCCTCCCCAACTTTCCTCCCTCTCCCCCTCCTCATCTCCCCACCTCCTCCCCACCTTCTCCTCCTCCCCATCTCCCCATATTCTCCCATCTTCCCTCCCCCTTCCCCATCTCCCTTCCTCCTCCCCCTTCCCCATCTCCCTTCCTCCTCCCCCTTCCCTTCTTCTCCTCCCCATCTCCCCTCTTCCTCCCCATCTCTCCTTCTCCCTTCCCCATCTCCCCTTCTCCCACTCCCCATCTCCCCTCTCTGGTAAAAAAGTGCCAGTCACGGAGCCGTCATAAGGGGAGGACATATATAGACACTTACCAACATTGCGTGGCCATTATTCACCTCTATATAGTCGCCCCTGACCTGCCCTGTCATTCCGTGTTCTAGGTGTTCTCCGTGTGGGTGTTCTAAGTGTTCTCCGTGTGGGTGTTCTAAGTGTTCTCCGTGTGGGTGTTAGATGTTCTCCGTATGGGTGTTCAGGTGTTCTTCGTGTGGGTGTTCAGGCTGTTCCTTGTGTGGGTGTTAGATGTTCTCCGTGTTCTCTGTGTGTGTTCGGGTTGTTCTCTGTGTGGGTGTTCAGGTGTTCTCCATGATCTAACCTACCCATAACCTGGTAACAGTACACAGAGAAGTGATTGACTGTTAGAATATTGGTCATACGGCTGGCAGGGTGATGCACGATGCCAGTTGCCAGACAAGAAGTTCTTTTACGGTGTTTGTAGTCAGTAATTGACAGACAGATGCGATATTTTTTCTACGTCCTTCATTTGTTAAGGTTTATAACAATATATAGCTTTCTTTCGTGTTGGTTTTTATATATGTTATCTCTCTCTCTCTAGTTCGTCTTATTCAAATACCTTATGCCTAATATATTTTTCCTCTCCTCTCCATCTTTTGTCCACCCTTTCTTTCTTTCTTACTTTCATTCTTTATTTCTTTCTTTCTTTCTCTTTGCTCGTTTCCCTTCTCATTCCATGCTCCTCCTCTCTCCCTTTTCCCCTCACCCTTCTTTCTTCACTCCTTTCCTCTCCTCTCTCCCCTCGCTCTCCGTCTCTCACCTACTCTCCCATACTATCTCCTCACCCCAGGCTCCCCACCTCTTCCCTCACCCAAGGCTCCCCATCTCTCCCCTCACCCCAAGCTCCCCTCCTCTCCCTTCACCCCAAGCTCCCCTCCTCTCCCTTCATCCTAAGCTCCCCTCCTCTCCACTCATCTCCCATCAATCCAGCTCCCCATCATCTCCCCCTCCCCCCATCCCAGGGTCCCCACCTCTCCTCTCACCCTAAGCTCCCCTTCTTTCCCCTCATCTTCCCTCACTCCAGCTCCCCCTCCTCTCCCCCCACCTTTCGTCTCCCCTCATCTCTCCTCACCCCAGGCTTTCCTTCTCTCCCCATCGTCAGGACTAACAAGAGCAGCTTAAGCCCCCCTCACCCTCCCCGCGGCTTCAATATCTCACCATTTTTTTGAATATTGGGTCGTGTACGTCCGATCACTGCCTACTACCAGCCTTATTGTCAGACTGAGGGTGAGTGGGCGTGTTTAGGCGTGCTGGTGAGTGGGCCTGCAGGGGTGTATGGGCGTGCTGGGGGTGTGTGGGCGTGCTGGTGTGTGTGGGCGTGCTGGTGTGTGTGGCTGTGCTGATGTGTTTGGGCGTGTTTAGGCGTGCTGGTGTTTGTGGGCATGCTGGACTGTGGGGGCGTATAGGAATGTGTGGACGCGTGTTGGTGTGTGTAGGCGTTCTGGACTGTGGGGGCGAATAGGGGAGTGTGGGCTTGTTGGTGTGTGTGTGGGCGTGCGGGGATGTGTGGGGCGTGTTGGCGTGTATGGGGATGCTGTACTGTGGGGGCGTATAGGAGTGTGGGGGTTTGTGGGCATGGTGGTGTGTGCGTGTGCAGGGGTGTTTAAAATCGTGAAGATCATCTGCAATCACTCGGTATTAAGAGAGAGAGAGAGAGAGAGAGAGAGAGAGAGAGAGAGAGAGAGAGAGAGAGAGAGAGAGAGAGGGGAAGAGAGAGAGGGAGGGGGAGAAAAGAGAGAGAGAGAGAGTGTGTGTGTGTGTGTGTGTGTGTGTGTGTTGGAGTGAGAGAGGATGCGTTGATTGTACAATTTTTGCCCACCATCATCAGGGAACAGTGTAGGTATTGGAATCATGGTGTGGCGGTGGCGGCGGCGGCCGCCATCCTGGACTCACCACCACAACAACACACACTACAGCCTCGACAATGGCCGCCCGTATAGATAAACCTTTGAACCTCCCCAGGTCATGAGTGGTGCCAGCCAGCTGTGTCGGGAGTCATATAAACCCGGGTCATGTATGTAACTCTACACAATAATGGCTGCTGAACCAATACTTCTCTACATGTCTTATTTATCTTATTTTAATTTATTGTTTCACCAATTATCAGTTTACCGGTCGTTCTGGAGATTGGTCTGTTCCTTAATGGTCAGTGTTAGTACAGGAAGAAGCTGTAGTACCTGAACAACCTGCCACGTTTGGTAGTATCTGTCTCGGGTCAGGGATCGAACCCAGAAGACACTTTTGAGAGGTATGCGCTGAACCACCAGTTTCTCTGTTAGCTCTATAATTTATATTTGTGATTAAAAATTTAGAAATCATTCGCAAAATAATAGTAAATTAAAGTTTTTGTTTTTTCTTATGTAGGGTTTCTCAAAAACTGTACACACTACCTTACAGATATTCCTGGAGATCGTGTGAATGTTTGTATAATAACAGCACCATTGTCCTTACTTGCAGGATCCTTTACACATCGACAAGTGAGGACCTACACTAAACTCACCTAACCTAACCTAACCTAACCTAACCTAACCTTTTCCAACTTTTCCTAAACTTTCATACTCTTGTCTATCCTATTCTAACCTATCATCCCCTACCCTACCTTAACTAACCTAACCTACCCAACACTACCCTACCCTAACATGTAAATATAATTCAAATAAGCTAAGAGACCGGTATACGAGTAACTGGCCGGCAGAAAAATACAGTAATAAATGTTTTACCGGCAGATGGCGCGGACAACAATAACAAACTGAATAAGTTAAAACGACAAAATTTTCCGTGACATTAAAAGTCGTCGACTGAAAGATTATCGTCGGCCTTGTTGTGCAACTCCTCCCGACAGCTTGTGATAGTTGTTGTCGTTTTCTTTTTAACACTGGAGGTTTACAGTTGAAGTACGACCTGTACTAGGAATGCCGCTTATCATAAAATCCCAAACCAAACCAAACGTTTCCTAACCTAACCTAGCCAAGCCAACAGGTGAGTGGTGAGGTTATAACAGGTGAGATAATAACACTATATAGCCAACAGGTGAGTGGTGAGGTTATAACAGGTGAGATAATAACACTATATAGCCAACAGGTGAGTGGTGAGGTTATAACAGGTGAGATAATAACACTATATAGCCAACAGGTGAGTGGTGAGGTTATAACAGGTGAGGTAATAACACTATATAGCCAACAGGTGAGTGGTGAGGTTATAACAGGTGAGATAATAACACTATATAGCCAACAGGTGAGTGGTGAGGTTATAACAGGTGAGATAATAACACTATATAGCCAACAGGTGAGTGGTGAGGTTATAACAGGTGAGATAATAACACTATATAGCCAACAGGTGAGTGGTGAGGTTATAACAGGTGAGATAATAACACTATATAGCCAACACGTATTAGTGAAGTATTTATCCCTGCAACCATTTAATTATTACACCGCTCACCCCTGTTTGATCTTTCTCCACCTCGGGGCCTCTGTCATGGTGCCCTACTCAGTCCTAACGTCAATATCATTCAGTATTTTTCTAGGATTTATATATACATGTCTATAAATTATACATTATACATACAGTATAAGTGGTGCGACTAGAGTATTGAGATAATTTTATTGGCAAAAGCCTGAAGTTATATGCCCATATGAGTGTTGTTCCTTTCAAAATCGTCATCTTGGGAGGCTATCATGCTGCACACTTATCTCTACGATGCTGTTATTATTTAAAACACTTTTGGAACTTATATTTTGGATTTGTTTTAAGAGATGCATCACATTATCTTGAATATTCTGAATGGTGGTAATTGTTCTTCATTTAACCCTTTGATGATGATGATGTAACTCTTTGACGATGATTTAACCCTTTGACGATAATGATTTAAGCCTTTTAAGACTATAATTTAACCCTTTGGTGACGATGATTTGACCCTTCAGGACTCATAGGGTTAAGTAGTATTACCGATTAACTTTCTGGGATACTCTGAGAACCACCTGACGAAGGGATGAGTAGCGCCACAGGTAGCCCCAGCAGGTACTACAGGTGAGCTCCCTGGCCACAAGGTGTATCGACGACAAAGATGAGATGAATAAGTGAATTTTTGATGATATCGCCTCAGCTCTGGACGCAGCATATGAACTTTTGAACAATGATGGGGATGGTGTCAGTATCAGTGTTATTGAGCGGAACGTTGTGTTCACGGGAGCGCTACTGCCTCTGAGCACTAGCGGTTCCAATATCGGGAGCCTCGTAAATTCAATACATACACAACTCGCTGAGATATATATATATATATATATATATATATATATATATATATATATATATATATATATATATATATATATATATGTATATATATATATATATATATAAATTAAATTGAAAAAAGTGAGAAAAGTGAGAGTTTCAAATTTTTTCATATGTGAAAATTTTCAAAGCTTTTAGGTAAAATATTGTGCAAAGAGCGTCTGCATATGCATGCTGAAATGCATACGTGTATTGGCTGTATACATGCTGAACTGTATACCTTCATTGCCTATATACATGCTGAACAAGTGTTTGGCGATTCTAGTTAATACAAATGCATGTATGTATGTATGTATGTATGTATGTATGTATGCATGTATGTATGTATGTATGTATGTATTTATGTATGTATGTATCCGAAGATGTGTTAGGTTTACATGTCACCAGATGGGTCAGTCATGATGTGTGTCTTGTCAGGGTAAAGTTGAACCTTATGTCACAAACATATGACCAATAGGGGTATCTAGTAGGATATTGCTTCTCTCATGTCCCTCCCAGACTGTCAGGGCCACGTACCTCCTCAAATTCCTCTTGCTCTATTACTCCCACCCTGTAAGCATATGATCCACGCTGGGTATTTTCGGTGGTAGTGATAGCCAGCCCAGAGGAGCGGGAGGAGGAGTAGGTCGAGTGGGAATTTGCCTCGACACACCCAAGCATTTATATTACTTAAACCTTCTGAGTGAGGAAGGTAGCGTAATATATAGCGTTGAAAATAAATAACCCCTTATATTATAGTAACTGGGAGATGTATGAGCGAGGGGAACTGGCGTGAGGGGAGCGGCAGCGTGGCCAGGGGCGGCAGGTTGAGGCCGAGCTAACAAGGGGAGGACACTCACGTCCCCTCTCTCTCTCCCTCGCTATGGAATGTCACTCGAATTCCTCGCCCGAACTCTCCCCACGACACACTCATGGATTTATATATTCCACAGCTCTATCCTGCACTTGTCTCTCGTGTTTCTCTGCTGATGGATGACCGAGAGTGGATGATGTACTCTACTAGTCAACCCGTGTCTCAGTGTACAGGAGAAGATGGTGTACTGTACTGGTCATCCGTGTCTCAATTGTACAGGAGTGGATGATGTACTGTACTGGTCATCCATCTGTCTATCTTCCTGTCATCATACTTACCATTGAAACAACAGTTTAGATGATAAGTCCGTTTACGTGGTGGTCGAGTGGATACAATGCCCGCTTCGTGTCTCAAGATGCGTTGGTTCTACCCCCCCCCCCCCCCCCCGCCCAGAGCACTCACAGTCCATCTAGCTGTAAATGGGGACTGGCTGTAACTGTTCAAGTTAAGGAAATGAAGACAGTTTAGTACAGTCTCGTCCACGCTGTCCCCTGTGTACCGAAGCTATGTGTGTTATCACTTCCTAGTTCTATCAGTTTACTGTATGTTCAGACGAATGATATTAGTATGATATTTATATTAATTCAACATAAATGACAAGTTCAACATCTAATAACATCAACACAGGTTCCAACATCTATAATATCAACATAGGTTCCAACATCTATAATATCAACATAGGTTTCAACATCTATAATATCAACATAGGTTCTAACATCTATAACATCAACATAGGTTCTAGCATCTATAATATCAACATAGGTTCTAACATCTATAATATCATCATAGGTTCCAACATCTATAATATCAACATAGGCTCCAACATCTATAATATCAACATAGGTTCTAACATCTATAATATCAACATAGGCTCCAACATCTATAATATCAACACAGGTTCCAACATCTATAACATCATCATAGGTTCCAACATCTATAATATCAACATAGGCTCCAACATCTATAATATCAACACAGGTTCCAACATCTATAATATCAACATAGGCTCCAACATCTATAATATCAACATAGGTTCTAACATCTATAATATCAACATAGGCTCCAACATCTATAATATCAACATAGGTTCCAACATCTATAACATCATCATAGGTTCCAACATCTATAATATCAACATAGGTTCCAACATCTATAACATCAACATAGGTTCCAACATCTATAATATCAACATAGGTTCTAACATCTATAACATCATCATAGGTTCCAACAACTATAACTTTTACATTGGTTCCAACAAGCTTTAATTTCTATAATCAAAAGTTAAACGCGCGTAGAATTAGCTGTTGCGAGTAGACATTTGTCACTGTCTATTGCAGTAGATAACTTTAACTCTCGCTGTGTGTTTTATAACGTATGTTTCTGTTTGGTTGTCTGTCTCTCCTGTGTTTGTCTGACACACACACACACACACACACACCGTGCCTACCTCCTCCTCCTCCTCCTCCTCTCGTCTCCCTCCCCCTCCTCCCATCCCTTTCCTCCCACCCCCTCATACTACCCTCTTCCTCCCCTCTCCTCTCCCCTTCCTCCCCCTCTCCTCTCCCTCCCCCTCTCCCCCCCTCCTCCACCACGCTCCCAGCCTACAGAGGAGTAAAAGATCAATATCCCGACGGGGGCCTGGGAGGGAGGGGGTGGGGGGTGAGAGGAGGAGGGGGGAATAGGAGGAACACACACACACACACACACACACACACACAGCGTCACGGAGGCCGCCAACATCAGCCTCTACAACCTCCTCACATAAGATCGAAATTTGCCACTGAGTCGTAAGCAGCATCGTCCAATACCAACTTTATGCCTCGTGGGGTAGGGGCATGGGGGTGGGGTGGGCCGGGGTGGGTGGGGGAAGATAGTGGGGGACGAGGGAGAGGATAGCAGTGGGGTTGAAAAATAAAATTTCAAAAATCTTCCACAATGAATTTTCAAAAAGTTTAGGCGAGTCGTCTAATGGGAAAGGCCCCGACCCGACCCAACCCGACCTGACCTGACCTGGCCGGGCTTCGTCTGGCAGGCCTGGCCTGGCCTGGCCTGGCCTGCCCTGGCCTGGATCGTGCAGGTTGTCTGGGATTACTGTTTAGTAACCTGGGATCTCTCTCTCTCTCTCTCTCTCTCTCTCTCTCTCTCTCTCTCTCTCGCCTTATTCCTGTTCGTGCTTTTTTCTTTTTTCTAATTTATTTTTTTGTTTTTCTAGGAAAAGGAGAACCACCACCACCACCACCATAAAAGTTGGCTATTGTTTTACATAGGTCAAAGTGGTATATGGTGTGCTATTGTTCCACTCTCTCCTGCTCCCCCTTTTTTATAAGATGGGACGGAGGGTTTTTGGTCTTTTATGTTTTTCTTTTGTTTTGAAGGAGATCTTAGGTATTTTTTAACGGATCTGGGGTCTTTTAAACACACACTCACACACACACACACACACATGTACTCATTCACTCACTTGAGGGTTTTGATGTCTTAGATAATTTTATTGGCATTTTGGTTGTTTTCTTTTTTGAAGGTGTGGTATTTTTTGTATATGTGGTCTTTTTGTAGGTGTGGTCTTCTTTTGTGTAGGTGTGGTCTCTTTGTAGGCGTGGTCCTCATGCTTGTATACAGTAGTCGAAGTGGGGACGTCAGAGTGATGTGTATAACTGTGTGAACGTTTTCTAATCTTTATACACAAAGTTACGATTTACGAGGCTTGGAACTCACTTGGCTCTCCTTCACTACTGCTTCTACTTGTTGCGCTGCTTTCACCCTTAGGTCTATCACGACGCCTGGGTTCTGTAACTTATCTAAAGGTGCCAAGAGAATATTGCTCACCAAGTTTTTGGGTTTTTGTGGTTCATATGAGGAACTTAAACTTTACTATATTAAAAAGTACAGTACTTCTTTGTCACGAAACCTTTCAGAAATTTCACATGGATTATTTTACGTGGATATGCTGTCCTAAACTATCTTTCAGTATATTTCTATATCGTCTGTAAATATTATTATGTAGGTGGATATGTCTTTGTGTGTGTCATTGATTCAGCTCACAAACAATGTGTCTCAGTGTGGATCCTTGAGGTACAGCACTCGGCACGGCGCGTCGGTACAGTCTTGACGCCCAGAATAAGTATGAATGAACTTGAGTATTGTAGTTTGTAGTGGTAGTTAAGTATTGATATGGCATTCTCCTCTCTTATCTCTCACTGATAAGACTCAGCCAGTATGATAAGGCACACGGCAGCTGCCCAACAGGTCTTGTTAACTCCCATCTATCTCCCACTCAACCCTTCCCACTCAACTCCCCCTCCCACTCAACCCCCCTCCCACTCAACCCCCCTCCCACTCAACCCCCTCCCACCCAACCCCCCTCCCACTCAACCCCCCTTCCACTCAACCCCCCTCCCACCCAACCCCCTCCCATCCAACCCCCCTCTCACTCAACTCCCTCCCACTCAACTCCCTCCTACTCAACCCCTTTACTCAACGTCCCGTCCCACTCAACCCCTTTACTCAACGTCCCGTCCCACTCAACATCCCCTCCCACTCAACCCCCTTCCTACTCACCCCCCTTCCCACTCAGCCCCCCCCCCCTCACTCCGATCCTCGTTAAAATATGATAACTTCACCTCTGTGTTCTATGAATGTTTACGAATGTTCGTCTCTTCGATGTTAACTTATCCCTGTGTTGTGGGGGGCTGCCTGAGTGGTTAATTGTGTTGGTTGGTAGTTTTGGTTACCTGTGTGTTAAGTTAACTTGTACTAGTGGTTACCTGTGTTAACTTATGTAGTGTTAATTTGTGTTAGTGATTACCTGTTAACACTGGGTAGGGGAGTGACGCTCGTCAGATAGGGAAAGTGGGCTCTTGTTAGAGAATATGACACGTGATAAGATAATCGACACTTGGTTAGGTTAGGTTTGTTTTAGTTTGGTTAGTTTAAGTCAGGTTAGTGTTGTTAGGTTTGGTTGATTAGGTTACGATAGTTTGTTAGTTAGGATGGGTTATGCTATGTTATGTTATGTTAGGTTAGGTTAGAGGAAGGACACGTAAGCTAGTGACAGGTGACAAGGTGTTATAAGTGAAGCTTATCAGGTAAAAATGACACTTGACAATAGCAGTGACAATGTACAGGTGAGAAGACGTTTGATAAGAGAGGTGAGTGTGACAGGTGAAGTGACACAATACACTTCAGCTAACGTAAATGATACGGTGATAACGAAGGAAAAACGCGAGTTAAGTTTTATTGTAGAAATTTAGAATTTTCTTTACAAATATCATAAATTATGTTGGTAATCTCTTTTGCTTCTGATAATTGAAAAGGTAATATTTTTTGTATACATTTGATTATTTACCACTTTATCTTTCTTCATATCAGTTAATTCTTCGTCCAGGCTTCTAGTCCTCCAGTTCACTCGCCCTCCAGCTCACTCGCCCTCCAGCTCACTCGTCCTCCAGCTCACTCTTCCTACAGCTCACTCGTCCTCCAGCTCACTCGTCCTCCAGCTCACTCTTCCTCTAGCTCACTCTTCCTACAGCTCACTCTTCCTCCAGTTCACTCGCCCTCCAGCTCACTCGCCCTCCAGCTCACTCGTCCTCCAGCTCACTCTTCCTACAGCTCACTCTTCCTCCAGCTCACTCGTCCTCCAGCTCACTCTTCCTCTAGCTCACTCTTCCTACAGCTCACTCTTCCTCCAGTTCACTCTTCCTACAGCTCACTCTTCCTACAGCTCACTCTTCCTCCAGCTCACTCTTCCTCCAGCTCACTCGTCCTCCAGCTCACTCGTCCTCCAGTTCACTCGTCCTCCAGCTCACTCTTCCTACAGCTCACTCTTCCTCCAGCTCACTCTTCCTACAGCTCACTCTTCCTACAGCTCACTCTTCCTACAGCTCACTCGTCCTCCAGCTCACTCGTCCTCCAGCTCACTCTTCCTCCAGTTCACTCTTCCTCCAGCTCACTCGTCCTACAGCTCACTCGTCCTACAGCTCACTCTTCCTACAGCTCACTCTTCCTCCAGCTCACTCGTCCTCCAATTCACGCTTCCTACAGCTCACTCTTCCTCCAGCTCACTCGTCCTCCAGTTCACTCGTCCTACAGCTCACTCTTCCTCCAGCTCACTCGTCCTCCAATTCACGCTTCCTACAGCTCACTCTTCCTCCAGCTCACTCGTCCTCCAGTTCACTCTTCCTCCAGCTCATTCTTCCTCCAGCTTTCCTTCTTACGTCTTACGTATAATGTTCTCACAGTCTCAACTTGTCCACGCCTTGTTCTTTCCTCCATGTTTTATTGTCCTTCATTCGTAAGGTGTGCCTCTGCTCTAGATGAAACACCAAGGAGAGGGGTCAGTGTGCCTCTGCTCTAGATGAAACACCAAGGAGAGGGGTCATTGTGCCTCTGCTCTAGATGAAACACCAAGGAGAGGGGTCAGTGTGCCTCTGCTCTAGATGAAACACCAAGGAGAGGGGTCAGTGTGCCTCTGCTCTAGATGAAACACCAAGGAGAGGGGTCAGTGTGCCTCTGCTCTAGATGAAACACCAAGGAGAGGGGTCAGTGTGCCTCTGCTCTAGATGAAACACCAAGGAGAGGGGTCAGTGTGCCTCTGCTCTAGATGAATCACCAAGGAGAGGGGTCAGTGTGCCTCTGCTCTAGATGAAACACCAAGGAGAGGGGTCAGTGTGCCTCTGCTCTAGATGAAACACCAAGGAGAGGGGTCAGTGTGCCTCTGCTCTAGATGAAACACCAAGGAGAGGGGTCAGTGTGCCTCTGCTCTAGATGAAACACCAAGGAGAGGGGTCAGTGTGCCTCTGCTCTAGATGAAACACCAAGGAGAGGGGTCAGTGTGCCTCTGTTCTAGATGAAACACCAAGGAGAGGGGTCAGTGTGCCTCTGCTCTAGATGAAACACCAAGGAGAGGGGTCAGTGTGCCTCTGCTCTAGATGAAACACCAAGGAGAGGGGTCAGTGTGCCTCTGCTCTAGATGAAACACCAAGGAGAGGGGTCAGTGTGCCTCTGCTCTAGATGAAACACCAAGGAGAGGGGTCAGTGTGCCTCTGCTCTAGATGAAACACCAAGGAGAGGGGTCAGTGTGCCTCTGCTCTAGATGAAACACCAAGGAGAGGGGTCAGACTCCACATTAAGAAGGCTGTTTCCAAAGTCTCTCTCCATCACCTCCTTAGTCTAAACATGTCAGGTATCTTGTTCTTTTCTCTTTCTTAGTATTTTCTCCTTGTTTTTTTTTTAATGTATCGTTGACCCAGTTAAAAAAAAAAACATCGTTCAAACAGGTGCCGTGTGCAGAGAGCCAATCAGAATCAAGTTACAGAAGCTCTGGCTCGGGATAAACAACAGCTTCGAATGTAAACACGGACGAGGCTTGACGTCACCACCGGGGCGTGAAGATAGACCAATCACACGCTAAAGAAAACATACGCGTTTTAGGACGGACGGAGCGGCGCGTTGACAGGTGGAGAGGTAAGGGATGAGCGAGGGAGAAAAAGACTGGGCAAGGAGGAGTAGGAACTAGCAGGATGGAGTAGGAAGGAGTAAGGAGTAAGGAGCAGTATAAGTAACAAAGCAAGAAACATGGCGGAGTAGCAGGAGGCAAACCGATCCTCAGCGTAAGTGGGAACAGGTGGAAATGACGTGAAGTGGAGCGGAATGGGACGAAGCTGGGAGAAACACGATGGCTGAGGAAAGGGAGGGGAGGCAGGGTGAGGGGAGGGGGGAAACATGGGGGAAGGAAAGAAGGGGAGGATGAAGTAGAGGGAAGACGTGACGTAGATGATGCTTGTCTTCCTTCCTTAAGTGTCGTGTGGATGAGTGTCTGAAGGACCATTGGTTGTGTTAGCAAGTTACCTGTGTTGGCGACTGTGACCTTCGATTTGATCACCTCAAGGTCAGTAGACACAGTATAATCCTGGTTTAGTCACTTGTGAAGGTTTGTGAAAATTGAGTATTTGTGTGGAAGCAAGAATGACAGAGCCGGATGGACGAGCCAGAAATTACATACCCTACCACTATCATAGGCGGGGTATAATCAGGCAGTATTAGCAAGAATATGCGTGTGCGTGTGTGCGTGCGTGCGTGCGTGCATGCGTGCGTGCGTGCGTGTGTGTGTGTTCGTGGACCAACTCAAACCATTTTCCATCTTGGAGGAAAACTTGTAAAATTCAGGTGTTAATAACGTGCTACACTTCAGCTCCCCGGCATTAAAAACTCCCAAGGATCTCCCCCAGTGGGCCAACGTAGCTTAAGATAGGTGTAATCCCGCTAAGCCAGGCTGGGTGATTGTCTATCTTATCGAGGACGGTGTTGGTGCTGAACTAGGCCTCGTCCCTCACCTCCCCTCACCTTACCTCACATACAAGACTCACACTTCACCAGCCTCTTATTCCTACTAAAAAAAAAAAGTAATTTAGGAGGAGGTATATTGCTTTTAGCTTTCCCGTCTGTTTTATTGTGTTTGTTTCTGTCTGTCTGTCTATCTGTCTGTCGTGTGTTTGTTTATCTCTTCTGTCCATCTATCTATGTCGTTTATTTGTTTGTCTGTTTGTCTGTCTGTCTGTCTTCTCTCCGTCTGTCTGTCTGTCTTCTCTCCGTCTGTCTGTCTGTTTATATGTGTATCTATAAACAAGAAGGTTTCCGAGTGATGGTTTAAGTCACCATTCAACAACTACTGTGTAACAAAACTTCATCGTGTTGACCTTTGTGGGGAACAATGATTTTAGGGGTCAAAGGTCACAGGTTAAGGATACTTATGTTAACCGGAGGGGAAGAGGGCTGGAGGGAGTAGGCTAGAGTCTGGGAGGAAGGGGGGCTGGTGGGTGAGGGAAGGAAGGGTGTTGTAGGGTAGGGGAGGAATCTTGAGGTCGTTTTCTCATCACCAAAAAAAAAAAAAAAACTTTAGTTCTGTTGAATTTACTGGAGGTTGATATTTATTTGTTAAGGATTCGGTACATCTGAAAATTCCCCCCCCCCCCCCTCCCTCCCAGGTTATTTCACTTGATGATTAACCACCCAAACGCTAACCAAGCCTAACCTAACCTAACCTAACCTAAACAAACCAACTTGAGGGCTAAAGAGGACTAAAGCTACCTTAAAAACACGGATTTACACAGGTCCACCAGACTGTGACGGGGATTACTGGGATCTGCTATACTATGGTGACTCCTGTAGACCAGTGCTAACACACACACACACACACACACGTAAATTTATAATTAGTTTAGTATCGTGTAGTGACCAACCTAGTCTAAACACTAGTTACGTTTAATATATTATTTGAGGTAATATGATTTAAGATTATTTATATTGTCCAAACACTCGTGAATACTAACATATAAGATTAAATTATTAGCTTTAATAATAATAATAATAATAATAATAATAATAACTCTGTGATGTGTACTTTGGAGGAAATAGAAAATGCGTTTTTAAAAAGACCAAACTTTTCTAAGGACAAAAGTAAGATTCTTTGGAAGTAGACAAGCACGGGCACCTCTAGGCAACAAGGAGGGAGAGAGAGAGAGTGTGTGTGTGTGTGTGTTCACGTCCTCTCCTCCTGAACTCCGCCATTTTCCCTGAGCTGGTAACAATGTCCACGTTCTATTCCACGTTGTTAGTTCCACAGTTGGGAGAGTACAGTGTATGAGTTTACATACTGTATACTGGCGGCGCCGTCCGTGTGGGTTGAAGTTTTCTGATCAAGTTGTTTCCTCTGTTACTGCTTGATAGATTCTCGCCAAACTTCACTTGTGCAACCTTGTAAAAAGTTTCTCAAGTGTAAGCGTTCGAACATCATATACGGCTATTGTTATTAAGGATAAATTATTAAACGATAAAAAAAATGCAAAGTTTTTCCTGCTATATCCCTGGCGATTTCTGGGTTAAAGACAAGAAAAAAAGTGTTTTTAGTTTTACGATAGCTTCTAAATTTGGTGTTTGTCATGTTTATATATTATGTCACTGGTTATATACTCTTGTGTGTGAGTCTACTGATGAATATTATCTATTATTATTGTTACGAGTTGGGGATTTAGAATATTGTTAAAAGTCTACCCAGATCCCATCAGGCAACAACAAAAAAAACAAACAAAGACAATCGGACTATAAAAGGGTAGACAAAGGATGCGAGTTTTTGTTGTGTATAATAAAGTACCATAAATCCCTTAACAAAATATTCAGCTTCCCATAATTTACCCTAAACTAGTGACTATGGAACAGCCTACTCTGGAGTAAGGGTACGGCATTAAACAGATCCGGATTCTTCCCTACACTCGATAAGACTTACTACACGATTGTCACGTGTAATAACAGGTAAGCCTTATGACACTTGGAACCTAATATCCTACGTCTGTCACTCTTACTGTACGGTAATACCAATATATGCACACACATATGAAGGAAACTTTAAACCACCGTAAAGCAATTGTGAACAGAAGTGACTGGGAGGAATAATTAACAAGGAGTTGCAATGGAGGAAGGAATATGGTACTTAAGGTCGGGTCCTGTCACGGTCGCCATTTGTTACGAGTTGGGGATTTAGAATATAGTTAAAAGTCTACCCAGATCCCAACAGGCAACAACAACAAAAAAAAACAACAAAGACAATCGGACTATAAAAGGGTAGACAAGGGATGCGAGTTTTTGTTGTGTATAATAAAGTACCATAAATTCCTTAACAAAATATTCAGCTTCCTATAATTTACCCTTAACCAAACTTAACCTAAACATTAACAGTATATACATATTTATACAACATACAATAATTTGAAGCAAGTGGACGTGGGGGAGGCAACATAAGATTACAAATACTTAAGTGCGGAGCTGAGATGGCTGACGAGCAAGGCTGAGTATTGCAGAAGACGGTAGGTAGTCACTGTGCCGTAAGGTTCCAGGATAGGTGATCCTGTGGTCACTTCCCAGAGTGAAGTGTTCTCTCCTCGAACTGGAGCTGACAAAGAAGACTTTGAGGAGGTGACGCAACAACCAGGATATGGAGAAGGGAAACCCAGGAGTGGTAACTAAGACGAGTCATACTCGTGTCTCGTCCCTAGATGGCGTTGCTCGTGGTGCTGGGTAGGTAGATCAAGACAATAGATGGCGTGGTTCGTAGTGCTGGGTAGGTAGATCATGACAATTGGTGGCGGGGTTCGTAACATTACAATCATATTGATGTAGTTAGTTAAGATAGACTTCACATTATACTTGTGGGGAGGAAACAACCAGGTTAAAATTAGTCATACTTCCGCCAGGTTGCGAGGGGGAGGGATGGATGTGACGCCTCCAAAAGATCTGCTGGTCGTCCCCTCCCAAACTATCACACAGTACTGGTATCGGTGTGGCAGGCGTCAACCACTCTAGGTGGACTAAGCTCTAGGGTTCACGGTACCTGATGGTGAAACACACGCTTAGAGTAATTTGCACCGATCACTTAGAGTGCATTTTACCATCAGGTGAAATGCACTCTACTATGGTGAAAACCCCTAGGTACGAATTACTCTAAAAGTGTTTTTCACCATCAGGCACCGTGCACTCTACAGCTTAGTCCACCTAGAGTGGTTGACGCTTGCTACACCGGGTTGGTGTTAGGGAATAATAACGGAGCTGAGTGAAGCTAAAAAGAAATACTTAGTTTAAATAAAGCTAAAGTATACTTTATATGCACTGTTGATCATGTTCGTAAATGTTTTTATTTTTGTATTTTTTACTTTATTAATAAAGATTTTTCGTATTGTTGAGTAAAGTGAAACTGTTATTGAACATATTACTGAGCGTACTGAAATTACTAGCTGCTAGCGATATACGGTATATAGTGTGCTGGGCTCGGTTATATACGATATATACTGTACTGGACTCGGTTATAGTATATAACACTTGTAAACATATATTGCACCCTTTATAAAACGCGTAGCACCAATAATAACTCTTCATCGTGCCTCTTGCATCCTCTCTTTTTCACTCGGCACAAAACATCTCTGGATATCGTTTTACAGTTGTGTACATATGAACGCGTATATTTATTATAGCGCTTGGGGTCCATTTACTGAGTGATATAGCATATTGCTTCACTGTTATTTTGAAGTCGCGATATTGAAAACTGTTGCAAACATGAATGCTGCTGCAATTTGAAACTCGCCAAACAACACTTTTTACCTGTGTTGTTCCCATTTGCCTGTGTGTTAGGCCTGTAACTGGGAGACCTGTTGATGCTGTTAAGCTGAGGCAGGGGCTTTGTGGTCATCATCATATCTTTCCCGGCCAAACTCTTCATGACAGGTGAGGCTATGAAGAGCATAGAACACCCTGGGGTAGGTATTGCTAACACATGACACGTTGTTGTTTCAGTATGAATGTGTGTACCTCAATGTACTGTACATATTGTGTGTAGTATGGTTGATGTACAGTATGTTGTGTTGTATGTATAATGTATGGTGTGTTGTATGTAAAATGTATGTTGTGTAGTATGTTTGATGTATGTTGTGTTGTATGCATTATGTATGTTGTGTTGTATATATAATGTATGTTGTGTAGTATGTTTGATGTATGTTGTGTTGTATATATAATGTATGTTGTGTTGTATGCATCATGTATGTTTTGTAGTATGTTTAATGGGCTGAATTTTGTTGTAGTGGCGGACTGAGCGAGGTGGGTGGGGGGCTGCCGGTGGCAGGAGGTGGCGATGACGAGGGTGGTGCATTAGTTGGCTGCCAAACCTTTCCAGTGCTTGGTGGTGGAGGTCACTGAGGGATGGAACTTTCAGGGTGGAGAGAGCATTGGTGTAGCCGGAGTATTCTGTGCCGAGCATGATTCTGCAGGCCTTTTTCTGTACCTTCTCTAGCTGACGTTGTTGGGTGGAGTTGAGAGAAGACGACCAGGCTGGTGACGCATACGTTAGTTTGGGGAGAATAAAGGCCTTGTAGATAGTCCTCAGCTCTGGCGTGGGTGTCCCAAGTGACCTAAGTCGTCGTAGCATGTAGAGACGGTACGAGGCTGCCTTGACTGTGTTATTTACATGGGCTTTCCAGTCCAGTTTGTTGTCCATAGTTACACCCAGGAGTTTGGCAGACTGCACCAGCTGGAGAGGATGGGCACCCATTATGACTGCTGGGGCTTGCACTGGAGTGGTGGCGGTATTGATGTGCATGACTACGGTTTTGGTGTGGTTGATGGTGACCTTGTTCTCCGTAGTCCATGCCTGTAGCCTGTCCAGGGTGCCTTGTAGCGATGAGTAGTCCGGTGCGGTGTTGTCCACTGAAACCCCCACAGTGCAGTCATCCACGTACTTCCACCTGTGAGGAGTGTCCGATAGAGCGTCGTTGATCAGGATGAGGAAGCACAGCGGTCCCATCTTGGTCTCACTGCCTGACGACGTCCACTCAAGAAATCAGTGAACCATGAGACCAGGTTGGTGGGCAACCCTAGTGCAATGGCCTTGTTGATAACAGTGCAGTGATCAACACTGTCAAAGGCCTTCCTGAAGTCAACAAGGCCACGGCCAGTGATGTCTTACGTTTCTGCAGGTTTTTGTGCAGAAAATCCAGAAAGCTCACCAAGCAGTGTGATGTTGAGGAGGTCCTCATATTGCTTAATTGCTGTGGATCAATTGACTGATAGATTCTGGCAAATGCCCACTCAAAAACAAAGTCTTCACAGAGTAGACTGGGTATGGGGGTAATGGCAACTGGCCTGAGGTCGTTAGGGGACTGTGGGGTGGTGACCTTGGGGATGGGGGGGGTGACAAATGTATGTTGTGTTGTATGCATGATGTATGTTGTGTTGTATGTATGATGTATGTTGTGTTGCATGTATAATGTATGTTGTGTTGTATGTATAATGTATGTTGTGTTGTATGTATAATATATGTTGTGTTGTATGTATAATATATGTTGTGTTGTATGTATAATGTATACTTTGTTGTATGTATGTATGATGCTGAACATGTGTGATGATCATACTGAATAATTATCAACCTATCTATGATTCTGGCAGTGTTGGCTGTGTTTTGGGCTCAGAACGTCTTCAAACTTCCAAACATAACCAGTTGGAATGAAATCAGTGAGACCTAGCACCACCCAACCCACTTTGTACTCAAACCATTCCAACTTTGAGCAAAAGCCCCCCATCTTTTTACTGAAACCACCCCCTTTTTCGGGCTCAAGCTTCCCTCCACTTCCCCACTTTGTGCTCAAACTACCCCAACTACCCCGTCCTAAAAATAAAAAAGTATAATGCGTGGACCCCGTAAACGTCCGCCAGAGTGGAGACATTAATCATATATTAAGTGACTTGTCGCCACCATCACTACACCATTACAGCTCAGAAAGAGACTTAATTTTTTTTACCATTATGTCGTTATTATGTTAGTCTCGCCTGCAAAATACCGGGAGATTAGAAGTGATCTTCCCAATTTTAAACATATATAGTGAAATAATGACAAAGCTACAGTGAAAACCAAGATGTATTAATAAAAAAATAACTCGTTTCAAGACTGTCAGCCACTTATTTGGATGACCTATTAAGCTTGTGACCAGATCAATTCAGAAGTAATATTTTTTTTTTAGACGAGTATAATACTGAACTAAACGCTTTTCTCTACACTGAGGTAAGTGTTGTGAGGAGAGTGACCACCGCCACACTCACTCATTTGGGTTTTCTGATAAGCATTTGAGGCAACAATCATACTGTCTGTCTTGTGGGTGATTTCTTGTATATCGTGACAACCATTTGGGGTAACAACAGTAAGGCATAAAAACACATTAATTGTTCTTCAAGTATAACAAACTCATCGTGTTCTAATTTTAATGGTTTTATCGGAAATTATCATATAAATAGATACGAAATTACCATTGCAATAAACATAATTGCCAACTAGACATAATCCTGACAGCTCTGTCCCCTTGCTCAACCTCAATACTGCTCCCCCATTATACTTATGTTTTTCAATTCCACTGTAATTTAGGTATATACTTATAATAACAAAAATAAAATAAATAAACAAATAAATAAATAAATAAATGAATAAATAAAATAAATAAATATTGAAGTGATGACCGTGGTAACATTATGAGATGTTCTTATTACTACCAGGCTATTGTACTATTCCAGATGATACTAAATGTTACATCATACTTCCTTGAGATAAATGTATAGTATATATCAGGTGCCTACAGGAGAGCTCAGGTTCTCAACTGGCTCAGCCATGTTAATATTGTTATTATTATCCACTCTGTATCTGTGTTTCTGGCTAAATAAACTGTTTCAATTCAATCTTTTAAATGGATCAGATAATTTATGAACACCTTGTAAATTTTTCCTTCGGTTACGAGAAAAAATAATAATGTCCCTCATATAATTTTTACATCATCAACTCATTGGTTTTACTGTGATAATTTACACTCACTTCTAATGTAAATATTTCAATACTACCAAACTGCTTTACTCGGTGTTGTTGTTTCCAAAACTTTAACTTAGATGTTTACTAAGTTTGATTAACACGACTTAGAGGTAACTTTCCCAGCACCTTTCTCATTATATACTGGTCGGAATGTGGATTGAAGTCAAGGTTGTGATGTTGTCGGTTGAGGAGAAAATAGACTGTCTTGGTGTACATGAACTTTAGTCACCATCATCATCACTGTGCTAGATACAAGATAAGTCACCATTACCATCACTATCATAGACTAGGTTAAGTCACCATCACTGTTTTAGACCAAGATAGTCACACACTCACACACACTATAGGTAAGGGTAAGAAAAAGGTCAGAGTTCATGACATATAGCATTATTTACACCGTTTGACATGATATGGTTCAGCAGCCGCCGAGGGTGATGCAACACCCACACACAGTACCACCCGTCACGCCCGCACAGAGTACCACCCGTCACGCCCACACAGAGTACCACCCGTCACGCCCACTCACCTTTACTCCCATTCACCTCACATCTCCACGCTCACTCACTGCACACCACCTACCACACACACACATCACCTCACTCCACCACCCCTACACGTACACACCCACACGCCCATCTGATGTGTACCACATTTCACCATCGTACAAACACCAGACCTCCACCTTAACACCACCCAGTCTCAAGCACAACCTCACCTGGCCTCCACTACACCTCACACTTGACCTCCACAGAGACAGAGGCTTAGTGTAAGCTGCGTTATACGTTGATAGCTTCTTAAGTTTTACGTCATTTGTACAAAAATCATACACTAAAGTTTTGACAACAAGACAGGTTAGTGATATTATGACTGAGGTGACGGCAACGACACGTGTTAACATCTGTGATAAGAACACGTGTGTTCATCCAGGTTGAGAACACGTGTGTACCACTGAGACGAGAACACGTGTGAACATCTGCGATGAGAACAAGTGTGCTCGTCTGGGATGATAACACATATGTTCTTCCGGGATGATAACACGTGCGAACATCTGGAATGAAGACAAGTGTGAACATCTAAGAACACGTGTGTTCATTCGGGATGAGACCATGTGAACATCTGTGATGATAAATGTGTTCGTCTGGGATGATAACATGTGTGTTCATCCTGGATGATAACACGTGCGAACATCTGGGATGAAGACAAGCGTGAACATCTAAGAACACGTGTGAACATCTGGGATGAGAACAAGCATGATCACCAGGATATGAACACGCGTGAACATCGGGATAAAAAACACAAGTGAACACCTTAGGTTAACACGTGTGTGGTCACCCAGCTTAAGAAGAACACGCATGAACACCCCAGATAATGAAGCCATGTGATACACCCAAGAAGAGAACACGTGAACACAAAGTATGAACACCCTTTGAGTGTCTATGTAACATATAAAATGAACTTTGGGATAAAAAGTAATAATATACAAATTATCGTGTGACAAACTTAAGGCTGACTGACTGACTTACAGTATATCAAATATATAGCTAAAGATGTGACTACTTTAGGAAACTTTCATGAAAGGGAGTAATGAAGAAATTATAGATTATATACTGTACTATATATATATATATATATATATATATATATATATATATATATATATATATATATATATATATATATATATATATATATATATATATATAATGTATACCTACCAATATAATAAAAAAAATAATGAATTTTTTTGCCAAAGTTTAATGTCAGTGAAAGAAACTGTCAATCTCCAGCTACATGTAAATAATAGAATATAATTTTGTGAATAAACTTTAAATAAAATAATAATTTCGAAAGTAATAAAAATGTAATAGTTTGAGTTGATTGGCCTCTCTTGTTATTAAATAAAATATGTTTTGATTATATATAAAGATAAAAATAAGACTCGCTAACTATGTACAATAACAAGAACTGAGAAGGATGATATTATGACACCACTAAAACAATTATATAAGGAAAATAGAAATATAAAACTTTAAGACTTGTATCTTTGGTATTTGCAATTTGATAGGAGAAATATGAACAATTATTTACACTGGGGGAGAAGAGAAGAGTTCCTCCCCCGGCGTTATCTCCACCAATACATGAAATGACTCATTCACCTATAACATTAACCTACGATGAAACACACATTTGTAGTTTTCAAAGCTCATAGTTGACTAGGAACATTTGGTTAAATCTTTTTTATTTACTGTGAGCAGCCATCACCAGCACTGCAGTGTTCGTCAACAAGGTTCACAATCACATATAAAGGATGAGAGAGAGAATTTCTCCTCACCACCGATTGTCATTTCCCTACCGTTTTGGGAGACACTTTCACTTGTTTTCTATTTCATCTTTATCTACATATAAATCACTAGTTTGTTCGTTTATTTTTTCCACAACAACTTTGTGTATTGTTCTTTCACACTACACATAATGGTGGCGGAGCATAATGTTTCAAACTCTTTCTTTATCCCATTGGTTGTGGCGACACTAGCGCTCCGGCCGGCGCTGGGGGACTAGCATTGCCCACCACCACGTCTCGCTCTCTTGGTGACACTACAGTACAATATTGTTTCCACGGAAGTACAGTATTGTTTTGATAATCGACCGTTACGTCATAACATATTAGGCGATACCGTCTGGTCACATATGTGAAGAATGTATCACAATAAAACTTATGAATGTTTATATGTATATACATATGTATACACACATACACACACACATATATATATATATATATATATATATATATATAATATATATATATATATATATATTATAATATATATATAGTCGTTAGCACTTTGTTTTGTTCACCACCAGAGGGACGTGTGAGATACACGGTGGTCTTCGGACCATCTGCCAGTACCTGACTCACTCGCTTGAGGTTAATCACGTGTTAAATACATCTGTTGAAAGCCAGCCACTTTACAGTCTTACAATAAAAGAGTGAATATCGAGAAAAAAAATAGAAAGATAAAATGAAGAAGAATCACTGAAGGTATTGTGAGCTGAGAGGAAGTAAGAAGGGCACATATGCTTGTGGCTGAGACGCCGCCGTCACTTTGTGAGGCAGGAGGGCAGGACCTCCTTTCTGTTTACCCTGGCAAGCGTGGGGAGGAGGGGGGGGGGGGAGCGAAATAGTGAAAATGGTGAAGTGGTGAGAGAGTAGGGAATGGTGGTACGGGGCGAGGGAGTGTGTGAGTGGTGGTACGGGGCGAGGGAGTGTGTGAGTGGTGGCACGGGGCGAGGGAGTGTGTGAGTGGTGGTACGGGGCGAGGGAGTGTGTGAGTGGTGGTACGGGGCGAGGGAGTGTGTGATTGGTGGTACGGGGCGAGGGAGTGTGTGAGTGGTGGCACGGGGCGAGGGAGTGTGTGAGTGGTGGTACGGGGCGAGGGAGTGTGTGAGTGGTGGTACGGGGCGAGGGAGTGTGTGAGTGGTGGTACGGGGCGAGGGAGTGTGTGAGTGGTGGCACGGGGCGAGGGAGTGTGTGAGTGGTGGCACGGGGCGTGGAGTGTGTGAGTGGTGGCACGGGGCGAGGGAGTGTGTGAGTGGTGGCACGGGGCGGTGGAGTGTGTGAGTGGTGGCACGGGGCGGGGGAGTGTGTGAGTGGTGGCACGGGGCGAGGGAGTGTGTGAGTGGTGGCACGGGGCGAGGGAGTGTGTGAGTGGTGGCACGGGGCGTGGAGTGTGTGAGTGGTGGCACGGGGCGAGGGAGTGTGTGAGTGGTGGCACGGGGCGGTGGAGTGTGTGAGTGGTGGCACGGGGCGGGGGAGTGTGTGAGTGGTGGCACGGGGCGGTGGAGTGTGTGAGTGGTGGCACGGGGCGGGGGAGTGTGTGAGTGGTGGCACGGGGCGGGGGAGTGTGTGAGTGGTGGCACGGGGCGAGGGAGTGTGAGAGTGGTGGCACGGGGCGAGGGAGTGTGAGAGTGGTGGCACGGGGCAGGGGAGTGTGTGGGTGGTGGCACGGGGCGGGGGAGTGTGTGAGTGGTGACACGGGGCAGGAGAGTGTGTGAAAGGTGGTATGGAGCGGGAAGTGTGTGAAAGGTGGTACGGGGTGGGGCAGTATGTGAAAGGAGGTACGGGGCATGGCGGGCGGGGAGTGGAGAAGGAAAGTAATGGCGGGGAGAAGAGAGGAAAATGGTACAGAATTTACAAAATTAAATAAAACAGGAGGGAAAGAGCAGCGTCTGATGCTACTAGAGGGAGGGTGCCAGTGGTGAAAGACAGAGAGAGAGAGAGAGAGAGAGAGAGAGAGAGAGAGAGAGAGAGAGAGAGAGAGAGAGAGAACTTGTGGGGTAAAAATGGTGTAGAGTAGAGGAAGACCTGAGAGGGAGGGAGGGAAGTGGATATACGATGCCAGCCGAGGGAGCCGTCGACACAGTGCCGGGGATGAGGAGCATTAGTAAACACCAACACAAAAGGTTCTCCGCCTTTTCAACGTCGAGCCCCATCTTCATCCCCTCCCCCCCTCTCCCCACACACACACACACCTTCTTTCTCCTCCTCCTCTCTCTTTTCCTCCTCCTCTCTTTCTTTTCTCCTCTTCTCTCTCTTTTTTCCTCCTATTCTCTCTTTTTTCCCCCTCTCTCTTTTTCTCCGCCTCTCTCTCTCTTTTTCTCCTCCTCCCTCTCTTTCTCCTCCTCCTCTCTCTATCTCTCCTCCTCCAAGATTCTCCGCCTGTTCAACGTAGAGTCCCATCTTCATCCCCCCCCTTTTTTTCTCTCCTCCTCCTCTCTCTCTCACCCCCCAACCATCAGGTCTGACTATCTTGGTCCCCCACGCTCTGGTTCTTTTTTTCCCACCAAACATTCCCGTCTTTTCTCTCCACACCTTCTCGTTTCCTTCTTGGTTCCTCTTTACACCTCCATCACTCAACTCTCTGACATTATTTGTGTTGTAGCCGTCATCGGGGGCCCCGCCAGTACAGTTCCGGCGGGTGGAATACAGTAAGTTCCTCTCCTCTACCATCATAAGTGTTCCAATGGATTCGGATTATTTTTTATACAAAACTACTTCATCTCAAGCATTCACATTATCTTCCTGAAGTAATTTAATCAATTTTACCATCAAGGCTAAATTATCGTACTTGAATTATTTTGCTAACCTACTGTACTTAAGGACTCAAGTTACTGTACTCAAGGTATTAATTATCTTATAGTCAATGCTTATGTGGTTATACGAGAATGGTTTTGTTATTAGGAGTCAATTGTATTTTTGTGACGCAGGTCATTAAGTTTAAAGAGTCAGCTCACTGTATTAAAGAAGTCAAGTCACCACGTTTTAGAAATAATGTCATCGCTTTCAAGGTGTCAACGCTTTGTAGGTCATTTCAACTCGTTCAAGTGGTCAGGTCAACGGGTTTAGGGGGTCACATAGCCACGGTGTTGGAGTAGAAACACATTAGTGAGGGAGGGGGTGGGTGACCTTGCCCCCTCAGCCCCTCCTTTGCTACTACTATCTCAGGGAGCTGCAGCCCCCACCATCCTGGCATCTGAAGACCTCGTCCTACGAATCGATACTGGCCTCTTCAAGACTCTCCTTCCTCGCTCTCACTGCTCTCTCTCTCTCTCTCTCTCTCTCTCTCTCTCTCTCTCTCACATCTTTTCTCTCATTTTGGGGGTATCTTTATCTCTCTGTATCTCGTGTCTCTCTTACCTCTTCCTCTCATTCTGTTAGTGTGGTCCTATCTCCCTTTACATTGTATATCTCTCTCTGCGTATGTGTGTCTGTATATAATTATAATATGTATGTATCTAAGGTTTGTCTCGGTCTCTCTATCTCTCTCCCCCCCTCTCTCTCTTCTTATGACTGTGGCCCAAGTTTACTATTGTTCTCAGCAACTTTCCTCCAAGTCTCTCTCTCTCTCTCTCTCTCTCTCTCTCTCTCTCTCTCTCTCTCTCTCTCTCTCTCTCACGGGCCGTCCATCGACAGACAGGGAGAAAACAACATCGGGCGGAGGAACATGAAATTCTTTTTAGGTTGTGGACCAGCGAACGTGACTAGAAACCTTTCCTTCCTTCCTTCCTTCGACCACTTCATTCTCCTCTTCCTTTTCTTTCTCACTGCCATTGTCTCTTCAGTTACTACGTTTCCTCCTCCACCTCCTCCTTCCCTTTCTGCATTACTGTCTCCTCCTCCTTCCCCTTCCACTACCATTGTCTCCTCCTCCTCCTCCAACGCCACAACTCTCTTTTCTTTTGTCTGTTTCGCCCCCACCATTTTTTTTTACTCCTCCTCTTTCTCCCCTTCCTCTTCCTCCTTCCCTTTCTGTTACCACCCTCTCCTCTCTCCTCCTCTTCTTCTTCCTCCTCCGGCCTTTCCTCGGGGATTTCCGCCTCCCTGCGCACAAAATGGCGCCCAGGGTGTGTCAACATGGAGGAAGGGAGGAGGAGGAGGGCTGTGTGTGTGAGTCGAGGGGAGAGACCTGGGTGAGGGAACGGATGCTGAGGGAACAAAGCAGGGTGGAGGGGCGGATGAGGAGAAGGAGTGGGTGAGGGGAGGGGAGGGGAACAAGCGGATGAAAGAAGAAGACGAGCAAGCAGGGTGAGGGGAGAAGGGCTGTGTGTGGTGAGGTGAGGGGAAGGGAGGGGGGGGCGGATGGGGGGAAAGATTTGGATGGAGGACGGACGCTCAGGGGAACAAAGCAGGGAGCAGGGGGGTGAGTGAGTGGGCGGGTGAGGTGAGGGAAGGAGGGGGCGGCTGAGGGGGATGGCTGAAGGGAGGGGGTCGAGCGGGTGATGGGAGGGGAGCAAGTGGATGAGATAAGAGGGAGAAGGAGGAAAGAGAGCGAGGGAGGAGTTAAAGGAGGAGGAAGGAGGTAAGGAGCAAGGAAGGAGAGACAGTTAGGGTCGTAGAGCGAGTGTGAAGGGAGATAGGAAGATAATAAGAGAGAAAGAGCGAGGATACAAAAATTAAAGATGTGAGAGGGGAACGGGAAGGAAGAAGAAAAAATTGGAAAAGTGGGAAAAATGAGTAAGAATGTGTGTGTGTGTGAGAGAGAGAGAGAGAGAGAGAGAGAGAGAGAGAGAGAGAGAGAGAGAGAGAGAGAGAGAGAGAGAGAGAGAGTAGCAGTAACAGCAGCATGGGTGAAAGAAGAGGGTAGGAGATGAAGGAGAGTGGGGGGAGAGGTTGGCATTTGACGACAGCTGAGGGGAAGACACCAGGCGAAGGAGAGTGTGGGAGAGATGGTACAGTGTTGGAGAGGAGGAGGAAGAAAAAGGCAGTATTGGGAGAGGAAGAGGAGGAGGGGGAAGAGGAGGATGGGGAAGAGGAGAGGCAGGAGAAGAGGTAGAGGAAGAGGAGAGTTAGTGTCGTGAGAGGAGGAGGAAAAGAAGAGGCATCAGAGGAGAAAAGGATAATATTTAATATAGGTAAGAGGGACTGGGCCAAAGTGTGGAGGAAGGCAGCAGTGTTGGGGGAAGACACGTTAAAAAGTGGGTCAGACAACGACTACCATTATAGAGAAGGAGAGAACAAGTTAAAAGCTATATCATTTGTCTGGTAGAAGAAGGTCACGGTATAATACTACACTAATGTAATTTCTGGACCTGAAATTTCATATTTAAAAACTGTGGCTTTTGTTTTGTTTATGTGAAAGACAAGTTGGGTTTGGTTTGGTGTCGAGTTCAGGTCAGGTATTAGTGAGTACATAATATATCCGTAGTGATATTAAAATGAGATATTAATGTAATCCTAACTGAAGACGTTTAGCCGCCTTGAAGCTAGAACACTGGCTTACAACTCTCAAGTTTTGGTCTTGATGGTAACTTTATGGTTTGGCTACGAAAAATTTGTTTCATGGATAATGATGATTAAGAGCGGTGATAAGTGTGTTGATCAGGACATCACGACCACAGCGCTTCTGGTGGTGGGCGAGTGAGTCTCTGTCTCACCAGGACTCATAATCTCTACGTTAACTCTCACAACTCTCATTGAGGGGGAGGGTGTGGGGGGACACTAGCGTCTGAGGGGGTGGGTGACCAGCAGATGTATGTAGGTGTTCCCCCAGGGTGTGTGGGCGGCGCAGCTCACACCTCCCGCTCTGCTTCACTGGCCGCTGCTGCTGCTGCTCTCAATACCCTGCTCCTCGATACCTGCACCTCAGAACGGAAACTCCCAGGTGGGAAGACTGCCCACTCCTGGGAGGTTCCCCACCCCAGGAAGGCCTCCCACCCCAGCTAGACCGCCCACCCCTGGCAGGCCACCTACACCAGGCAAGCCGCCCACCCCAGGCAGACCGGCCACTCCGGGGGCGGCACACTCCGGCACCTCGGGCTTGACCCCTCGCGTCTCGCTCTCCTTGAAACTTGCGATAACATCCCCTAGCTTGAGGCCGTCGGGAGGGCGAGGGAGGGGCTGGCGTCAGTGGTCGAAGTAAGAGTTCTGCATGAGGTAGAGCTTGTCGATGGGGTTGATCTGCGGGTACATAGTCCCGGCCACGCCCACCATGGCCGGCACATCAGGAGGCGCCTGGCTGGGCGGGGGCGCCGCACCGCCACTCGACGACCTGCACAGAGACACAGAAAACGTGGCATTGTATCTCACCTTCAGGAGACACCAACGGTATCATATAAATACAAATTTACGGTCTTGTTTTATACATTACTTCATCACAAGACAATATTTAGGATTACATTACTCAAGGCTTAAGTCTCTCATAGTAATTGAAGTCATTTTGCTACTCCAGGTAAGGATAAGTTTGTATGGGACAATTAGTAGATGGTTAGAGGTATTGTGAATAAAAAATATGGAAAGTGAGTTAGGTGTAACTCACATCTCGGCTTGGTCGTCAAACTGGTCCATGCGGCCTTCCTCGAAACTGATGTCGGAGCCGCAAAAGGAGTCGCCGCTATGGGCTGGGAAGCTCTCGCCCTCAGGGGAGTACGGCACAGCCGAGCTCTTGGGCGTCGTCGCGTACGGTGAGTCTAACGAGTCAATGGGGGTGAGGCCTCCATACTGACCTGGAGGAGAGGCAGAAGGTGGGTTGTTACTGTAGTGAAGAACTTAAGTTGATGTGTCATTGCTCACTACTGTAGGAGGGGCAGAAGGTGTGTTGTTACTTTTGTGAAGGACCACGAGGTTGTGACAGTCTTTATTACTCGGATTATGATAATTGTGAGTTGTAGGGCGCGGGGTTATTCATTAAACCTAATAGAAAAAATATTGTGATGTATTAAAACCCAGCTGTTACAGAACACATGTTATAGAACACAGATGTTATAGAAAACGGAGAAAACACAGCTGTTATAGAAGAACACGGAACACAACAGGCTGAACGAACACAAACATACAAAACAAATTATCTTTTACGACTCTGGAAAAAGAAACAGCCATTATATATTTTTCAAATCTACGTTTTACAATTTTAATGAAAGCTTTTGTCAATTTTTATTTCTATCGTTACTTGTAGTTTATATGCCGCAAAAACTTATATATATATATATATATATATATATATATATATATATATATATATATATATATATATATATATATATATATATATATATATATATATATATATATATTTATATATATATATATTTATATATATATATATATATATATATATATATATATATATATATATATATATTTATATATATTCGTATAAAGTGTAACCATGGTTGCATATTGATGTGTGTGTATGCAATATGTGCATGTGTATATATGTATATAGTATGTGCGTGTACATGTGTATGTATGTATGGTATGTACTGTATGCCTAACTTACCCTCTCCACTTCCCTCTTCTTCCCCCTTCCTTGCCTTCTTCACTTCCCTCCTCCTCCTTATCCTCTCCACTTCCCTCTTCTTCCCCCTAACTTCCTTGCCTTCTTCACTTCCCTCCTCCTCCTTATCCTCTCCACTTCCCTCTTCTTCCCCCTAACTTCCTTGCCTTCTTCACTTCCCTCCTCCTCCTTATCCTCTCCACTTCCCTCTTCTTCCCCCTAACTTCCTTGCCTTCTTCACTTCCCTCCTCCTCCTTATCCTCTCCACTTCCCTCTTCTTCCCCCTAACTTCCTTGCCTTCTTCACTTCCCTCCTCCTCCACATCCTCTTCCCCCCCCTTCGTCTTTCTTACCTTCTCCACTTCCTTCCTTCTTCCCTCCTTCTCCCTTGTCCTCCTTCTCGTCCTTGTCGTTATTGTTGTGTTCTGTTTGTTTGGCTCTCCGCTGCAGCTTCTTCATCTTGGCTCTCTGATTCTGAAACCACACTTGTACCACTCTCACGCTTAGACCTGTCTCCTTGGCTAGCTGTTCCCGCACCTGTGAAGGGAAGGTGAGGGGGTGTTAACTATTGGGTATTAACTATGGGGAGTGTTAAATTGGGGTGTTATTTGAGTCTCCTTGGTTAGCTACTCCCGTACCTGTGGGGAGAAGGCGAGGGGGGTGTTAACTCAGGGGTGAACAGTAAGGGGGAGGCATTAACTGATGGGCGGACAAAGAGAGGGTTAACTTAGTGGGTTAATGAAGGGGGAAGGTTACCTGTGTGAACAACTTAATTCGGTTCCCTAAAATAATAATAATAGCAGCCACAACAACAACAACAACAACAACAATAATAACAATAATAATAGTAACAATAATAATAGTAACAATAATAATAATAATAATAATAATAATAATAATAATAATGATAATAATAATAATAATAATAATAATAATAATACCCAGAGCTTGATTCAGAGAGAGAGAGAGAGAGAGAGAGAGAGAGAGAGAGAGAGAGAGAGAGAGCGTAAATCACCTCCCCGAGAGCTTGAAATATGCAAATGAGACAGGAGGGAGGAGGAGGAGAGGAAGTGAAGGAGGGCGTCTGAGTGTTATAAGATGAGGGTCACTCAAGACGACAGTGAGGTGCATTAACTGGTTCCTCCTCCTCCTCTTCTTCCGTGACCACCATCTCCTCTTCTTCCTTCTTCTCCTCTCCCTCCGTCTCCACCATCTCCTTCTCTTCCTCCTTCTCTTTGCCCACCTTCGTCACAACCAAACAATACGGTCTTCCTAAAACCTCATTTTTCTCGGGACTTGAATTTAAACCTGTATACAGAAACTATAGTCCAGGTACAGTAATTCCTGTAAGTTAATCGTGTGAAATACAGTGCTTCAATCCACCAAGTAGTGCTTCAGTGACTATTTTATATTAACCATTTCTCGTATAATTAACTGTCCCTATAATCGATATTACTGTAACTTTTAGCTGTCAATATAATCAATAACTGCAGCTATCAGTGTGGTCATGACGTAACCTTAGTCTCGGTCAACTGATTGTCAACATTTTCCAACATATAACCAAACATTGACCTTTCTATTAACTCTTGAATATTCCTATGTAATTGAATAGGAATAACTTAAAAGCATAGAGGGTAATTTAATTGTATCTTAACTGTATATAACTATATCTGACGTCCACGGTGAGTGACTGGAGGAATACGTGAGTCATGATGAGTAAGTGAGTAATTTATGTGTCTTCCATCAGTGATTAAATCATTAGACTGATACGTTTTTTTTTTCTCATTCATTCCAGTTTAATCGTTCTGCATCCTCCCTCCCTCTCTCCCTCCCATCTACTTTCTTTCTTTATTCTACTTCCTTGTCCTCTGTTCATTTATCAACTTCCCTGCCCTGTTGTCCTTCCCTCCTTCACTCCATCTACTTCCTTATCCTCTCCCCTGCCCTCCCTCCCTCCTCCACCTACTCTTCTGCCCTACCCTCCCTCCACCTCCTCCCCCTGCCCTCCCTCCTTCCACCTCCTTCCCTGCCCTGCCTTTCCTCCACTTCATCCCCTGCCCTCCCTCCACCTCCTCCCCTGCTCTGCCCTCGCTCCACCTCCTCCCCTGCCCTCCCTCCTTCCACCTCCTTCCCTGCCCTGCCTTTCCTCCACTTCATCCCCTGCCCTTCCTCCACTTCATCCCCTGCCCTCCCTCCACCTCCTCCCCTGCTCTGCTCTCGCTCCACCTCCTCCCCTGCCCTCCCTCCACTTCATCCCCTGCCCTCCCTCCACCTCCTCCCCTGCTCTGCTCTCGCTCCACCTCCTCCCCTGCCCTCGCTCCACTTCATCCCCTGCCCTCCCTCCACCTCCTCCCCTGCTCTGCCCTCCCTCCACCTCCTCCCCTGCTCTGCCCTCGCTCCACCTCCTCCCCCTCCTCCCCTGCCCTCGCTCCACCTCCTCCCCTGCCCTCGCTCCACCTCCTCCCCTGCCCTCCCTCCACCTCCTTCCCTGCTCTGCCCTCGCTCCACCTCCTCCCCTGCCCTCGCTCCACCTCCTCCCCTGCCCTACCTCCACCTCCTCCCCTGCTCTGCCCTCGCTCCACCTCCTCCCCTGCCCTCCCTCCACCTCCTCCCCTGCTCTGCCCTCCCTCCACCTCCTCCCCTGCCCTCGCTCCACCTCCTCCCCTGCCCTCGCTCCACCTCCTCCCCTGCTCTGCCCTCCCTCCACCTCCTCCCCTGCCCTCGCTCCACCTCCTCCCCTGCCCTCGCTCCACCTCCTCCCCTGCCCTCCCTCCACCTCCTCCCCTGCCCTCCCTCCACCTCCTCCCCTGCTCTGCCCTCGCTCCACCTCCTCCCCTGCCCTCGCTCCACCTCCTCCCCTGCCCTACCTCCACCTCCTCCCCTGCTCTGCCCTCGCTCCACCTCCTCCCCTGCCCTCCCTCCACCTCCTCCCCTGCTCTGCCCTCCCTCCACCTCCTCCCCTGCCCTCGCTCCACCTCCTCCCCTGCCCTCGCTCCACCTCCTCCCCTGCTCTGCCCTCCCTCCACCTCCTCCCCTGCCCTCGCTCCACCTCCTCCCCTGCCCTCGCTCCACCTCCTCCCCTGCCCTCCCTCCACCTCCTCCCCTGCCCTCGCTCCACCTCCTCCTCTGCCCTCGCTCCACCTCCTCCCCTGCCCTCCCTCCACCTCCTCCCCTGCTCTGCCCTCCCTCCACCTCCTCCCCTGCTCTGCCCTCGCTCCACCTCCTCCCCTGCCCTCGCTCCACCTCCTCCCCTGCCTCCCTCCCCCCTCCACGCCTCTTAAGTATCATCTCAAGCGCTTATCAAGTTCCGGTTCCGCTGTGTGACGCTTCTTATACCCCAGTTGGTCGCTTTATCGGGCTAAATGTTATCCAAATATTCTGGAGCTCGCCTACGTGGTGCTGGGGAGGGAGGGAGAGAAGGAGGGGGGGAGGGGGGAGGGAGGGAGGAGCTTAGATAGATGGTTGATCCTCCAGCCACGGGGTCATGCTAGCACTCGGGAGGTGAGGGAAGGAGAGAGGGAGGGGGAGCGGAAGACTTAATACCCCCACCCTCCTAACACACACACACACACCTCTTAATACACCCTCATTCACTACGTAATCCATCATCTTCTGGACATAAATGTAGTCTCCACCATGCCCGCCATGACTCACACTCAGACAGAACTTTAAGACACGTATCTCTCACTAATGTGTCCTGGGTTGAGTCCCCGGTCTGGGTCAGAGGTGAGAAGGGTGTTATCCAGTGTGACATGATCTAACATAACAGGTTTTCTCCGGGTACTAAAGTTTCCTCCTGTACTAACACTGTACTAGCACTGGATACTATTAGGTGTCGTGTGTGTGTGTGCGTGTGTGTGTGTTGAACATGACGTCACCTTCCTAAACGACTTAAATTAAGTTTGAAAAAAGCAAACAGATATTAAACATTATAATTAAAAAAAAATAAAAATAAAAATTTATTGTCACTGACCTTCAACAGTTTTTTGTTTTCATAACACTAACACCAATATTTTTCTTCTCACAGTTTACGTGTTTAGGACCACAAGTGCCACCACTTCTGTTCACCATTATAAAGGCTTCGTTAGAATTTTCCTCCACAAACTTTGAATATTTTTTACCGTGAGCAAAAGTATAGTGATATTATTATTATTATTATTATTGTTATTATTATTATTATTATTATTATTGTTATTATTATTATTATTATTATTATTATTATTATTATTATTATTATTATTAACACACCTTTGAAAACACAGATCACAACACACACACACACACACACACACACACACACAAACTTGAACAATGACAGCAGTGTTAGATAGGGAGGGAGGGGAAGGGATGGGTCTAGCAAGGTCTTCAGTCGTGTTCGTGGTTCACAGTCAATTACCAGCAGGACGCCACACACCCATAAACAGCACCTCTGCCATGGTACTTCAACTCTTGGGTCATCTTCCACCTGTTTGGCCATATGTAATACTCAGATTTCAGTGGGTTCTTCCTCCCCCTCTTCCTCCTCCAACTTTTCCGCCTCGCTTTTCTCTCTCTCTCTCTCTCTCTCTCTCTCTCTCTCTCTCTCTCTCTCTCTCTCTCTCTCTCTCTCTCTCTCAACTCAAAAACATAAATCAGGAATATTAAATAAGAGGCAACAGAAAATGATACGTCACTGTCATTATATAACACAGTTGAAAAAAATTGTGTAGCCCGAATTTTTTTCCTTTTTTTTGTGTTTGTTTGATACATTATTTATTTCCTTGGGTTAGTATTAATTCATCATTAGTTTAGCTTTAAGTTAGGTTAGGTTAAGTTAGCATTAGTTGAACATTAGGTTAGGTCAGGTTAAGTTAGCATTAGTTGAGCATTAGGTTAGGTCAGGTTAAGTTAGCATTAGTTGAGCATTAGGTTAGGTAAACATTATGGTTATGTATGGTTAGTTTAGATGTGAAACTTTGCCTCGTCCGCATTATAACCCGAGTAGGAATACCGCTATTTTGGTGAAACTTATCTCGAATATGTGTCAAAACAATCCAAGTCTGACAACATCAAGTTCACGGCTCTGTCAAAGGTCAAGGTCACAGCTGAAGGACAAAGGTCAAAATCATGTCAGGAAGTTTAAAGTGTTGATCTTTAACGCTTATTTTTTGTGAGACTTATCTAGAATGTGTATCGTCACTTGACGATATGAAGAATATTAAGTTCAAGTCTCTGTGCCAAAGATCAAGGTCACAGCTGAAGGTCAGAGGTCAAATTCAGCAACGGGTGTAAGATGAATAGTGGTGCATATATTGTCTGGTGTCTGAGGGCTATAGTAACTTATACGTAGGTAAGAGAGAAAGACGAAGACGGAGGAGAAGGAGATGGAGACAAAGACGAAGAAGAAGGAAAAGGAGACGAAGAAAAAGACATAGATTGACAGATAGACAGACAGAAGTGCCTCGCCCACCACCTCACACTATTCAAGATGAAGACGTCATGTGCAGAAGAGTTGGAGGGTACAAGCACCTCCCTTCCCTAGCCCCCCTCCTCCCTGCCCCTAACTCCTTAACCCTTCAACCCTTCCCTCTCCCCGTCAGCGTGCATCTCCTTCTCTCACTTTTCCTCACCTCATTCTTCCCCTTCACTCACCTCCCTTCACTCTCACTCCTCTCACTCTTCTCCTCTCACTCACCTCCCTCAGTATGATCAGCCTCATCAGCCTTATCAAGTTATCGTTCTCTTCCTCTCGTCCACTTATCATTTCTAAGTTATTACTCATCAGGTCCCTCTCTCTCATCTTCTTCCTCCTCTTCTTCCGTTCACTCACGCCCCACACACACACACACACACAAGCAAATATTTATTTATTTATTTGTTGTGATATGCTTAATCCCCTGTCCGTCTTGGCTGACCGTCCCGCCCTATTGTTGAAGTGGCTCTCTTATGTGAGTGTGTGTGAGGGGAGGGGGGGAGGGAGGGTAGGTGTGTTGGGGTGCGGGAGTGTGTGGGGGTGCAGGTGTATTGTGGTGTGGGGGTGTTTGTGTATTGGGGGGAGGGTAGGTGTGTTGGGGTGCGGGAGTGTGTGGGGGTGCAGGTGTATTGTGGTGTGGGGGTGTTTGTGTATTGGGGCAGGTTTGTGTGCACACGTGTTGGTAGGTAAGTGGGTCAACATTCTAAACACTATTGAGGTAATTAATTTTGTTTTTTTGTATTTGACTCATATGGAAACAGTAGGAATAGCTTTCGTACTAGTAGAAGTAGTAGTAGTAGTAGTAGTAATAGACGTAATTGTAATAGTAGTAATATTAATAGCAGCAGTATCAGTAATAGTAGTTGTAAAAACAGTACTATACAAAAGTCATGTCCCTTAAACTACTTGGTGAACTTATTCTGGAAATGTTCACTGACGAAGACCACAGGTGTTCGCCGCCTCGGCAGACCGACATTAATACTATGACACATCTCAATATTTTCGCGGTTTTTTATGCCTCCCTTCCTCACGTCATAGACTAGTGACTCACCCCGGCCCGTTCGTGAGTGTGCCTATCTGTACGATCGTTCGTCTGTCCGTTCGTATCGGAAGACGAGTGGATAGCGAAATATCTTGTACAGTGCCTAAGCGTCAAAGACCAAGTTCACAAGGTCATGAACTAAAATTATTATATTTTTTTGTTTTATAGACATTCTTTTATGACCTGAATATATTATCAATTATAAAGTCACTATACAGTATATATATATATATATATATATATATATATATATATATATATATATATATATATATATATATATATATATATATAAACGTGATTTTATACTTTGAGATTTTGAGACCATCGGAGGGGGCAGGGGGCTTAGGAATCTAGTGTTATTATTCTTACGGCGTCACTATTTTTGTTCTCTTTTAACTAAGGTTACGATAAAGTATTTATTTGCAGGAGAGTCAATTTCGACTCCAGGAGGGCGGTGATAGTCAGGTCGTTGTTGAGCCAGACAGTAAAGACTCATTCTCATATTTCTAGATGGTATCAGAGGCTGGTGGTGTTGTGTGGCCGTCTGCTGCACGATAGTTGACTATGATTGTGTGTGTGTGTGTGTGTGTGTGTGTGTGCGTAGCAGTAAATACACTTGGATGGTGCAAAACAAACTTTCGTCTTAAAGATCACACTACGATGGACTGACATTAAAAAAAAATCATTGCAAAACTTTCTAATATGAAGGGGTGCGACGGCCGAGTGGATATTACACTCGCTTCCTGTCCTAAGGTTCACTGGTTCGCAGCCCCAGGACATTCCCTGTGAACTCAGCTGGAAATAGGCGTTCAAATTTACAGTTGGGAAGCAAAGACTGTTGAGTGCAGTGCTGGCCAGATTGTCGCTATGTACTGTATACCGAAATGCATTGTACAGTATGTTGTGTAATGTATCCACACTGTCCTATACGAGCCGTCAAACCCGGGGGATACACACACACACACACAAACACACACACACCATAAATACCCCGGCCACTAAGTACCTGGAGACTGAGTCAACAAACACGTACGTGAGGCAGCCCGAAGACGATAACACCGCCCAGCCACTTAGCTCTCCCCGCCTCCCTCACCAAGTGCTGCACCACCACACCAAGTGCTGCACCACCACACCAAGTGCTGCATCACCACACCAAGTGCTGCACCACCACACCAAGTGCTGCACCACCACACCAAGTGCTGCATCACCACACCAAGTGCTGCACCACCACACCAAGTGCTGCACCACCACACCAAGTGCTGCATCACCACACCAAGTGCTGCACCACCACACCAAGTGCTGCACCACCACACCAAGTGCTGCATCAACACACAAAGTGCTTCAGTATCTGAACCAAGTTTACGAATATCCACACAAGAGGCCCAGTATTGGTGGAGAGCAAGTGGTGGAGGGTCATAGTTGGAGGCGAATTGGTGAAGAAGATAAGGGTGATTGAGTTAGTGGTGGAGAACTTAGCAGTGGTGTGTTGGTGGAACAAGTCATCGAGTGATGGCGATGGAGTAGGTGGCAGGATGGTGGAGGAAGTGGTGCAAGTTATATGTGTATGTGTGCGTGTGTGTGTGTGCGCGTGCATCTGTGTGTGTGTGTGTGTGCGCGTGCATCTGTGTGTGTGTGTGTGCGCGTGCATCTGTGTGTGTGCGCGCGTGCATCTGTGTGTATATATTATCTGTACAGTCTGTTATACTAATTGTTATATAATAAGGCTTCAGGTCCCCCAAACTCCTAATGACTTTAAGAGACATTATTATACACAAACTATTATATATATGAACTTTTTAATTATCTATGTTATTATCCGTGTATGGTGGAACGGGTGGTGGGTGGCAGGGTAGGTGGTGGCAGGGTAGGTGATGGCAAGGTAGGTGGTGGCAGGGTAGGTGGTGGCAGGGTAGGTGATGGCAAGGTAGGTGGTGGCAGGGTAGGTGGTGGCAGGGTGGTGATGGCCAGAATAAACAGGCCATCGTTGTCCTAGTGAGTGGAGTGTTCTCACCCGGAACCTGGACCAACCCCCCTGCAAGTGCTAAGATAAAGCAGCGGCCGAGCTAAGAATAGCTGACAGCTGACCACTTATTTATCTTTTATTTTCAACGTAACTAAAAAATATATTGTTAACGCCTGAACGAGTATTTCTGAAAATGTGGAAAATTACATTTTGTGTTTATATGAAATTATTGCCAGTTCCAAATTACCTTGATACATTTCTCTTCATTTCATCAACATTTCGTCAGTCAGCTCGAAATTGACCAGCAGGATCGACCTAGCATGAACCAATATCCATCGGCCATCAGCTGTCAACGCGCCATCACTGTTGCTAGGGTGAAGGCTTATCATGGATATTAATAACAACTTTACCACCTTTAGGCATCAAACTCGTGTATTTATTGTTAATTTAGATGAAATGTAAGTTCTAAATTATCATACTTTTGTTCTACTGTTTCATGGTCTATGGAGTCGTCTTTTAGAATTGTTTTTTAGTGTATTTAGTAAGATAACTGATTGGCAGTACTGCACGTCACTCGCTCTGTCAGCCAATCAGCGGCCATAAATCTGTCAACAGTGCGAGCGGTGTGCCGTCACGTGGGCAGGTCAGTTTGGACAGGAGTTACATCCGAGATGAAATGGTTGTTGTTGTGTTTGGACAGACGGACAGACAAGGGCCATTTCGACGGGCTACACGGAAGCTCGGAGTGATGGGTCTTGTGCTGAGAGAGAGACTCACCAGCCCTAAACTTATTCACAATATCCCATTCTCTTATTTCTCTTTACCGTACTGCTCATCTAACAAGAGCTGAATAATAAAAAAGGAATTCCCCACTGCGATAATACCACCACAAGATCACACTTAATGGCGCCCATAAAGATTTAGAACTAAGGATGAAATGGCGGAAAGTAAAAGTAGCTGAGAACTGCATGAACCCGTTGTGTCTCCCCTTACAAGACCAACAAAAGACAACCTAATATACACACTATTCATTGGGTTCGCACTCATCGTTCTCAAAGAAACACACACACTCTTATCTTCTTTACTGCCGCCCACACAAACACCCATAAACAAACACAAACACTCACGTATGCGCTCCCCCACGATTCTTTAAACCAACCACCTCGGTTCTCCCGCCGACAGCCGCTGCACTCACACACAGACCACCTCACACGTCTTTCAAGCACACCTGTTTCTGCCAATCACTGGGTATAAGAGCGATCTGACAACAAGTGACCCCCAAGTACCGAGGTGAACTAACAGTCTGACTCACTTTATTCACTCATTCGCTAATTAACTAACTATCTAACTAACTAACCAACTGACTGACTAACTAACTAACCAATTAACTATCTGACTGAATGACTGACTGACTGCTTAACTAACTGACTTCAGAACTAACTAGCCAACAAATTTAATTTATATTCATGTACACAACTCGCATACATACATACGTACATACATACATACACACACCAACTATGCTCACGTGCATATGACCATGCATACACACACACACACACAAGCACACATTCCCCCCCCCCCCCCCACAAGTACAGGAGCCATAATGCACAAATGCTGTTCCTCCCTCCTTGAGCACTCTCTTGGGACTTCCACCCACCCCCAACCCCGACTCCTTCGGGTTCCTGCTCTCCCCACCCCACTGGCTGTCGGCACTCAGTAGGACACTGTGTCATGTGGGGGAGGAGGGGCGAGGCAAGGTGGGGGATGAGGGATACCTGAGGAAGGAGGGGGGGTTACCTGAAGCGGTCTGTCTCCAGGTTAAGTGAAGGAGCCGCCTGTCAAGGAGGTGCCGCCACGAATAGTGGCTTCTAAGAAATCAAAGTTCGATCAAGTCAATAAGGTAAAGGTTAGAGGTTATCCCGAGGCTGAGGGAGAGTGAATGTTAAAAGGTCATGTGAGAGGAGAACAAAAATATCTGGCTAGCAAGAGAGAGAGAGAGAGAGAGAGAGAGAGAGAGAGAGAGAGAGAGAGAGAGAGAGAGAGCAAAGACTTTGTTTATGTTATCGGGAAATTTTGAGAAGAAAAACTACATAAAAATACAAATAGCGTAAGAAACTGAAAAAAATAAAGTAAAGTGTTAATAAAGTTAGAAGGAGCTTCAGTTTCTGGGCCTGACTTTTGACAGATACTGGAGGTGGCGGGCAGGCCATCAGTGCGCAAATGATCTCACCAAATGATTCACAAAACTATTATGCAACATCCGCTCTCATCAAACTCTCATTCAAAGAAGTACAGAACATATCCTTTCCGTCTTCCGCAGAGACGTTTTGAAGGCTTAATAAAGAAAGGTCAAAGATTAGCCAGGGTTGGTGCCCCAAGACAGTGCCTCCTCAAAGCTAGAGGCACCAGTGCTTACCAAGGAGCGGTGAGTGCCAGTCAAAACAGCTGATAACCCATGACCTGCCCGTAGTACTGCCCCTCACGCCACCACCACCACCAAGAGATCACCATTGTCCATGTATAACTCCCTCACTGTTGCTGTGCATTGTACCGTTTTACCCCCTCCCCCAACCTGTACCACGAGAGACGGTACACACTTTGAGGAACCATGTTACTGCTCCCCACCGTCAGGATGGCGAAGAATGTGATAAAGTGTCTCGTCATCTTCACCATCTCTCAACAAACAACAATATCTTCCCCTTAAGTCTTGAACCATTTATTCTTACCTAACTTGTTTTGACATGAAATCAACAAAGTCATTCTATTTGACTGACAGCTTCTGTACTTGAGTGTGTCAGGCTCATCTTCCGCTCTGTAGTCATAACTTGTGTTTTAGTGAAGTTATTCTCGCAGCGTGACGGCCTCACACGGCCCCACACGGAATCCAATGCTAAATTCAACACCCTATAAATATCGTTCAAGATCGGTGGGCTGAATCGTTTCTCTGTGTGGACTGGCGTACAGGGTAAACACGTGTAGTGGGCGTACTGGTGGTGGCTGTGGGCAGCGCCACTCGGGGGCTGGAGACTGTGGCCTGGTAGTTAATGACTGTCATCTTCGTCGTTTAGAAAAGCAGATGATAGTGACAAGAGGTCTTTAGTAATGGAATTAGCAATGTTGGTGTATTGGTTTTAGTAGTAGTAGTCGTAGTAGTAGTCGTAGTAGTAGTCGTAGTAGTAGTAGTATTAACAGTCAACAGTCCCAGGAAAAGTGTTAATAGAGAGACAAGAAAAGTGTTAACACTTAAACCAGCATAAGATATAAACAGATGGAGCCTCAGTACAAGACCAGACTCCTTACCTTCCTACAAGGCTTGGGCGACACGCTGAAGGAGGCCATGAACTGTTTCCTCTGCGCCGACGTCAAGATAGTTCTAGGTCTCTTAGGGCCCCGTCTACCGTCCCGAGGCCTCGATCCATCATCCACTATGAAGTCGTCGCCTAATGGACCTGTATGGGCCAGAGACAAGAGTGGCTGATGATACACTGACAGGAAAACTGGTTACACACACCCGTACCAATGTTATGAGTTGATTAAGGTGTCTCCCGTAATGTTACTTAATGCAATCCAAAGTAAAACATTTGCTTGTTGATGATGAGTCCACTTACTGAGCTCGTAACTCATGAAAGATATGTTGGTGTTTACGAGTATGTGTCAGATCTCAAGTGTTTTATTGTGCGATGATTATTGGCAAATATTTATGACTGCTATGTTACCAACTGTTGTAGAGTCAGGTAAAGTTTGGTGCTGTTAAGAACGTCTAAGAGAGGTAGTCAGTTTTACCACAGCTGCACTAATGTTCATGAGTATGTAACAATAAGAACAAACAATTATTCCCGTGTTGGAAGTTAGTTGTGTTTTTATGTGCGTTTGAGACACAATAGTTTGTTGTGTTGGTCAACTTTGCACTCTGAACAACCTACACAATCCATCTTTGTCAACAAGACGCAATGCAGTAAGTTACTAACGAGAACAGTGAAGATCTATCAACATAGTAAAGCAGCAACTGAGATGAATCAGTTATCATGTCATTAATTTTATTCTAAGACGTAAGTTGTCCCACCATCTTTATAGGGGGGATTGTCGCAAGATGGCGGGCCTTGGTGATAGGACCTGTGTGTGTGTGTGTGTGTGTGTGATAGTGAACAAAACTACCAGGTAATACTAACTCAGCCACTCACTCTGCGGCCCGTGTTGCTGGAGGAGGAACATCTCCTTCTCGTAGTCGGCCCTGCAGAAGAGCTGGTGACCTCGCAACACGTACTGGTCCCCCTTCTGCAACACCTGACAGCACACCACACACGCGAAACAGTGGAGGTGGAACACTAGCGACTGGGCACGCATGACCAGCTCGTGTGGCAGCAGGCGATCACCACATCCGGCACACTTCACCGAGAACAACCTGGGCAGGGAGACACAGTAGGTTATATGTTGCCCCTCTGTTTACTGGAGGGCAGGAAGCGAGGTTAATGGCGCACTAGGGGCAGGTTTTCGTCTATAGATAAGGAAAAAATATCCTTAGAAGGTTAAAAATACTTAGTAGTTGCTTAGTAATAGAGATGCAAAATATTATGTGAGGTTTGGTAAAAAGTCAGGAATCGTTTAGGGTGGAGGACCGTGGTCTCCAACCCTCAGACATAAGGATGGAACTTTGATTATTATGTAATAGAGATTATTGAGTTGGTTAAGTGAGGCTCGTTTGGGTGAGTGAGTGAAGGAAACAAACACACACACACTTCTCTAGTTACTATAAACTGAAAAGAAATAATAAATGAATGGGTTAAACTTAGGCAGTAAAAATGGTAAAACTATATTTTCCTTTTCAGTCTAAAATTTTTCTGTCGTAGCTTGTGATATATGAGTGTGTCTAGGCGACGATATATCTTTCAAACACCACCCAGGAATACATGTGTGTGTGTGTGTGTGTGTGTGTGACTCCAAGATACACAAGAGGCCTAAAATTGTATATTATAATTAAAGGTCCCTCACCTTATTACACCTGATGATTAAATACCCCAATAATACCACGATGCCATTTTGGTCTTTATGTGAATGTGACGTAAGGTTTATATTCTATTGGTGTTAACACTTGTAGTCCATTTGTTATGATCTTAATATAGTTTACAGGAGTCTTTTCTTTTTATCTTCGTATTGTAATAAAAGTTATGTATCACCGATGGTCTCTTAGTTCACCACAAGCTTGACCTTTCTGTATAATATATGTTAAATGTACTGGAGAGAGAGAGAGAGAGAGAGAGAGAGAGAGAGAGAGAGAGAGAGAGAGAGAGAGATAATAAACACTTAAAAGAAGTTAAAACCAATACACTCTAAAGGTACTTCTCATGTTGCTATTATTGGTCCGTTCTGTTGATATTACTCACAGCACCGTAGTGTTCCGCATTGTTCAGCATTGTTTCGTGTTGTTCCATAGTGTTTCGCAGTGTTTCGTGTTTCGTATTGTTCCGCATTGTTTCGTGTTGTTCCATAGTGTTTTGCATTATTCCGTGTTGTTCTGTGCTGTTCCGTAGTGTTCCACGTTGTTCCGTATTGTTCTGCGCTATATTTTGTTACCTAACTGCGTCATGCTCTGTTGATATTTCCTCAGTATGATAACATATGGCTGCCTATTGGTCCGTGAAATATTGTTTTGTTCATTGATTGGCCGTGAAATATATGGTTGCTCACTTGCTGATTGGTCAGTGTAATATTGTGTTTCTTGCTGATTGGTCAGTGTAATATTGTGTTGCTCACTGATTAGTTCATGTAAAAAAAATTGACTCACTGATTGGTCCGTGTCAAATTGTACTGCTCACTGATTGGTCAGTAACATATTGTGCTGCTCACTGATTGGTCAGTAACATATTGTGCTGCTCACTGATAGGTGCATGTAAGATTTTGTGCACTCTGACTGGTTTAACGTGTTGCTGGGATGTTATGCCAGCCATATCTTGACACAAACGGCGTCACAAAGTCTTGGAACTCGGATACAATTTCCGATATTTAAAAAAAAGTGAAAAAGTTATATTCCCGGGACCTGTCGACGTGAGCGAGCTGGAACCACTTGGCGCACTCCGGAAGCTCGCTAATGGACGACACCAGCAACCAATAGAAATGTTTCAACTGAAAATGGTGTGTAAATAGTGCATTTCTATTGGTTAAAATGTTGTGTAGGGTTTCGTATTTGTAATTCTCCAAAAATCCTAAAATGTATTCGAGGCTCCAGCCAATGAGAGTCCGCTACCGAAAAGGGAGCGTAAATATCAATTTCCCATTGGCTGAGTAGCTGTAAAGTGTCTGGAATGTGCAATTATCTGACGCTGCTTCCCTCGGTGTCCTAAACTAAATGTCCACTTGGCTAAAACTTTCTCATGAAACACACACACACACACACACACACACTAGGTTACAGTCCCAGGGTGAAGTTATAGTCTCAGATTGAAGTCGCTTAACACTCAAGGTCTACCTCAAGTTACGTCATAACGTCACACTGTAAGACTCAAGGTCTACCTCAAGTTACATCATACCGTCACACTGTGAGACTCAAGGTCTACATCAAGTTACATCATACCGTCACACTGTGAGACTCAAGGTCTACCTCATGTTACGTCATGCCGTCACACTGTAAGACACATATTCCTTGATTACTTTACACCTCAAACCTTGCTTATGGTGGTGGTGTGTCGCGGGTGATGATACAGAAGTGGTCTAGGGATGGTGATGGTGATGGTGGTGCTGGTAGAGGGGTCGTGTGTGTTGTGGATGGTGGTCTCAGAGAGGGTCGTGGTGGTAGTGGTGGTCTCAGAGAGGGTCGTGGTAGTAGTGGTGGTCTCAGAGAGGGTCGTGGTAGTAGTGGTGGTCTCAGAGAGGGTCGTGGTAGTAGTGGTGGTCTCAGAGAGGGTCGTGGTGGTAGTGGTGGTCTCAGAGAGGGTCGTGGTAGTAGTGGTGGTCTCAGAGAGGGTCGTGGTAGTAGTGGTGGTCTTAGAGAGGATCGTGGTAGTAGTGGTGGTCTCAGAGAGGGTCGTGGTAGTAGTGGTGGTCTCAGAGAGGATCGTGGTAGTAGTGGTGGTCTTAGAGAGGGTCGTGGTAGTAGTGTTGGTCTCAGAGAGGGTCGTGGTGGTAGTGGTGGTCTCAGAGAGGGTCGTGGTAGTAGTGGTGGTCTCAGAGAGGGTCGTGGTAGTAGTGGTGGTCTCAGAGAGGGTCGTGGTAGTAGTGGTGGTCTTAGAGAGGGTCGTGGTAGTAGTGGTGGTCTTAGAGAGGATCGTGGTAGTAGTGGTGGTCTCAGAGAGGGTCGTGGTAGTAGTGGTGGTCTTAGAGAGGGTCGTGGTAGTAGTGGTGGTCTCAGAGAGGATCGTGGTAGTAGTGGTGGTCTCAGAGAGGGTCGTGGTAGTAGTGGTGGTCTCAGAGAGGGTCGTGGTAGTAGTGGTGGTCTTAGAGAGGGTCGTGGTAGTAGTGGTGGTCTTAGAGAGGATCGTGGTAGTAGTGGTGGTCTCAGAGAGGGTCGTGGTAGTAGTGGTGGTCTTAGAGAGGGTCGTGGTAGTAGTGGTGGTCTCAGAGAGGATCGTGGTAGTAGTGGTGGTCTCAGAGAGGGTCGTGGTAGTAGTGGTGGTCTCAGAGAGGGTCGTGGTAGTAGTGGTGGTCTTAGAGAGGGTCGTGGTAGTAGTGGTGGTCTTAGAGAGGATCGTGGTAGTAGTGGTGGTCTCAGAGAGGGTCGTGGTAGTAGTGGTGGTCTCAGAGAGGGTCGTGGTAGTAGTGGTGGTCTTAGAGAGGGTCGTGGTAGTAGTGGTGGTCTCAGAGAGGATCGTGGTAGTAGTGGTGGTCTCAGAGAGGGTCGTGGTAGCCTTGTCGACCATTATCACAGACAAACGCTCGTCCATTATCCCGCCAACTTTATGGATTCTGGAGAGTTCTCAAGTGCGTTTGACTCGTGCATTGATGCCATCTATTTCCTGGGGGCGACGACGGCCTTCGAGTGGGTATATATGAGGCTGCTGCTTTTGTCTGCACCGCGCCGGAGGGGAGAGGAGGAGAGGGAGCAGAAGGAGAAGGAGGAGGGAGAGGGAGGAACATAACAAGAGACTAGCGGCGGTAAAATTCAAGTACAACCAAAAAATAATCTTAAACTAAAGAGAAAACATCGATGACTGAAAAAAGGAATTGTACACTAAGAGAATAGGAGTATTGAACGCATGACCACAAGAGGCTTCATTGGTTAAGTTCATCAGTCAACTTGTTCAACATCTCAGCTGGAAATATGGATCTGATGGTTTGTTTGGATGTCCTTGGTCGAATTGCCTCTCGGAACTAGACTACAAGATCAGGTGTCATATATATAAGTATTCTCTAATGTATATTGTTATTATTATCTCTCGTTAATTATCTTCTTATTGTTTATTATTACCAGAGTTTTGCCCAAGTTGACGTCATCCACCATCCTTCCCTCACTCTTGCCCTCACCATCCCTCCCTACTTCTTCATTCTCCCCTCACCCATACCCTCACTATCCTTCCTTCCTTCTCCCCCTCACTCTTACCCTCACTATCCCTCCCTACTTCTTCATTTTCCCCTCACTCTCCTTCACTCTTCCCTTCGTTCTCCCTCACACTTCCCCTCGCTCGCTCATATCCTCCTCACCCTTCCCCTCACCCTCCTCACCCTTCCCCTCACTCTCCCTCACCCTTCCCCTCGTCCATATCCTCCTAACCCTCCCTCCATATCCCTCGGCCACCCTTAGCCTCACTCTCCCCTCCCTACATCCTCAGCCTCCCCTCCCCTCCCCTCCCATCGCACCCCTCACACCAGCCTGCCTGCCTCCCTCCCCGCACGTCGGCCATGGCTCCCCTCACTCTCCCCTCCCAGCTGTCGCCAGGCAACACGTGGGTCAGCGTCGTCCCCTCGCCAGCTGGCTCGCCGCCCCTCACATTTATTATTATGAAAAATATGTGGGCGTGATTCAGGGCGTCGTGTTGTAAGACTCATCCGTGGGAGAATACACGCCCACATGTCATGATGATAATATTACTATTACTAAAGTTACTATTACTACTACTACTACAACAACAGATACTACTATTTTATTTGGCCTTCAACCTCCTCTTATAGCTATAGTACTACAACTATTACAACACCAAAAACAACTACTACTGCTGCTAACCTTTATATCGGAGTCTGTACCATATAGAGTTAATAGACACAACCAAAGGAACATCTTTACTGCAACAGATTGTATAATGATGTTTGCATACACCACGACGCCTTCTATCATAGGACGTGTCAACGATGTAAACTTGTGCCAATTTTAGCTGCGTGGGTCATCTTAATGTTGTGAAGTAGTGGAGGTCACTTAATCACGTTCTAAGCTACCGTGTGTGTACAAACACCAGTGATATGATTTAAAATTATTCTGTTATACGAAATAAAAGTTAGGGTGGGGAGGTGTTCAGTAACCAGACTACAGGAATATGAAACAAAGTAAAATGAACCTGACAAAACAGAAAATAAAATAATCAGAGTATTAAGATTAGTCAGACAGACACACAGACAGACAGGGACGTCAGCTGGTAGAGACTGGGGAGGGGTGGGGGGGAGGGTCATACTTAGTGATACTGATATATTAGTTTACATCAAACAGTTCATTAAAAATTCAGCCGTGTTGTCATTTTACACTTGTTTCAACACATACGTTCTCTGTGCTTCACTTTATTCAGTTATTCACGACTGACTGATGTATGCTGAAGAGGAGGTGCTAGAGGTTGTATATTAAAGAGGTGTCAAGGTCTCCATCCAAAGAGGGAGTATGGGAGGCTAGCCAGTGTACTACTAAAACGTGAATGAAGATGAAAAAGACTTGTTGCAATTCTTGGAGGAAAATCAGTGAACTTTGTAGACTATCCAAGATCTCTAGAAGTTATACAACACAGTTACCATGACAACCCGGGTACACCCACAAGATATGAATAATTGTACAATGAAAATGAGATCGAGGTTTGGACCATGGAAGAACAATTTGGAAGAACTCGTGAACTTTGGTGGCGTTTATCACCATAACAGTAATAACTTTCCTCACACACACACGCTGGTTCAGGAGACACGAGAAAACACCTAAGAATAAAGTAGTTTCAGTGGACAACCTCAAACTGGATCTGATTAAGGAAGGGGTATAACCAACACATGGTCCTGACGAACAAGTGAGGTGAGGAGGTCCCTGGACGCTTCCCTCAACCGTGACTCTTCGGGAAACACAGACGAGACACAACTTTCCCAGAAGGCCAACAACAGCGACAGAGACATGAATAAGGAGGAAGGTGATGTCAAATATCAAGATGTGACCCAGCCAGATCGGTGAAAAACTCGAACAGCAGTTTACAGCCACCTCCCCTTCACATGCTTCCCTCCCCTTTTCCCCATTCATTCTCTTCTCCGCTCTCTTCTCATCCCCTCTCTTCTTCTCCCTTCTCTTCTCCTCCCATCTATTTCCTTCCCATCTTCACACCTCTTCTCCCTCCCCTCTCCTCTCATCGCCACACCTCTTCTCCTTCCAACATTCCTCTCGTCCTTTCCTCTCTCCTCAACCATCTCACACAAATGCCTCTCCATTTACCTCTTTGCTCTTCCTCTATCCCTCCTCCTTTTCCCACACCCCTCCCCTTCCCTTCTTCTTCCTTTCCAAACGCTCCATCCTATCCTTGTCTCTTTCATTTCCCCAATTCCCTTTACTCTTCCTCCTCTTCCATGATCCTTCCTCATCTCTCTCTCTCCCGCCCTGTTTCTCATTCCAGCCACTCTCTCCCCACATTCTCCCTCCCCTTCTCTCCCCGCACCACCTCTTTCTACCACCCTCCTCCCTCTCAATTCCTTCCCTCCTACACCACCTCGTCCCAACTCATCCCCCTCTCTTACCTCCCCCTCACCTCCCTCTCCCCTCACCTCCCTCCGTCACCTCTCTCCCTCATCTCCCCTTGACCCATCAGTCACAGGCTGTGTTAATGTCGAATAATAATAAGCTGGCCTAGAACAATTAAGACTGAGACCTCCTATGTTGGGAGTGGGACACACACACACACACACACACACACACACACACACACACACACACACACACACAGTTGAATTATAACCTCTGATATGACCTCATAAGTCTGTTGTAGACAATTACTTTAAGGCGTATATAACTCTCCCTTCTTCCTCCCTTCACTTCTTCCATCTTCTTTCCTTCCTCTTACTTCCTTCTCACCCTTCCTTCCTTCCTCCTTTCTTCTCACCACTTCCTTATCTTCTCTTTCCCTTCCCTCCTCTTTCTTTCTCTCCTCTCCCCCTTCCCTCCCTCTCCGCCCCACCTCGCCTCTGCTGGAGTGTCAACTATAGCCAGTTATCAGTGGATTACGTCACAGCAAACTCAACTCCCACGCGCGCACACACACACACACACTATCAGCCTCACCTGTCATGGTGCTAGGGCGGCCTCAGCCTCACCTGTCATAGTGCTATAGGATGGCCTGATCCTCAACTTCCGGCCAACGCCAAGTAAATATGTCAAGTCAGGATATATTATTGCTTAAATTAAAATGTATTATTCCTTTCCTATACACAGAGTGACCCAGAAAACTAGTATCATATTATTTTACCAAGTATTGTATGATTGTTAGGTGTTTAAGGTGAACAGCATGACTGTTTTTTCTGAACTGATACCGTATTGACTGTTAACTGTTAATAACGCGTCAAGTATTGTATTTCCGTTTTCCTTAGGACGATTTATTTTTATTTTATATATATTGTTTGATCTCGGTCAATTGCTGGTTTAAGAAAAAGTAAAATGGGCCATTCAAGAGGAGATAAGAGTATGGAGGTATCAAGATAATAGTTGACATTTACTGATAAACTCTGGACACTTTGACTGTGACGTAATGCTGACACTAAAACCTTTATCTTGGGAGTGTGTAATAATAATAATAATAATCTTACTGCTTGTGCTACTACTATTACTATGGGGCGTATGGCATCAACGGTGGAGTTTTATGGTGTGCAGGAGGTGTAGGAGTGTGTTTATTATGGTGCAAGAGTCATCAGTGGGTGAAGTGTAGGTGAAGACGCTGCGCCTGTATACACACACTATAACCACACAATAACAGGCTGCCCCCTACACACTGTTTGGTCAGCCCCTTCTTCACTGACCAACTCCTCCCCCTCCTTCACTGACCAGCCCCTCCCCCTTCATCACTGACCAGCCCTCCCCCTCCTTCACTGGTCAGCCCCTCCCCCCCCCCCTCCTTCACTGACCAACTCCTCCCCCTCCTTCACTGACCAGCCCCTCCCCCTTCATCACTGACCAGCCCTCCCCCTCCTTCACTGGTCAGCCCCGCCTCCCCCTCCTTCACTGGTCAGCCCCTCCTCCCCCTCCTTCACTGGTCACCCCACCCCCTACAATGGTCACTCAAGGAAGTATTAGCGGAGGTGCCTTGAAGGGGGAGCTCTGGTGGAGAGTTCAAGGTGGAGGTGTCAGAGTAGACATTGTAGTAGTGTCATACATCGCCCCTCACATATCACCCCACCCCTCTCCCTCACATATCATCCCTCCCCCTCACACATCACCCCTCCCCCTCACATATCATCCCTCCCCCTCACACATCACCCCTCCCCCTCACATATCACCCCACCCCTCCCCCTCACATATCACCCCTCCCCCTCACACATCACCCCTCCCCCTCACATATCACCCCTCCCCCTCACACATCACCCCTCCCCTCACACATCACCCCTCCCCCTCACACATCACCCCTCCCCTCACACATCACCCCTCCCCCTCACACATCACCCCTCCCCCTCACATATCACCCCTCCCCCTCACATATCACCCCTCCCCCTCGCATATCACCCCTCCCCCTCACACATCACCCCTCCCCCTCACATATCACCCCTCCCCCTCACATATCACCCCTCCCCCTCACATATCACCCCTCCCCCTCACATATCACCCCTCCCCCTCACACATCACCCCTCCCCCTCACACATCACCCCTCCCCCTCACACATCACCCCTCCCCCTCACATATCACCCCTCCCCCTCACACATCACCCCTCCCCCTCACACATCACCCCTCCCCCTCACACATCACCCCTCCCCCTCACACATCACCCCTCCCCCTCACACATCACCCCTCCCCCTCACATATCACCCCTCCCCCTCACATATCACCCCTCCCCCTCACATATCACCCCTGTGCTTTTATCAGTTCAATATCTCAGTTATCACGACCTTAACAGAATCAATACATCCCCCTGTTGACATTACCGTTAAGTTCCTGTTTCTTGCCGCTTCTTACTGTTACGCCCTCTCCCCACCCACTGAGCAAAGGAACGCTGCATCTGAGTACTACTACTTTCTTGCCTCTGCTACTTTCATGTCTCTATATGCGTTTCGTTCTGTTACTTTTTTAACCGTTGTTCGTAAGAGCTTCAAGCTGTTACTTTCTCTGTTTTTGCAGCGTTCCTTTCTGTTACCTTATTACTGATGTTAATAATACAACTAGACTGCCACTGCTACTTTCCCGCTCTAACTGCTACTTTCCCGCTCTAACTGTTACTTTCCCATTCTAACTGCTACTTTCCCGCTCTAACTGTTACTTTCCCATTCTAACTGCTACTTTCCCGCTCTAACTGCTACTTCCCCGCTCTAATTATTACTTTCCACACAATTCAGTCCTAAAATGCTACTTTACCGCCGTTGTCAGCAACCTCGGCTACTTACTACTTCCCGCGGCTGTTAGTATCTCAAACTATGACCTTTTTATTTGGTCAAAGTTTCGGAGTTTCCACCATCTCCCCCCACCCCTCAACTGCCCTCTCTCTCTCTCTCTCTCTTAGCCAGCCCTCAGCAACGGGACAAGGTATTGCTTTCCGTCTTGTCTGTCCGTCTATGCATGTTGCTCCAAAATAACTCCAGAACGGGTTGATAGATTTGCACCAATACTCCGCAGGTGTCGTCAATATGTGATAGAATCCACATGATAATTTGCTTTCGAAAATCGCGCAAAAATTGGTCGAATGTTGCCCTGGTAACCTATTACAAATGTAAAGGGTTTTGCCACTGTTGAATAAAACGAGTCTACTTGTATATAAAATAGTCTTCTTGTACATGAAATAACCTACCTATATAATATAAAAGTAGGCTATTTTGTAGATTAGCTAAATCATATACGGTATAACCCATTTCACCTTAAAGGAAAATTAACAACTTGCGTTGAAAAAAAATGGAATTCGTCTTTTTAGGTTATATCATACATGAAAGAAGCATTTTATTGTAATTATACTACAAAGGAAGCTACCCTCTCTCCTTCCTTCTCTCTCTCTCTTCCTCCCTCCCCTTCTTCTTCCCTTCCTCTCCTCCCTCCCACTCCCCGTTACCCTCCCTCTCACTCCCAGTTACCCTCCCCCTTCTCCCTTCTACCATCCTTCACTCCCTCCACTTCTCCCCTCCTTCACTTCTTCCCTCTCTCTCTTTCCTCCTCTCCCCCCCCCCCTTCTCTCCTTGCCTCACCTGTCATAGTCAAGTTTACAGTAGATCTTGTTGTCTCTGGCGAAGCACGAGTGTTGCAGCTGTACACGACACACACAACACACAAGACAGTCTTCGTGCCAGGAGGTGTCGATCACCCGCATGATGAACCTGTCGTGGATGGTACGCCCGCAGCCCTCACACACCTCCACGCCCACTGGTTTCATCACCTCTGTGGCAAGTAGATATATAGATCAATAGATAGAGAGTCAATACAATCGTCATGTGTTTTATAATTGGTTTGTCACGTATATAGATAATGTAGGTTAGGTTAGGTATATAGTAGGTGACAGCACGGAGACGGTGAGAGAGGAAGTGTCGGGATGACAATGCTTTATTTCAGTCGTGATGATGGTTAGTTTTGTGTGAGAGAGAGAGAAAGAGAAAGAGAATATTACCTAGTATACATACTCTGTACAGTGTACGTATATAGGTCACCATTAAATGTCACCAAACAGTAACACTAAATAACGTCTAGAACTTAGTCTCCAGGAGGGCAGATGTGTCACCCTCTCGTGGCTTGTCATGTCGCCCATCTTAACCAGAGCCCCACTGACTACCTTCTCTCAACCCTCCTTATGTTCTCAGTGGTCACGATCCCTTCTACCGGATGATTACAGATGATATTCCCCATTTTAAACATTATAGACCGTATTTTTCGTCGACGTGGATATGGTCAATGGTCATACTGCAGTAGTTCAGCGTTCTTTCATGCCCAAATACAAGCGTGGCTCAAGCAACACCCCCCCCCCCTACCATCAACAGAAACACCTCACTACTTCCCTCCTTCAGTACCTCAGCTACTGTACAAGTCCCTCAGATGACAGTGTGGTGCTCCAGATCAAAGTAACCAACTACAGATATATGTAGAGGAGCTTCAAGAAGGATGAACGGACGGGATCTCACTCCACTTTATCTCCATCGATCCTCTTAAAGGTGTGTACGGGGGTGGGTGGGGGTGTCCTGCCCTGATGTCGCCTCTCTCTTGGGCCAGAATCACACAGCACACACCACTACCACCATGCTGCTGGTCTTGTGCTACACTGTTCACTACCACACACTGTATACTACCACACTCTTCCACATACTGTACACTGCAGTATGTGTGATGTATGTTGTGTATGGTGTATGATATTTGATAATAATGGCAGAATTTTGCATAAGGTTAAGTTATGTTAGTTAGTCCCTATATATAGAGAGACTCAACGGAGCAGCCTCGGTTCAACACGAGGCGGGAAGAATTCTCCATAATGGTGGCGACCCAAGAGATGATGGCGTCTCGTTATGGTCGGTTGTGCAATATTTCTACAAAATGGCTCTAATGCATACCGATCGAATCCATTATTCTTGGTTGGGAATTTTGTGGTGGTTGAATGGTCGTCCTTGTTATTCCCAACTTCGGTAGACGTGTACTGTATTTTTTCATTTGGTCTCTGGAATTAGTGACACTGTAGGTTTGTGGCAGTTGAGTCTATACAACACCGGCTTCCTAACACAGCTAATGGCCTGTATGAGTGTCTTGTCCGGCCAAAGAGCGGGGTGACCCAACCGCAGAATAGAAACCTAACTTTATAGCTAAGGAAGTGAGAGCACGGCCACGCTGGGTAGTTATACTCTGTGGGATCTACTTTCTCTTCCAATGTCGCCATAAGAAAGTAATACCAAAAGGAAAGTAGCCCAGGGCAGTGTGGGTCTGCTACTCGAAGAGAAGCAAGTCCCACTTGAGGGTGAGCTATTGAACCTGAGAGCGAGCTTATCAGTGTCAACAGGTGAGCGGTAGTGCCTCTCCTCATAGTCCCTCGATAACAGATAAGAGGCAGATAACGGTACAAGCTTTGCGGGACCGCCTCCACGTTGCCACCATCATACACCGCTGTCAGTTATCACAAACCAACCTCTAAAAAACTCTCAGATAACCTAATTGTACAGCCTCGGGCCCTCGGGTGCCTCACGTCCTCACTACCATAAGATCAGTCCAGGGGACAGATTTTTCCGCGTGTCTGTAAAATTAGGGAAGAGTGGCATGTATCTCAGTAGCTGTCAGCAGTGTGTGTTCCCCAGCGATAACACGTCAAAATCAATGTAGGGAGCTGTCGTCACAACTGTTGGACGGGGCATCTCTCACTGTCTACACCACCATCACTATTCCAGTTCCGCCGCACCGCCATAAACGTTTACCGTCCTTATGTCAGCCTCCGCTACCTAGGCGGGCACTTCGCCGCGCGCTTACACCCTGAAGCAGACACCGATACAATGGATGCTGTGATTTGCGTAAAGCATCTTGAGATTGAGAACGCCTCCGATGCTGGCGTGGGTGCCTACCATCTCGTTATCTGTGGCGGCACTGGTGGTACTCCCCGTCGCCTCCACCATTACCATATTAGTTCATTACTGGCTATGAGCTTTAATAATGACCCTATGATGGCTGACAGGTGAAGGTGTGTGTTATAGGTACAGTGACGGTGTGTCAGGAACGTCGTCCAGGTGTATATGCTGTGCTGTGCTACGCTGTGTTGCATTGTGTTGAGTTGTGTTGAGTTGTGTTGTGCTATGCTGTGCTTTGCTGTGTTGTTGTGCTGTGTTGAACTGTACTGAGTCAGCTCCAGACACCGCTGACGTTTGGCATGCAATCGCTATTAACCGAAATAATAAAGAAAAATGAGACTCTACATGTTTGGATATTTAGAGTCATGGAAAAACATTGCCCAGATTCTACTGTGTAACCAATTAAAATCTGATCATTCTTTTTGGACCACCCTTACTACAGGGTGGTCCAAAAGTCAATATCTATTATATCGATATAACCGTATGTTCAGGTAAATGATTAAATAATATCACTAAATATATAAATGAATTATTATATACGGAACATGTTTGTCTCTTTTAGCTATTGGTGATAAAAGAACTTGGTGTAAACAAGTTGTTTAAGAATATACATCTCCTGTCCCCACCCACCACGACCACCACCACCATCACCACACTTCCCACTGACCCACCACCCTCTACTCACCCCTACAACCCACCCCATCACCCTCTCCACTTACCCATCACCCACCACCACACTTCCCACTAACCCACCACCCTCTACTCACCCCTACCACCCACCACCAGCACAGAATCCACCATCACCTTTCCCACTACTTGTCACCACTGTGGGTGGTGGTGGACACAGTGTAGTGTGGGTGGTGGTGGTGGACATAGTGTAGTGTGGGTGGTGGTGGTGGTGGACACAGTGTAGTGTGGGTGGTGGTGGTGGTGGACACAGTGTAGTGTGGGTGGTGGTGGTGGTGGACACAGTGTAGTGTGGGTGGGTGGTGGTGGTGGACACAGTGTAGTGTGGGTGGTGGTGGTGGACACAGTGTAGTGTGGGTGGTGGTGGTGGACACAGTGTAGTGTGGGTGGTGGTGGTGGTGGACACAGTGTAGTGTGGGTGGTGGTGGTGGACACAGTGTAGTGTGGGTGGTGGTGGTGGACACAGTGTAGTGTGGGTGGTGGTGGTGGACACAGTGTAGTGTGGGTGGTGGTGGTGGACACAGTGTAGTGTGGGTGGTGGTGGTGGACACAGTGTAGCGTGGGTGGTGGTGGTGGACACAGTGTAGCGTGGGTGGTGGTGGACACAGTGTAGTGTGTGTGGTGCTGGTGGTGGACACAGCAGGCCCGACAGTCTCACTTTAATCGGTGTGCCCTGGCGTGGCTGTTGTGTGACCGTGTCTGTGTAACCTACCAGACCACCCTGTTGTGTAGCTTACCTTCCTCTTCTCCAGCTGTCCCTCTCATCACAGCGTCATCACGAGTTCCCTCCCTCACTCTCATCCCGCAGGTGGTGTAACAAGGTACCCTGAGTCACGTTACAATCACCGCTGTTTTAGATAGTCATTAGTTTTTATAAGATATGCAAGTACACACCACAGGGACCAACAGCTAATCACGACACCTAAAATATAGTTATCATCCGAAATGTTGTTTTTGACAGCCTAAAATGACGATCCTTCCATGAGGAGAACCTTACACACCACGACATTCCTGGACACGATCACCGGTAACCCTCCCTCGGTGTTTACCTCTGCGACAATCCCGTTTCCTAGACCAGCCCCACATATCCACGGTAATCCCTTAGTCATTAATCCTCATCAATCCTACTTTGAGTAATCCTTAATAATCCTGGAGCGCGCACGAGAAGGGGGAGGGTGGACTCTGAAGGCAAAGACTGGCTAATCCTACAGGTGGTCCAAGAGGTGTACAGTACGTATATACAGTAAAGACAGCCTTGAGGTCCTTGTATAGCGAGCCACCGGCCACTAGACCTGTCAACTGCACCAGCTGTGTTGACGACCGGGAGCTGATGCAGAGTTTTTAAAGCCGAGATATGAGAGCTTTGGAGACTGTGAGATGTAATAATAATAATAATAATAATAATAATAATAATAATAATAATAATAATAACTTCATCACATCACAAAGTTACTCAAAGGAACCGGTTACACCATAACACCAACACTGTGTTATAATCAGTATAGTGTTAGCATGACACCGTAACACCAACACTGTTATAATCAGTATAGTGTTACCATGACACCGTAACACCAACACTGTGTTATAATCAGTATAGTGTTAGCATGACACCATAACACCAGCACTGTGTTATAATCAGCATAGTGTTAGCATGACACCGTAACACCAGCACTGTGTTATAATCAGAATAGTGTTAGCATGACACCATAACACCAACACTGTTATAATCAGAATAGTGTTAGCATGACACCATAACACCAGCACTGTTATAATCAGTATAGTGTTAGCATGACACCATAACACCAACACTGTGTTATAATCAGAATAGTGTTAGCATGACACCGTAACACCAACACTGTGTTATAATCAGAATAGTGTTACCATGACACCATAACACCAACACTGTGTTATAATCAGTATAGTGTTAGCATGACACCGTAATATCAACACTGTGTTATAATCAGTATAGTGTTAGCATGACACCATAACACCAACACTGTTATAATCAGTATAGTGTTAGCATGACACCATAACACCAGCACTGTGTTATAATCAGTATGGTGTTAGCATGACACCAACACTGTGTTATAATCAGTATGGTGTTAGCATGACACCGTAACACCAACACTGTTACGCTTTCACTCGCTGCCTTACAAATTATTACTTGACAAATATGTGGCGGATAATGAGCTTCAACCAGACGCTTTAACGGCGTGGCTTTCCTGTTGTTGTTACTGCTGTTGTTGCTGATACTGGTACTGTTGTTGTTGTTACTGCTGTTGTTGATGTTACTGTTGTTTGTGTTGTTGACTGTTTCGTGTTGCCTCTGGTATCACGACTACTGCAGTTGGATAATACAGCGACAGTGAAAGAAGTGGAAGTAATGATGAGGGAAGTGGAGGAGAAACATCTTCTAGGAGAGATTAATGACGTCTTAAGTGTGATCACAACACACACACACACACACACACACACACACTTCAACCAGAATCAAAAATGTTAAGAATAATTAATGAACTAGGCCTTCAACAACAACCACTCCAGGTAACTTTCCTGACACAACACCAATCTCAACCTCCTCGTTAAACACAGTCGCTAATTCTGCTCCTTAAACATACGACTGACTTCATTTAAGGTGATTCAGTTAGTCCCAAGATTGGATGATTGGTAACCCATGTTGGATTTGACTGTCAATGTTAGATTAGGGTAATTCAGAGACCCGGGCCAAAACTGTCTGTATAAGCCTGCAGTTTAAACCACACATGACCTCCTCGTCTCAGGTGTAAATGATTATTGGTTTACCTGGAGGAAGTATACCATAGCACAGTACAGTACCTCCGCGTTACAGTATTTTGCTTTTTATAGAACGGGTACATGTTGTAACTTGACTACTGTACCCTAATTTGTACATAGGATCAACATTACATAATCATGCTATTGTAATATGCGTTACACCCTCATGTTCACCCTGGTGCCTCGGGTCACCGTTACAAGGCAATCTTCCCTGTTCAGTCGATAAAAGAAATTAATCCCGGTCCGCCCAGCGCTTGTCCCCTCGTCAGCAGTGATATCCCGCGATAACGTCCCTAGTTCTCGACCAGCGGAGGTCCTCTTCCTAGCACTCTATTGCCCCATGACTGATAAGAGGGAGAGATAAGGGTAGCCTGGGAACACAGATCCTTACGTCAACAAACACCAAGCGCGGAGAGAGAGAATTTTTGCCCTAACTACTTGGATACGGGTGAGTGAAGGCTTAAAAATTACCCTCATAAGAAAATTAACTGTTTATTTTCATGTAATCAGTAGACTAGACAACTTCATAGTGTACATAATTCGCTCCTAAACCACACACGACACCTAACACTGAACCACCTCACTCCTGATATTACACACACACACACACTACATCTCTCTTGTATTACCCATGAACCACACACACAACCATTACTATATAACTACAACAAATGATATAATAACTTATGTTGGACAGTTCATATGATAACAAACATAAATAATAACTGTACAGGATGTTGTTACTTGTTAGTATTGTTGTAAAGGGTGTCTGCCACACTTGTCTGCCTCACTCTCAACAAGGTCCTGCTGGCGTCAAAACTCATCCCCAGGGAAGTCACTTGGCAGGCCTTCTCACCGACTAAACTTCTTCATTCTGCTACTAAATATTATTTAACTTTAGGATATTCAAAGTATTTAATTTCATTTAAATTTATATATATCATTATGTTTGCCTTTTATTTATGTTTTATTTATTTTATTCATGTTATTTTATCTTTTAGAATGGTAAGGGGTAAAGGGGGGGGGGGGGGGGAAGGGGCTGATTTTAGTACACTTGATTCCTTAACGTCCACTTGCTGTATTCTTTCTGAAGATGGCTTCTGTGTAGCCCGAAACGTCAGCTCAACCTTGTGTTTCCCTCCCACCCGCCAAATCCACTTGTCATGGATCGATCGTATTATTATAATTATGTAAACAGCATAAAAAATATTGTCCATCACGTGACGCTCAGACAACGAGAAAATAAAAATAAAAAAAAAATGTATAAAAAACAAAAAAAACATCAGTATAATTTAGAAACTTCCAAATAATGAATTGACAATGAATATTTGTCCAACATATTTGTTTCATCATCGCACGAAAATTATTGCCGCTGGTTCAATATACTGCCCATGTTATGTGTTCATATCAGGCTCTAACTAGAGACTATTAAAACCCTGTGACATATTTCCAGTTGATGTTTATTGCCGTTCGACAGACCATTTTCGCGCACAAATCAGTGTAGTTCAGCAGCGCTGGGCATCCCTGACCAACCAGTCACTGGCCACTGTTTTAATTAGCCAATGAAATCCTAATCGGCACTTTACCATGACCTAGATCTTCTAAATACTAACAGTAAAAGATAAAATACTAAAATAATCTGTTTACGCTAAAAAATTATTTTTTTATCGTCGCTGCAGGACAGTCTAAACACCAGCCTTGGGAGGAACTAAACAATACCCGGCCTTACTACTGTTATAGAGAACGTAAATATAACTCCCTTTAGTAAACATTGCCACCTGTCCTCCAGGGAACTTAAAACACATTTACCAATGACAAAAACTTGAGGCACTTTAGCACATTCACTTAGCCGGCGGTAACAGTTCCCAGACAACGTTCCTCCTGCCTTTTGTCGATAACTCTGAGCTCGGAGGATTTAAGAGCGTTATTATTATAATCTCATAGGCCTCCTAATTAAGAAGCAGTTGTGAAGTGTCGCTAAGACGTAATTATGTAGTGGGGGAGGAGGGGACACAGAGTTCATATTTAAAGGTGGAGAGGCGGTCGGGAAGTTGTACACGGTCCACGGCTATATACTTGTTGTAATAATATGCTAATTATTATTACTATTATCATTGCTGCTACTATTACTACTACTCTTATTATTATTATTATTATTATTGTTATCATTATTATTGCGACTACTTTCTAGGCCTAGTTAAAACTGAAAAAGGGAAAGAGCCAGTCTTGATAGTTTGATACCTGACTTATACATGATCATGGCCACTCCTGCCGCTATCTTGTTCTGGGGGTCAAAAGGCCACAATGGCCACTTCGAAAAGAATATCGCCGATTATTATGGTGTAACACCTCGCTTGAGCGCAACCTATTTGCTACACCCTCAGCGACTTAGAATTGTAGAGATTGATGTAGAATTTTTATATTAATTTAATATATCAAAAATAAATCGTAAGGTGTTATTCACCATCATCAATTAATACAAGGCTGTCACGTCATTATTTCTGATGTTGATGATATAAAAGTTTACTGACAAGACTAATACAAGTAATTAAATTAATTTATAACCTCTTCATAAATCCTCAAATTTCAGTTAGTGTAAACTTAGTGATAACGTTGGAGTTTAGAAGGAAAAATAAAACAAAATTAAGGCAATGCTTTTTTGTTTAGTCCGCCAAAATAAACTAAAAATAAGAGTGATTTTTTATTTTCACTGAAGAATCAATTTTATTTACTTGCTGAATTTTACCAGTTCACAAAAAACTAAATATTAACTGTTGCATTTGTCTCACTGCTTCACCAATGAGTCAAATTATGTATATTGTAATAGTTCAGAAGACATTATAGTATTTTCTTGCTGTGCAAAAACTTAAATAACACTTTCAGACCAATTGATATTTTTCTCGTAATAGCAAGCAATATTTTTTTTAATTTCAGGATTATTATTATTAAGAACGTGTAGTTATTGACAATAGTTTATAAATAGTTCTTTCGAGATAATTAATAATCTTTGTAATGTTATTATAAATACCGTGAAGCCTATAGACCAATGATATACAGGGTTAATGATGTCTTATTGGGGCTCTCATTATGATGGTGTAGTAACACCCCTAGAACAAGTGCTAACAGCAACTACAAATATCACCACTACTACCACCATTATCTATGTCTTGGTTCCTTCCTATTGTACTGATCCATTTTCACATTATTTACCACTACTAAACTTGCGACTGTAACTTTGATTAGAAATAAAGAGAATGGATGTATGAATCAATAAATAAATATAATTGATAAATATATAGATAAAATGATAAAAAATTATGAGATAGATACAAATTTCTGCAGGAAGTGATTTTTAAATTTTGGTGTTTGCTGACATGATTCTGAGCGCCATTTTACTTCACACTGCACGACTACAATGTTTAATTTGTACATGGCCAGCAGGCAGTTTTAAGAACTTGGACAATGAAAAGAGTAAAATATGAACACAATTTGAGGATTTGTGTACATGTGAATGTAATATATTTTTGTGAATGGGAATACTTACGACTACTTATTACTTATGATTACTTATTAATAAACGTATAATACTTGTGATTAGTTATTAAAAAGTATTATATCCTACAATCTTTAATTGTTGGTGTAATAGTGTAAATATTAACGCGCTTGAGGCCTTAGTTGGTAAGCGGTAGACGAGAGAGGATAAACTGTCGCTGGGGTGGGGTGCTCTCCGTTGACCTAAGTTTTGTGTGTTATGTGGTGATCGACAAGACGAAATGAGGCACAGGATTCCGACTCTGGTAGGGTGCTTCCTCTTGTTGATCACATGTTGACGACAAAATATACGCACGTGTGGACGCCCCTTTAGATATTAATGTGAAGAAAGTTTAGGAAGCTACAGCCCTGACTACTGTGTCTGGTCACTTTTTAAATGTACAGGGCATATTTTTGGTGTTGACGGTATGCCTAGATAACGTATATGGGATTATGTTATGATGCCATGTGATGATGAATTGAAGATTTTTGTATATTTTGTTTGTCAAATTGTTAGGTAAACATTTTAACCTCTCGTGTGACCTGGGACTGGAACAGTGGTGTGTTACACTGAATTGGGATAACAGCCGATTAGCGATAACTTGTATGTATTTATTTTATTTATTTTTAATTTCTGAACAGCCATAAACGATTACCGTATGTGTATAGGTCATAAAAATACATATGAATCAATAGTTTCATACAGAACCTAACCTAACCCAACCCAACATTACAAAATCTCGCTTAGGTATAATTTGTTAATATTTGATATAGTAAACGGCGCCTAAAAGTAAACAGAGTATATTTTACTAAATACGAATTCATTTCTATTGAGTTACAGCAATAAAAAAAATCATCCTTATTCAGCAAAAACATCAGTGGCTCAATCAACCATCTTAATATACCACTACAAGTATTAATATAAATGGTTCTCGGTGCTAAGACGTTTGTGTGAAATTATTAAACAAGTGCATTGTTTTATATTACCAAGACTAAAACTTCATCCTAAATCTTATTGTTATTATCAGTCAGGGACATATAAATATGATGTAGTATTATATGACCATAATAGAATCTTGCTTGTGTTAGTTTGAAAGACGTTACTTGGCAACACTGACCACCGCCTTAGCTGTAAACACCTCACTTCACCTCAGTGTAAATATAAAAATAACATAACATAACACACACACACACACACGCAGGTAACACTAGAGCATCTCACCTTACTGTAAACATCATAACACACACACACACACACTCGCGCGCGCGACTATTACTACTACTACTACTATTACTTTGCTATCACTCGGAATCGTTTGTGACGATCATCCAGCTATGATAAAATGATATGAGTTATTGAGGATGTCACCTTCGTTGGTGAGCTCTGGGTGACTAAAAAGGCAGATACGGGACTGGCAGGGTCGTCCACAGATGTTGCATGTGTGGAGGCCTACATCTAGTGCGGGAGGGGCGGCGGCAACGTCTTTCCGGTGTTGATGCTTGTCTGCCTCGGTATGCAGTCGGGATAACTCGAAAGTATTGACACCTCGTGTGGTGCTCCTCCAAGCATTACGGTGTGGATAAATCGTCTCCCAGGTGAGGGGGTCGATTTGGCACTTTTGCAGGTTTGTCCTAAGAATATCCTCATACCTTTTCAGTTGCCCGCCAGCGTTGCGTTTACTATTCGTTAGGTGACTGTAAAGTAGCTGCTTTGGCAGTCTACTGTCATTCATGCGGGTAACATGGCCAGTCCAACGTAGTTGTTCATGGATAATGGTAGCCTCGATACTCTTACAGTTGGTGTCAGCGAAAATACTGGCATTTGTTCTCTTGTCTTCCCAGCTAACTAGGAGGATGGAACGTAGACTACGTTGGTGAAAGTTTTCAGCTGCCTTAAGGTGCCTCCTGTATGTGACTCATGTCTCGCTGCCATATAGCAAGGTGGGGAGGACCAATGCTCGATATACGTGCAACTTTGTAAATAATTTCAGCTCCCTACAGCTGAAGACACGGGAACGGAGTCTGCCAAAGGCTTGAGATGCGCATCTGATCCGATGTTGAATCTCTTCATTGATGTCCGCGGTGGTGGACAGGTGGGAGCCAAGATAAGTGGGTAACATTAGAGAGGGTAGTACCGTTAAGCTGGATGGATGGTGGAGGTGTGGCTGAACCAGGGGCAGGCTGAAAGAGAATCTGAGTCTTACGTAAATTCACCTCAAGGCCGAAGTGTGCATGAGCATCTGCGTAGGTGTTCAAGGTCTCCTGTAGGTCGCGTTTAGTGTGAGTGACAAGGGTGAGGTCGTCTGCATACTGAAGTTTAGTAATGGAAGCTGCCAACACCTTTGTTCCTGCCTGGAGTAGTCTCATGTTGAAAAGATCCTTTATCTGGTACTGGATGTCCACCCCGCCAGCTAAGTTGGCACTATGGCACGAGTAAGGAAGGCAAGCAAGGAAATGGAAAAGAAAGTTGGTGCCAGTACACATCCTTGTTTTACCCCCATTTAGAGGGGGAAGAACTCAGACTTCGTGCCATTGTACAGGACACTGCCGTTCATTCCATTATGGAGTTACTGCACAATGGCGATGAATTTTGGTGGGCAACCAAAACGGCTGAGGGTCCGCCAGAGTGCTTCCCTGATGACCGAGTCAAAGGCCTTGGTTAGGTCGATGAAGGCCTTGTACAGGCTGCGATGCTGTTCTCCGCACTTTTCTTGTGTCTGGCGGGCAGCAATGTTTGTGTCAGTGGTGCCACGGGATGGTCTAAAGCCACATTGAGATTCTGGGAGGAAGTTTTCCGTCGCAGGAAGAAGTCTGTTTAGGGCACACACACACACACACACACACACACACACACGCGCGCGCGCGCGCGCGCAAGCCAATCATTCACCAGACTCAGCAGAAACTTGTCAATGCTCCAAAATTTTTCCCTGGCTAATGATAATTACAATAACCTTTACAGACCGTCAGGGAGGATAAAGCCAAAATGTTTATAACAATATTGGATTTTTAAAAAGAAAATGTAATGTTTCCAAACGGATGATAATTTATGCATGTATCCCCATCCCGCCCCCACCATTATGTAAATGAAGGCTCTATTATTGCTGGGCCAGCGATATTGATGCCTAGGTACTGATGGCCATGGTTGCTGATGAATTGATGACACATTATGTAGAGGGTGATGATATTATGTAGAGGGTGTGTAGTGGTGATGACACATTATGTAGAGGGGTGATGATATTATGTAGAGGGTGTGTAGTGGTGATGACACATTATGTAGAGGGTGATGATATTATGTAGAGGGTTAGTGGTGGTGACAGTGAGGGAAGTATGGGTGATGTAGTGGTGGTGACAGTGAGGGAAGTATGGGTGATATAGTGGTGGTGACAGTGAGGGAAGTATGGGTGATATAGTGGTGGTGACAGTGAGGGAAGTATGGGTGATGTAGTGGTGGTGACAGTGAGGAAAGTATGGGTGATATAGTGGTGGTGACAGTGAAGGAAGTATGGTGATATAGTGGTGGTGACAGTGAGGGAAGTATGGGTGATATAGTGGTGGTGACAGTGAGGGAAGTATGGGTGATATAGTGGTGGTGACAGTGAGGGAAGTATGGGTGATATAGTGGTGGTGACAGTGAGGGAAGTATGGGTGATATAGTGGTGGTGACAGTGAGGGAAGTATGGGTGATATAGTGGTGGTGACAGTGAGGGAAGTATGGGTGATATAGTGGTGGTGACAGTGAGGGAAGTATGGGTGATATAGTGGTGGTGACAGGTGTGGATGATACACATATAACAGTGACATAGAGAACGTATAGTATATGAATAATAGTACAAGCAGCAGTGAAAGAGAACGTATAGTATATAAATAATTGCAAATAATAGGACAAATAGCAGTGATAGTGAACTTATAAGAATGAAGGTCCATAGCAATATAATAGTGAAAGTATGATGTATGCATAATGGTTCCGGTAATACAAACAGACAGACATTACTGATGGCGTTAACACAGTATACACACACAAAAAAGAAAGTGTATAATAACCAAGGGTATACGAGGTTAGGTTAGGTGTGAGGGGGCAGGTGGTTGGTTAGGCTAGGTTCTGTTAGGTGTGAGGGGTAGGTGGTTGGTTAGGTTAGGTTAGGTTCTGTTAGGTGCGAGGGGTAGGTGGTTGGTTAGGTGCTGTTAGGTGTGAGGGACAGGTGCGGGGTTCTAGTACAATTTGTATAATACCAAGTTCTTGATTCATACAGCGCGGAAGAACAAAAGTTTCTCCTCAGCTAAGCAAGTCACGTCTATTTCTCCTCAATTCACGTAATCCTCGTAAGTGCTGAGATTATAGGAGCCGAGCTGAGGTAGGAAGACAGGATGCAGTCTTTATATTTTTGTTTGTATAAAATATCTTACTAAATGTGACTCAGTATATGTTGTTTGGTAGTTACTGACCGTGTTAAGGCGAGCATCTCAAGACGCTTCCTTACCTTCCTCCACCATAGGGTCGCCCGACACCATTATTGTAGGAGTCTATTTATATAGTTTTTATACGTTCAGTTTGGTCCTGTGATGATCTCTGAACCACTGAAATCGCTAAGACACCGTGGTTGTAACGGAGCTAATCTGATACTTTTTAAATCTATGTAAATTACCAACTACTCGGCAGGAACGTAAACCAGCGTTATGGCTGAACGTGAGTCGGTGGTGAGCGAGCAAAGTGGACGACATCAAAACCAAGTTGATTCAAATTGGTATAATAATTGAGAGTAAATACTGAAGTTAGACGTGAGAATATTACCTGTGGTGTAGTGGTGGCTGGCCATGTCATCTGTCTCTTGAACCATGGTGGCTCCTGCAACACACACACACAGGATGATGGTCGCCGCACTACGCAAAAACACTATACTGTACTAATAGTCTCTACGAACTACCCGTTGCCATATCAAAATATTCTGTTCACTGTTTCGCCCACACACAAGTCTCAGGTTCTATGGACTCTGGCGGCTATCTGAAGAAAAGTGTAATCCGTTTTAAAACAGTTCTGATACCCTGGAGACCGATCACCCCAAACACCTCCGAAGACGAGGAACGAATGATATGTGAATAGAAATCCCGGTGGACATGATGCCACCGCCCAGAGCACCCCGGCCGGGCGGAGCTTGTCACTAGGATGAGCCAATAGCGTGAGGGGGCGGAGTGAAGGAAGGCGGAGTGGGTTGGGAGAGCTTGTTGTCGACACATAGGAGGGAGATAGAGGGAAGGGGTGAGGGAGGAGGAAAGCTTGTTGTCGACACATAGGAGGAAGATAGAGGGAAGGGATGAGGGAGGAGGAAAGCTTGTTGTTGACACATAGGAGGAAGATAAAGGGAAGGAGTGAGGGAGAAGGAAAGCTTGTTGATGACACATAGGAGGAAGATAGAGGGAAGGAGTGAGGGAGGAGGAAAGCTTGTTGTAGACACATAGGAGGAAGATAAAGGGAAGGAGTGAGGGAGAAGGAAAGCTTGTTGTTGACACATAGGAGGAAGATAAAGGGAAGGAGTGAGGGAGGAGGAAAGCTTGTTGTTGACACATAGGAGGAAGATAAAGGGAAGGCGCGAGGGAGGAGGAAAGCTTGTTGTTGACACATAGGAGGAAGATAACGGGAAGGAGTGAGGAAGGAGGAAAGCTTGTTGTTGACACATAGGAGGAAGATAAAGGGAAGGCGTGAGGGAGAAGGAAAGCTTGTTGTTGACACATAGGAGGAAGATAAAGGGAAGGAGTGAGGAAGGAGGAAAGCTTGTTGTTGACACATAGGAGGAAGATAAAGGGAAGGAGTGAGGGAGGAGGAAAGCTTGTTGTTGACACATAGGAGGAAGATAAAGGGAAGGAGTGAGGGAGGAGGAAAGCTTGTTGTAGACACATAGGAGGAAGATAAAGGGAAGGAGTGAGGGAGGAGGAAAGCTTATTGTAGACACAATGCACTGGACCTCTAATAAGTTATATCTAATTTTATTGAAGCTCTATGTGTTAAATTATGTTATAGTGCAGCTTTAGTATATTATTAACGCGTAATTTAACAGCGCTGATATATTTTATTCCATTATACCTCAAATTATAATATATGTTCGATTTTTTCTAAAATGGGTAAGAGCTTTTTGTAGTCCATCCTGGAAGAACACATTGTTAAGTTCTGTGATCTCTCTCTCTCTCTCTCTCTCCCATGCTGCTGGGAGGGGTGATGTGGTCATTGCTCACCCGTGCAGTTAGTAATGGCCGGCCACCCTTTATAAATGGGTGAGCCACTGTCTGCCACCCTGCCACCTTTATAAATGGGTGAGCCACTGCCTGCCACCCTGCCACCTTTATAAATGGGTGAACCACTGCCTGCCACCCTGCCACCTTTATAAATGGGTGAGCCACTGCCTGCCACCCTGCCACCTTTATAAATGGATGAGTCACTGTCTGCCACCCTGCCACCTTTATAAATGGGTGAGCCACTGCCTGCCACCCTGCCACCTTTATAAATGGGTGAGCCACTGTCTGCCACCCTGCCACCTTTATGAATGGGTGAACCACTGCCTGCCACCCTGCCACCTTTTTAAATGGGTGAACCACTGTCTGCCACCCTACCACCTTTATAAATGGGTGAACCACTGCCTGCCACCCTGCCACCTTTATAAATGAGTGAACCACTGTCTGCCACCCTGCCACCTTTATAAATGGGCGAGCCACTGCCTGCCACCCTGCCACCTTTATAAATGGGTGAGCCACTGCCTGCCACCCTGCCACCTTTATAAGTGGGTGAGCCACTGCCTGCCACCCTGCCACCTTTATAAATGGGTGAGCCACTGCCTGCCACCCTGCCACCTTTATAAATGGGTGAGCCACTGCCTGCCACCTTTATAAATGGGTGAGTCACTGTCTGCCACCCTGCCACCTTTATAAATGGCTGAGCCACTGCCTGCTATCTTTATAAATGGGTGAGCCATGACTGCCACCCTGCCACCTTTATAAATGGGTGAGCCACTGTCTGCCACCCTGCTACCTTTATAAATGGGTGAGCCATGACTGCCACCCTGCCACCTTTATAAATGGGTGAGTCACTGTCTGCCACCCTGCCACCTTTATAAATGAGTGAGCCACTGCCTGCCACCCTGCCACCTTTATAAATGGGTGAGCCACTGCCTGCCACCCTGCTACCTTTATAAATGGGTGAGCCACTGTCTGCCACCCTGCCACCTTTATAAATGGGTGAGTCACTGTCTGCCACCCTGCCACCTTTATAAATGGGTGAGCCACTGTCTGCCACCCTGCCACCTTTATAAATGAGTGAGCCATGACTGCCACCCTGCCACCTTTATAAATGAGTGAGCCACTGCCTGCCACCTTTATAAATGAGTGAGCCATGACTGCCACCCTGATACCTTTATAAATGGGTGAGCCACTGCCTGCCACCCTGCCACCTTTATAAATGAGTGAGCCATGACTGCCACCCTGCCACCTTTATAAATGGGTGAGCCACTGCCTGCCACCCTGCTACCTTTATAAATGAGTGAGCCACTGCCTGCCACCTTTATAAATGGGTGAGCCACTGCCTGCCACCCTGCCACCTTTATAAATGAGTGAGCCATGACTGCCACCGTAAAAACTCGCTGTATTTTAACATGCTTCGCAATAATGCTATAGCTAGATATTGTTTCCTCCGCCCTCGGGTCACTAAAGCTCTCAATTTAACTGCAGTGGAATGATTGAGATTTATGTAAGGCTGTACTCATACCTGACAACTTTCCACGTTTGTTTTGGGGTTCATTCAACTTTGATGGGAACAAGTGGAAACTGACGGGTCTGCTTTATAAGGCGCCCACTCTAGACCAGACCATCAACAACCACATAATGTATTGTTGTGTTCGTCGCCCCATATTATGTTCCTTGGTAGCATAATATTGTCGATTTTATTAGTGTCTTTATTTTCATACAAGACGTTAAATATAATCAACATAAGGAAACATTTGCAGGTAGTAAAGAATCCGGGGGCCACTGTACCACATATATTAACTCTCATGGAAACAACTACAGGAGAGGAGTAAGTGGGCGGAGCGAAAAAATGAAGAGCTACGATTGGTTGACATTTTTCTCCTGGGTGGAGTTTATCGAATGGGAGGTTTTGATTGGCTAGCATTTTTCTGTCAGGCGGAGTTTTCACGGGAGATAATTTTCATTGGCTGGAGAGAACATTGACACAACGAACATGAACGTGATCGATAATCAGAAGACAAACAGTTTTTTGTCCATTTTTTATTAATCACAGTGAAGCTGATTCACCTTGGCGGGTGACGAAAGATGCCGTCCTCTTCCTCCCACTTTGTCTCTCCCTCCTTCTTTTACTCCTTCTCTCCCTCCCTCCTTCCTTCCTCCCTCTTTCCTTCCCCTCTCCTTCCTTTCTCCCTCCCTCCTTCCTTCCTCCCTCTTTCCTTCCCCTCTCCTTCCTTTCTCCCTCCCTCCTTCCTTCCTTCCTCCCTACCTCTTTTACTCCTTATCATGACACTCCATTTCATATACAGGTACAAGTATAGCATTATAAAGTTAGACACAAGCAGCCTACACCATCACCCACCCCCTATAAGGATAATATCACTGCTCCACTTGCAGTTTTGGTTAAAGATATATGAACTAAAACTCTTATGGGGAAAAATGTTTTAAAACTTGTAGTAAATTGCAAGAAATAAATTATGACTGCAAACATATACACACAGGCGGGCACGAACACTTATTTATTCATTATATAATATGAACTCGTAAGATATTTGTATAACAATTTACTATAGATTATTCATATTATTCATCACCACATTTGAACAATCATTTAGTTATATCTTAACTTTCTCATGTATCTTGTGTGTGTGTGTCTTGAACATGTGTCACCTGGTAGCTAGAGTATGTGTCAATGAGATACAGACGGTGACACACACAGTATAGTACATGACCTGGGGCCTCTACACCACCACCAACCTCACCTTCTCCCTCATCCTCGCCCACACTCCTACCTCATGCACCTTCTCCCTCATCTTCGCCCACACTTCCTACCTCATGCACCTTCTCCCTCACCTTCTCTCACATATCCTACCACATATTCTACCTCACCTTCTCCCTCACCTTCTCCCACACTCCTACCTCACCTTCTCCCACACTCCTACCTCACCTTCTCCCTCACCTTCTCCCACACTCCTACCTCACCTTCTCCCACACTCCTACCTCACCTTCTCCCTCACCTTCTCCCACACTCCTACCTCACCTTCTCCCACACTCCTACCTCACCTTCTACCTCACCTTCTCCCACACTCCTACCTCACCTTCTCCCACACTCCTACCTCACCTTCTCCCACACTCCTACCTCACCTTCTACCTCACCTTCTCCCACACTCCTACCTCACCTTCTCCCACACTCCTACCTCACCTTCTCCCTCACCTTCTCCCACACTCCTACCTCACCTTCTCCCTCACCTTCTCCCACACTCCTACCTCACCTTCTCCCTCACCTTCTCCCACACTCCTACCTCACCTTCTCCCTCACCTTCTCCCACACTCCTACCTCACCTTCTCCCACACTCCTACCTCACCTTCTCCCACACTCCTACCTCACCTTCTCCCATCACCTTCTCCCTCACCTTCTCCCACACTCCTACCTCACCTTCTCCCTCACCTTCTCCCTCACCTTCTCCCACACTCCTACCTCACCTTCTCCCACACTCCTACCTCACCTTCTCCCTCACCTTCTCCCTCACCTTCTCCCACACTCCTACCTCACCTTCTCCCTCACCTTCTCCCACACTCCTACCTCACCTTCTCCCTCACCTTCTCCCACACTCCTACCTCACCTTCTCCCTCACCTTCTCCCTCACCTTCTCCCACACTCCTACCTCACCTTCTCCCACACTCCTACCTCACCTTCTCCCACACTCCTACCTCACCTTCTACCTCACCTTCTCCCACACTCCTACCTCACCTTCTCCCACACTCCTACCTCACCTTCTCCCACACTCCTACCTCACCTTCTACCTCACCTTCTCCCACACTCCTACCTCACCTTCTCCCACACTCCTACCTCACCTTCTCCCTCACCTTCTCCCTCACCTTCTCCCACACTCCTACCTCACCTTCTCCCTCACCTTCTCCCACACTCCTACCTCACCTTCTCCCTCACCTTCTCCCACACTCCTACCTCACCTTCTCCCTCACCTTCTCCCACACTCCTACCTCACCTTCTCCCACACTCCTACCTCACCTTCTCCCTCACCTTCTCCCACACTCCTACCTCACCTTCTCCATCACCTTCTCCCTCACCTTCTCCCACACTCCTACCTCACCTTCTCCCACACTCCTACCTCACCTTCTCCCTCACCTTCTCCCACACTCCTACCTCACCTTCTCCCTCACCTTCTCCCACACTCCTACCTCACCTTCTCCCTCACCTTCTCCCACACTCCTACCTCACCTTCTCCCTCACCTTCTCCCACACTCCTACCTCACCTTCTACCTCACCTTCTCCCACACTCCTACCTCACCTTCTCCCACACTCCTACCTCACCTTCTCCCTCACCTTCTCCCACACTCCTACCTCACCTTCTCCCTCACCTTCTCCCACACTCCTACCTCACCTTCTCCCTCACCTTCTCCCTCACCTTCTCCCACACTCCTACCTCACCTTCTCCCACACTCCTACCTCACCTTCTCCCTCACCTTCTCCCACACTCCTACCTCACCTTCTCCCACACTCCTACCTCACCTTCTCCCTCACCTTCTCCCACACTCCTACCTCACCTTCTACCTCACCTTCTCCCACACTCCTACCTCACCTTCTCCCACACTCCTACCTCACCTTCTCCCTCACCTTCTCCCACACTCCTACCTCACCTTCTCCCACACTCCTACCTCACCTTCTCCCTCACCTTCTCCCACACTCCTACCTCACCTTCTCCCTCACCTTCTCCCACACTCCTACCTCACAGTCTCCCTCAACTACTGCTGCTGCTGCTACTTTCATTGATGTAGTTAATACTACTACTACTGTCACTTTCATTGATGCAGCTGCTACTTACTCTTCCTGCAGCTACTACTACTACTACTGTTTCTGTCATTGATGCAGCTGCTACTTACTGTTTCTGCAGCTGGTACTAGGAGGCCTCGTTCTAGCCTGCTGTTCATAACCAAATTTTGCAGCCAAACATGTTATTATGCAGGCGACTTCAGCCCCGTGACATTATTAGGTAATAAAAGGACTGGGAGGATCACCGCCGTGTTTCATAAACCAGCTACAGGTTATTACATAAAAATGTATTTAATGCTAATTACAAAAATTCAAAGGACTTTAAAAATTCCCGAGTTATGAAGGGTTTTATTAATATGGCTTGGAGCAGTTATGATCACATTAGTTACGTTATTTCAACAGTGTATTTTTTTTCTTTGAGTACTGGGTAATTGCGAATGTAAAATAAGATTACATTAGTATTCATATTGTACAGGGGTTCATATATTAAGCCATCGTCCTCAAGGGGTTAATTCATTGTACTCAAGGCGTTAAGTCATCATATTCAAGGGTTCATCATCGTATTCAAGAGGTTAAGTTATCATGCTCAAGTGGTATAACTTACCGTTCTCAAGGGGTTGAGTCAACATTCGTTATGATATTAAGTCATCTTGCTCAAGGGATTGTCATCATCCGCAAGAGCATTTTCTGCCTCTGTGTGTGTGAGAGAGAGAGGGAGAGAAACAGGCTAGTTAAAGACGATTTCTTCCTACGTCACCTAAGTTAGTTATATTAAAGCAAACACAATATAGTATTTACTTCCAATAGTAAAATTTTCCATGTTAACGCTTAATATCTTACAGCTAGACAAAGGTTGGTGTTGAGGGCACCTGTGACACTTCAATCACTGTCTGAGGCGGCGAACACTTTTATGGCGTGTTACGAGTTGGGGATTTAGAATATAGTTAAAAGTCTACCCAGATCCCAACAGGCAACAACAAAAAAAAAACAAAGACAATCGGACTATAAAAGGGTAGACAAGGGATGCGAGTTTTTGTTGTGTATAATAAAGTACCATAAATACCTTAACAAAATATTCAGCGTTCTATAATTTACCCTTAACCATACTTAACCTAAACATTAACAGTATATACATATTTATACAACATACAATAATTTGAAGCAAGTGGACGTGGGGGAGGCAACATAAGATTACAAATACTTAAGTGCGGAGCTGAGATGGCTGACGAGCAAGGCTGAGTATTGCAGAAGACGGTAGGTAGTCACTGTGCCGTAGGTTTCCAGGATAGGTGATCCTGTGGTCACTTCCCAGAGTGAAGTGTTCTCTCCTCGAACTGGAGCTGACAAAGAAGACTTTGAGGAGGTGACGCAACAACCAGGATATGGAGAAGGGAAACCCGGGAGTGGTAACTAAGACGAGTCATACTCGTGTCTCGTCCCTAGATGGCGTTGCTCGTGGTGCTGGGTAGGTAGATCAAGACAATAGATGGCGTGGTTCGTAGTGCTGGGTAGGTAGATCATGACAATTGGTGGCGGGGTTCGTAACAGGCGATATAATAGAGCATTAATCAATGGTTCAGTTTACCCTTTGATGATGATGATTTAACCCTTTGAGGACGATGGTTTAGCCCTTTGAGGACGGTGATTTAACCCTTTGAAGACGATAGTTAACGCAAAAAAAAAAACCCGGCAAGATATATACCATCAACACTGACGTCACTAATAGTTAACGCCCAAAACCGTCAACGCATAAGTTCTAACAGCGCTAACCAACTGTAAGCGCAGAAATCAAAGTAAAAACAAAATAGCATCAACTAGAACAGCGCCAAGGAACAATAAACGCAGAAACCAAAACAAAATAGCATCAACTAGAACAGCGCCAAGGAACAATAAACGCAGAAACTAAAAAACAAAACAAAATAGCATCAACTAGAACAGCGCCAAGGAACAATAAACGCAGAAACCAAAACAAAATAGCATCAACTAGAACAGCGCAAACCAACAATAAACGCAAAAACCAAAAGCAAAAATCAAAAGCATCAACTATAGGAGAGTCATTTATCAGAGTATTAGATGAAGGTATATAAGGTAATAACAACAGCGTGCAGGTTTTATTTCATTACACTTCTCTTTCTGATATTAATGAAACACATGCGAGTCAGGCAGGCAGGCAGGCAGGTACAGTATGATGTTATAAAACTCACCCCGGCAAACTTAATATCAACATTGGTTATATTAAATAATTTCTGACGTCATGGGGAGCTCGGCGTTCATAACTGCTGGAATGTGCACGTATGGTGGGGAGGTGTTTATAGGGGGATGTGTGGTGGGGAGGTGTTTATAGGGGAGATGTGTGGTGGGGAGGAGTTTGTAGGGGGGGTGTGTGGTGGGGAGGAGTTTATAGGGGGGATGTGTGGTGGGGAGGAGTTTATAGGAGGGATGTGTAGTGGGGAGGTGTTTATAGGGGGATGTGTGGTGGGGAGGTGTTTATAGGGGGGATGTGTGGTGGGGAGGAGTTTGTAGGGGATGTGTGGTGGGGAGGAGTTTGTAGGGGGATGTGTGGTGGGGAGGACTTTGTGGAGGGTATGTGGGGAGGTGCTCGTAGAAGGTGTTGTGGGGTGGGGAGGAGTTCGTAGAGGGTGTGTGTGTGTGGTGTGTGGGGCGGGGAGGTGGTGCTTGTAGGGGGGAATGTGCGGGGAGAAGCTCGTAAGGGAGGTATGTGGGGTGGTGCTCGTGGAGGTGCTTGTACACTGGGGGGGGGGGGGGGGAGCTTCTCGTTCGCAGGGAGATGATCATATCTAGTGAAGTTGCTCGTACAAGAGGGAAGTGACTCGTACAAAACATCAGCTCACACGCGGAGGAATTGCTCGTATAAATTTTCTATGACGTAAGTGTTAAATTTTCTTAAGGGTATTTTCACTGCTTTTGTTATATATTTTTTTATTAATATTTATTTAATTACTCCATAAAGGGGTTATCATCTAGAGGTATATGACACTTTTAGTTTTATTATTTAGCATTTATTCTATTATTGAACACTTTACTTTATATTCATTATTATTTATAACTTTATTCAATAGCATTTTGTTCATATTATCGTCAGGCTTCACTAGTCACCTAAAGATTCACCCCACGGCTCATTTCTCTTGAAGATTAATCACCCTAAAGCTAAACTAACCTAACCAAACTTAACCCTATTTTGACCTAGCCTAACACTTAATCAAACTTAACCTAACCTAGCCTAAACTAACCTAACCTCCCAGGTAGTGTTGGGGTGTTTAATCATCAGGTGAAATAATTTGGGGTGACTAATCTTTATGAAGTTCAATAAGATCACACAGACACTTGATAACCCGACTCACCCTAACTTACCTGGAGCTCCAGAGAGGAAATCGCATTGTTTTCTCGCTCGACCGTGAAGTGACCATCGTGTGTTCCACTTATCCTAAATTTGTCCTTTTGCGATGTTATTATCGGTTAGTGAGACAAGCTTGATGTAGCTGATGTGTTAGAGGAAGTATATTAGAATATTAAGTGAAGTACAAGAACTAATATTAATCTATTTTGGTGGGAGTATATAGGAAAATAATCAGGTCATTCTTATTGGTAATTTATTTAGTTTGTGTATGATGTTACGACCCGAGGCACCACAACTAGTATACATATTGCTGTATATGGAAATAAACTCAAATCCAATTATATATGCTGCAAAATCTAAATCAAATATGGGAATCAAATCAGACAGTTTAGTTGGGCAGATGATTGACAGCCCGGCCCTATCACTCACCACCACACCATGTGCTCTCCTCCGCCACCCGATGGACTGAAAAGAATCTGACTTCTCCTGAGAACCATTGAATAAAATCAAAGTCAGGCTGACGATCTCATAAAATTCATATAGAAGCTCTCAGGATGCGAGGACAAACAAGGAGTGAGTTCTTCATAATGGGAGCGGTGAGGGGGCTAAAAGGAGTCAGCGATGCGTGCTCAAACAAACCCCCTCATAACCCTGTAGCCCCGAGCACAACACGCGGGCCCTCTTGTTTACATTCTCGGGTTGCCACGCGCCGCCACCTGCTACGTTTACCTCACGAATACCCTCAAGCTTTTTGATCTATAAAATTTCTATCCTGACTTTCTTATGACTTATTTATATATTCTTTCTCTCCTCTGTAGATAACTAATATATAACGTGAAGCTAAAGAACTAGGTTAGTTAATATAAGTGAGAGAGTATTAATAATATCAGTTACATTAATGATGTCACTGCAACTTACAGCTTTTGTCATGATATTTGATTAACGTGGTTACAAAAGGCTTGACATTTTACCAGTATTAAACTTATATTGAATGCCCGCGCATATGAAGTATTTATCAGCGACAATAATACATCGTGATATTATAAAACGCAAATGAATTATTAATTGCAAAAATATCCACATAGTTTTGGCAGAATTTCCACCGCTTTGGTACTGGTCGAGGCAATTGATTTGGTGTTGTAATGAGGCCACGAGGACCATTTTACCTCTTAACGACCTCCTGTGGTTCTGGCCCGACACCAATTGGCCATCCGTCAGCCGGGTCAGATGGCAGTACAGTACAAGTCAAGACAAAAATGGTAAAATCAATGTTTGTGGTTTGTTGTAGTGTTAAGGGGGCGGTCTTAGGGTGTGGTATGAATGGTCTCTGTCTCACCCTCACCCGTTACTCTTCACCCGTCCCTTTTCATCCGGCCTCTGTCATCCATCCTCTTTCATCCGTCCCTTGTCACCCCACCCGTCCCACGTCTCCCATCACCCGTCACCCCCAGGTACTGTAGACAGCACACACACACCAACCATTAGTCATGATGAATTACATTAACTGCAAGTGTCTATGTTTTCTTTTATCTTTCATTGTAAAAACATTAAGAATTTTAGTAAATTTAACTTTTTATTATCTCTCGGATGTCGCAGGGGTAGGGGGGACAGGGGAGGAGGGGAAGGGGGGAGAGCGAGGAAGGGGGGGAGAAGAGAGAAGGGGAAGGGGGACAGGGGAGGAGGGGAAGGGGGGAGAGCGAGGAAGGGGGGGGGGAGAAGAGAGAAGGGGAGGGGATGCACTGTGATATTTTGAAGGATCATCTGAAGAATCTCCATCCCAGTTTATTTCACCTAAAGAATAACCACGGGCTTAGGCTAGGCTAGGTTAGGTTAGGCTAGGCTAGGTTAGGTTAGGTTAGTTTACAAACATATACATTGAAAAATAAAAATAAAATATTTTCAAACAACATGTAAGCAAATTCTTCATATTATACATATACATATATACTGCGTGGCTCATCACAAATCATATATTTATATTTCTGGAGGGGGGGGGGGGGCGGTGCTCGGTAACTATGGAGACGGCTGCCACCAATTATGCTAATACGGAACCCTAATTAGTTTTGGGGACGCAAATATACAAAACTGGAATTTTTTTTTCGTTGCATAATTTTTTTCCAACCGTGAGAAAAGTAAACAATGTATTTCTTGTTTATATATTTACCTATAGTGGGCATATTTATCCGAACGTGGGATAATAGGTAAAGTAGGTATTTGTAGTTGGGTTTATCCTAACTTGGGATAACAAATAAAGTAGGTACATACTGTATAATTGGGCTTATCCTAACTTGGGACAACAGGTAACTTAGGTGTTATTTATTGGATTTATCCTCACTTGGGATAGCAGGTAACATCTAAATCCATCTTATCTTTACCTTGAATGATAATGTAACATCGAAAGTCCAAAACTATGACACTTAAACGCCTATCTACCATAATACTGGGTAATGTACACCTTGATTGTCCAACATCCAGGTTAATTAGACTTTATAATTAACCTGGGTCATTGGATGTAGGATAAGCCCCTTTTCCTCGGTGATTACAAGAGTCTTATAACGGGGTCTCGACACTATAAGACTCCTCAATGACGTCACGGGGATAGGTTAAGGAATCCGGATATAGTTTTTCCCGAACGTATTGACATGAACCGGATTTTTATTGGATGACCTGAAGACTTATTAAAAGAGAGACGATATATACTGGAATATATTAATAAGTGTGTGTGTGTGTGGTGTAAGACCTTAAGATGTGGATCAGAATAGATGAAGAAGAAGAAAACCGAGAGATTCATGAATATTCTGGCAGTCTTCCCCCCTTCCTTCCTACCCTCCCTCCTTCCTCCTTACCCTCTTCCCTCCCTTCGTCTTCCCTCCTTCCTTCCTTCCTTCCTTCTTTAGGTGCAAAACACTCCAACCCTCCTCTCTCTAATTTTCCCCTAACCTCACCCCCTCATCTTCCCTTCATCTCCCCACCCCCTCATCTTCCCTTCATCTCCCCACCCCCTCATCTTCCCTTCATCTCCCCACCCCCTCATCTTCCCTTCATCTCCCCACCCCCTCATCTTCCCTTCATCTCCCCACCCCCTCATCTTCCCCTCATCTCCCCCACCATTTTCCCCCTTCCCCCCCCTCCCTCTCCTACCCCTCAACAGGTGATGGAGTACAGCGGCTCTACACTTTTTCCCACATATTAATGAACACAGGATTAATGCTAGCCTCTGCCAGACACTCGTACACCGAGACGCTTATTAAGACTTTATTAACATGTTATCTGAGTCACTATTTTGGTTCACCTGAAGATTATTCTACCTAGCTTATTTCACCTGATGATTACCCCTTTAGCGTATTCTACCTGATGATTAGCCTCCAGCTTATTTCACCTGATGATTACCCCCCTTAGTGTATTTCACCTGATGATTACCCCCTTAGCGTATTTCACCTGATGATTAGCCCCCAGCTTATGTCACCTGTCCAGTCTTTACATAAGTCTTGGTACAGAATCAGATCTTGTTAGAGTAAGATGACGAATCAAAAAGTTGCACTAAAATACTTGAAGGTTTTTGGTACAACTGGGAACCCCTGGTAAGGATTCAGGATGTTAATGAAGAGAACACGTTGGGGCCATCCTAATCAATCCTACTGAATCACTAAATGGTGTAGGATTACGGTAGGAGTGTGTGAGAGCTCTTAGTAAATGACACTTTGCTGGAACAACACAAGGATCTTAGTATATAAGAGGAGGGGCTGTGATGGTCTCAAGGTTAGGGTGACGGGGTAGGCCCTCCTTCTCTCCTTTCCTCCCTCCCTCCTTCGTCTTCCATCTCCCCTCTTCTTCCCTCCTCTCCCCTCGTCTTCCATCTTCCCCCCTCCCTTCCCCTCCCTCCTTTTTTGCTTCCTCACTCGACTTCCCTCCTCTCTCCTCACCTTCTATCTTCTCCTCCCTCCTCCCCTCCTCTCCCCTCACCGTCCTCGCCTTCCCTCCTCCTCCCTCGTCTTCCATCTTCCCCCCTCTCCTCCGTTCTTCCCTCACTCGTCTTCCCTCCTCTCCCTCACCTTCCATCTTCCCCCCTCCCTTCCCCCCTCTCCTCCGTTCTTCTCTCACTCGTCTTCCCTCCTCTCCCTCACCTTCCATCTTCCCCTCCCTCCTACGGTCTTACTCTCCGGGTTCAGTATTGTGTGGTGGGGATTAGCCAGATCCAGCACCAGCCTCCAGGTGACTTAGTGGGATCAAGTTGCTCCGTGACTCCCATGCTACGTGTTCCTTCCCACTCCTTCCATCGCTGCCTCTCTCCCTCCTTGATCCCCCTCTTCCCCTCCCTCCTTTCATCTCTCTCCTTCGCCTTCTCTTCCTCCCTCCTTTATCTCTCTACTTCGCCCTCTCCCTCCCTCCATCCTCTTCCCCCTCCTCCTCACCCTCTCCCTCATCTTCTTTCCTCCCTCTTCCCCCTCCTCCCTTCCCCCTCTCCTAACACCACGATGTTCTTCCCGGATCGTCGGCCTCATCTCTTGAAGACACTGACAACCTTCCCCAAAATACGACTGGAATCATAAAACAACTGCTTCTTGTGTTAGGTTAGGTTAGGTTAGGCTCAAAACGCAGATCATGGTCAACGCAGATATTTACGTATGAACTCTCCCACAAGTGAAGACCATATTGCTCTAGTAACAAAAACATCTACACAATCCCCACACGGTCCCCTGACTACCTAATAAAGGTTTTAACAAGTGTGACTACATTTTTGAGAGACACCCCTGACTGTACCTTAAGGGAGGGAGGTGCAGTGTGGTGAGTGGCTGCCCTCCTGAACTATATGGGTGATCCCTTTAAACCTGAGAGTGTGTCCTGGAGTGAAGGAGAGATTATCGAAGTTCTGGTGCTGAGCGGAAGTAGTTTTTGTCCTGTTACGTGTGTGTGTGTGTGTGTGTGTGTGTGTGTGTGTTCCTATCTTGCTGTGTCTCTTTGTGTGTTTGTGTGTTCCATTTACGTGTTTGTCTGTCTGTCTGTTTGTCTGTCTGTCTGTCTGTCTGTGTCTGCATAACTCAATCTAACCAATTATCACTTAACATAACACAAATTAAAGATACAGTGGGATTTTGTCCAGCGAGATTCTGTCCAGCGAAATTTTGTCGAATGATATTTTGTCCAGAGAGTGAGTGAATTGTGTTCCCACGCGGTACCTCCCTTTAGCCCTCCCAAAACACATACAGGATCAGCCCACGAAAACAAACACACACACTGACACACACACGTACAGGATAAGCAAACGTAAACACATACACACGTACACAATCACACGCGCACACACACACACACACGCAAACATATACACACTAACACACATGTATAAGATAAATACACACGCATACGTACAGGATAAGCACATGTAAGCACACACACACGCACACACACACACACACCGGCGTACAGTAAGACGTACTGTATTATGGAAGGGGGAGGTACAGTGACCCCTCTCCCCAGACTCTGCGTGGCGGCACTGTTCATGAAGACATATTACAAACATTATTACACCATCTACGGTAATATCTTAGTCTGGCGCAGGCATAAAGGCGCGATTTCGCCAAGTCCGCCGAAATCCCGCCTAATCTCGGTAAATCCCGCCCCAAAACTCGCCCAGACTGAGAATTTCCCGCGAAAGGCCCCCTAGGGAGAGAGTAAGTCCCTGTGTGGGGTAATTTTGTGGCCAACACGCGAGTTTAGGGGAAAATGTAGGGTAGAAGTGGGGAATTTAGGGAGGAAATGGTGATAAATTGACCTCGTCGATGTGTTGAACTGTGTGTACTATTTCAAGCCACACGATTCTTTCTTATTACATCACATGTGCACGACCCAACCACCACTCTCACACTGTATAGTATATTTTACACCATAAATGACTAAACGACGACATATATCTAGTTATGACGCAATCTTGACGTCTATTAACCCTGTACACCAATATAGGAGAGTCACTTAAATGTTTTCTCATGTTTTCCTTATAAAGAAACATTTTGACATAGCAGTTACAAAGCTCAAAATTTCGATCCATATCATGGAGACATTTATATCGCATTTTTTTCACTTAACCAGTACTGTAATAGATAAAGTCTCAACATATCTTCCCTATAATGTTTGATATCAATGAGAAATATAACTTTTCTTAAAATATGACTTAAAATTAATGAGTTTGTCCTCCAATAGGTATTGTAGGTCCGTTTTCTGTGGGTCATTTATTGGAGGCCTCTCACCAATTACGTAAGATTCCTCGTAAGTGATTGTGTAAGAATGTCTGAACCTGATTGTGTAAGAATGTAACTGATTGTGGAAGAATGTATGTAACTGATTACCTTAACCTAAAGTACCAATACAAGTGTCCAAAGAGAGCTTTAGAATTACCCTGTAACTCTACCTTAACTACGTTCCCTTAACACTACACGAAGTTAAGGTAATTTTACAAGTTTTCTCCCTAAATTTTGTCTCCTGAATGGTGTTAAATAGACGTATAATTAAGGTAGGATCTATATATAATTATCATAATGGTTCTGGAAGAATTGTTTAGGCTTGAGTTAATGTCGACCACTTATGTGTATTTTCTCGAACCGATATTTACAACAACAGCAAATAAACGTAAGTCAACAACCGTCACCCACACCGGTCATGGTCGCTTCACACACACACACACACACACTCATACACACACACACACTCATACACACACAATATTTGCCCTGGACAGTATTAGCTACTCTGCGTTCCGCCAATTTCCAAAATTATGTAACATATTGTACAAATTTTGCGCCTAAACCCGATATAAGGTGGTGGTGGTGGTGCTGGTGGGGGTGGTGGTGGTGCTGGTGGGGGGTGGTGGTGATGGTGGGGGTGGTGGTGATGGTGCTGGTGGGAGGTGGTGGTGATGGCGATGGTGGAGATAGTAGTGTTGGTGGTGATGGTGGCGTGGGTGGTGTTGGTGGTGAGGGTGGCGTGGGTAGTGTTGGTGGTGAGGGTGGCGTGGGTAGTGTTGGTGGTGAGGGTGGCGTGGGTAGTGTTGGTGGTGAGGGTGGAGAGGGTAGTGTTGGTGGTGAGGGTGGCGTGGGTAGTGTTGGTGGTGAGGGTGGCGTGGGTAGTGTTGGTGGTGAGGGTGGCGTGGGTAGTGTTGGTGGTGAGGGTGGCGTGGGTAGTGTTGGTGGTTGATGTTGGGGAAGGAAGGGGAGGGGGGGAGGGAGGATGCATAAGTTACAGGGTTTGATGGGGGGGGTGAGGGGGAAGGAAAGGTGTGCTGCGACTCATGGGGAGGGGTGATGGGGGAGGGGGGAGGGGAGGGGGATTGCTGAAGAAGGGAATGTGCATGTGTAGGTGAGGGGGGAGGGGGAGGAGGGATGGGGGTTGTGGGGATATTGAATATTTATAGGGGATTGGGGGAGTGACGTTGTAGGGGCACTTGTAGGGGGGAGGGAAGGAGGGGGTGAGGGGGATAGAGGGCATGAAGGAGGAAGAGAGGGGAGAGATGAGAGGGCAGAGAGGGGAAGAATAAATATTACAGTAGGGTTACGTTATAGTGCTTACGTTGAGGTGTTTTCTTACTCTTATTAAATACAGGTTATATAACAATACAATATTACCAAGTATATTAAAATTAATTTGTTTATTAATGTTTTTTTAAATATATCAGGATGAAATATCAAATCAAATCGCACTAAAATCTATCAAAATTAAGCGCCGACTCACAGACAGACAGACAGACACACAGGCGATGAGTGAAAGCTGCTTATGAACGTGATACTCCCCAGCCGGACTCATTTCAATAACAAAATACTTTTAATCTAGTAAGGATCAAAGTGTGTCACGCTTCCTAAGTCCCTCACACCATTGTTAACACGTCAACACTCATCCACTCTCTCTCTCTCTCTCTCTCTCTCTCTCTCTCTCCCTCTCTCTCTCGTAACGTTACATTTTTTCGGTGATAGATATTTTGTATTGTGTAAGATGATGAATAACTTATGATAAGGTGAAAAGTTTTGGGAATACTTACGCTTACTAACTACGTCTCTGGTAATACTGCTGTGGTAGGGTCTAAACTTACGCATACTAACTACGTCTCTGGTAATACTGCTGTGGTAGGGTCTAAACTTGCGCATACTAACTACGTCTCTGGTAATACTGCTGTGGTAGGGTCTAAACTTACGCATACTAACTACGTCTCTGGTAATACCGCTGTGGTAGGGTCTAAACATACGCGCATTACCAACTACTCGTTTGGTCCGGCTGTGCGCGTGGCAGTACTGTGGGGACATCATATTTAGCCGCTTAAACTATCAACTGTTACGGACTGTCAGCGTGAAAAATTATCAGAACGGAATCTGGACAACACGTGCAGCGCCTCTGAGGTCTTGTTGTTGTGTTGGTTCTCATAATCTTCTGCACCTTGGTCTGTCGCCATAACTACAAGCTCTTACTTATAAGTTACTAATTTCCCCATCGTTGAATTAAAGACGTATTGTTGGTGTTAATTTTAGGGAAATTTAATCTTTGTTGACTGGCTTGGGAGGGAAGAAGATGTGAGGGCGTCAAACACCGTGTAAGTGGGCAGAACAAATGAGAATCGCCAAAGCGTATGGAAGGAGGGGTGGCTGAGTAACCAATAAGGGATTAAAGCTTATTATTTATTTCCTCTATAATGATATTACGAATAACTTCAGAATAATTATAATCTTGCAATCAATCTCTACGCCTTTATAGTTTTATAGGTAAGTTTATTGACTCAAATGAGATGTATTGGTAAGTATTGTAGTAATAAACGTCTGGCAACACTTCCTGCCTGCACGTGGCAAACGAGCCAATATAAAGTATTGCCATCAGGAGAGCCTCGACTTTCTCTGTTATTTCTAGTTGGTACTGGGTGATCCAGGGAGAAGGGGTATGTGTAGTATAAACACACACACACACACACACTCTCTAGATGGGCTTTGTGAATATTTGCAAATCAGTATACTTGAGGTTTATTATAATAGGTTAGGTTAGGTTAGGTTGGGATTAGAGTGGTTAATTTTAGTGAAATAAAATGGGGATAATCTTCAGGTGATCTTAAAACATCACTAGCATTCCAAATTTCTTCTTCCTCTTCCTGTTCCTCCTCTTCTTCCTCCATCTCTTCCTCCATCTCCTCCTCCATCTCTTCCTCCGTCATCTCCTCCTCCATCTCTTCCTCCGTCATCTCCTCTTCCTCCTCTTCCTCCTCTTCCTCACCAAACATCAACCACAACAAAACATATTCGAAGGAGAATCATTTTTCTTCATCTCTTGATTATTGTTATTATTTTTTTGTACTTTGTAAGTAATAAGCCGTGTGTGTGTGTGTGTGTGTGTGTGTGTGTGTGTGTGTGTGTGTGTGTGTGTGTGTGTGTGTGTGTGTGTGTGTCACCCTTCCCACACAAGCTAGGTATGGTACAGGTGCCCCAGGTGAAGGTGTGTGTGTAATAAGTCACTCGCCACACACACATAGTAATGGAGGGAGGTAGAGGGAGGTAATAGTGGTAGGTAGAGGGAGGTAATAGTGGTAGGTAGAGGGAGGTAATAGTGGTAGGTAGAGGGAGGTAATAGTGGTAGGTAGAGGGAGGTAATAGTGGTAGGTAGAGGGAGGTAATAGTGGTAGGTAGAGGGAGGTAATAGTGGTAGGTAGAGGAAGGTAATAGTGGTAGGTAGAGGGAGGTAATAGTGGTAATATCCAGCATCCAATATATAAGGTTGAGTGGTCTCAGGGAAGCTCAGTCAGGTAATAATTAATATGATCCTCCTCGTGTTACCTGTCGGGGGACCTGATGTTACCTGCAGTCGTGACCTGGGGGTATGACCTGTTGTCGTGACCTGGGGTTATGACCTGTTGTCGTGACCTGGGGTTATGACCTGTTGTCGTGACCTGGGGTATGACCTGTTGTCGTGACCTGGGGTTATGACCTGCAGTCGTGACCTGGGGTTATGACCTGTTGTTACCTGGTAAAGGATACGATGTAAATATTTGTAGGTCTCAAATATATTCACCTATAATAATAATAATAATACTAATACTAATAATAATAACAATAACAATAATAATAATAATAATAATAATAATAATAATAATAGTAATATGGGACCACCTCAACTTACTATTATTATAACATTTTTAAAAGAGTAGAGTGTGAGAATAATAATATTTGTACCCGCTACCTCTCTCTCTCTCTCCCTCTCTCTCTCTCTCTCTCTCTCTCTCTCTCTCTCTCTCTCTCTGTTTTTAGTATTTTTCTCTCTATCCGTTTCTCTGTTTACACTCTGTCTCCTGTCTCTTTCTTCGTCCGTCTCTCTCTCTCTCTCTCTCACACACTATCTCCCTCCCTCTATCTCTCTCTCTCTTTCCCACGTTTCGCTCTATTTTCAAAGTCAATCTTCAGTAAGAGGCGAGTGGCGAGGTTTTTGGCAGCGGGCTCTGGTATTTGGCAAGTTTCCCAGGGCGGCGCGACAAAGGAAACACCGCCTTTTATTCGCTTTCAATTAAAATGCAAAGTTAAACGACGCTAAAGACCGAACACACGCGATTTTGTTGATAGTTAAAAGTGAGGGAAGGGTTGTGGGGAGGGAGTAGGGGGGGTGGGAGGGGGAGTAGGAGGGGTGAGAGGGCTGTGAGGGGGAGTAGGGGGGTGGGAGGGGGAGTAGGGGGTGAAGGTGAGAGAGGGAGATAGGGAGAGTAAGAGGGATAAAGGAGGGAGAGTGGGAGGGGGGAGGAGGGCAGGAAGGGTGGGAGAGAGGGGGAAGGGAGGGATCATGGTAAGGAAAGGGATGAGGGGGGTAGGACAAAGGGGGAGGAGTGGACTGTAAGAGTGAGGGAGGGATGAGTGTGAGGGAGGAAGGAAGGGCGGGATTAAGCTGTGGTGAGGGAGGGAGAGAGGTAAGGGAGTGATTGAGGGGTGGGAGGGAGGGTGGGAGGGGAGAAGAGGGAAAGAGGGAGGGGTTGGAGGGGAAGGAAGTGAGGGGAGATAGATTCACAGGTATAAGGTAAAGGGAAATGAGGGGAGACAAAGAGGGGAGGGTGAGGGGAGATAAGGATAAGGGGATAACGCTGATAAAGAGGGAGGCACAAGTCAGGGAGAGATAAAGAGAGGGATGCTGTACAGACGGAGGGAGAGGGGAGGAGAGAGGGAGGGGATGAAATCAACTGGTGAGAGAGAGAGAGAGAGAGAGAGAGAGAGAGAGAGAGAGAGAGAGGGTACACACATACACAGGGTCATACAGTAAAACATTGAGATAAGATTCAATACATTTTCTCCATGTTCTCGTCCTCTCCGCCTCCTCCCTAATTTATCCTTTATTATTCCTCTGTTTCTCTTCTTCGTTAATCTATTTTTTTTTTTTATTCCTTGTTTATTATTTGTTTGTATTAGGAAGAAAAGTTTTAGCGGTTAATTTTGGTTTTTATTTGTGTTTATATGAGTCAGTTTAATTGATGTAATGTCTCAATTTTATACATAATTTTAAAATGTCTTGATTAAAAATTTATCATAGATGCGTTAGTGAGTTATTATCATTGGCTGTAGCTGCGTTAGTGAGGTATTATTATTGGTTGTAGCTGCGTTAGTGAGGTATCATTATTGGTTGTAGCTGCGTTAGTGAGGTATTATTATTGGTTGTAGCTGCGTTAGTGAGGTATCATTATTGGTTGTAGCTGCGTTAGTGAGGTATCATTATTGGTTGTAGCTGCGTTAGTGAGTTATTATCATTGGCTGTAGCTGCGTTAGTGAGGTATTATTATTGGTTGTAGCTGCGTTAGTGAGTTATTATCATTGGCTGTAGCTGCGTTAGTGAGGTATTATTATTGGTTGTAGCTGCGTTAGTGAGGTATCATTATTGGTTGTAGCTGCGTTAGTGAGGTATTATTATTGGTTGTAGCTGCGTTAGTGAGGTATCATTATTGGTTGTAGCTGCGTTAGTGAGGTATTATTATTGGTTGTAGCTGCGTTAGTGAGGTATCATTATTGGTTGTAGCTGCGTTAGTGAGGTAGTATTATTGGTTGTAGCTGCGTTAGTGAGGTATCATTATTGGTTGTAGCTGCGTTAGTGAGGTATTATTATTGGTTGTAGCTGCGTTAGTGAGGTATCATTATTGGTTGTAGCTGCGTTAGTGAGGTATTATTATTGGTTGTAGCTGCATTAGTGAGGTATTATTATTGGTTGTAGCTGCGTTAGTGAGGTATTATTATTGGTTGTAGCTGCGTTAGTGAGGTATTATTATTGGTTGTAGCTGCGATAGTGAGGTATTATTATTGGTTGTAGCTGCGTTAGTGAGGTATTATTATTGGTTGTAGCTGCGTTAGTGAGGTATCATTATTGGTTGTAGCTGCGTTAGTGAGGTATTATTATTGGTTGTAGCTGCGTTAGTGAGGTATCATTATTGGTTGTAGCTGCGTTAGTGAGGTATCATTATTGGTTGTAGCTGCGTTAGTGAGTTATTATCATTGGCTGTAGCTGCGTTAGTGAGGTATTATTATTGGTTGTAGCTGCGTTAGTGAGTTATTATCATTGGCTGTAGCTGCGTTAGTGAGGTATTATTATTGGTTGTAGCTGCGTTAGTGAGGTATCATTATTGGTTGTAGCTGCGTTAGTGAGGTATTATTATTGGTTGTAGCTGCGTTAGTGAGGTATCATTATTGGTTGTAGCTGCGTTAGTGAGGTATTATTATTGGTTGTAGCTGCGTTAGTGAGGTATCATTATTGGTTGTAGCTGCGTTAGTGAGGTAGTATTATTGGTTGTAGCTGCGTTAGTGAGGTATCATTATTGGTTGTAGCTGCGTTAGTGAGGTATTATTATTGGTTGTAGCTGCGTTAGTGAGGTATCATTATTGGTTGTAGCTGCGTTAGTGAGGTATTATTATTGGTTGTAGCTGCATTAGTGAGGTATTATTATTGGTTGTAGCTGCGTTAGTGAGGTATTATTATTGGTTGTAGCTGCGTTAGTGAGGTATTATTATTGGTTGTAGCTGCGATAGTGAGGTATTATTATTGGTTGTAGCTGCGTTAGTGAGGTATTATTATTGGTTGTAGCTGCGTTAGTGAGGTATTATTATTGGTTGTAGCTGCGTTAGTGAGGTATTATTATTGGTTGTAGCTGCGTTAGTGAGGTATTATTATTAGTTGTAGCTGCGTTAGTGAGGTATTATTATTGGTTGTAGCTGCGTTAGTGAGGTATTATTATTGGTTGTAGCTGCGATAATGGGGAGTTCTTTACACATCACAGTGGTACAGTAATGTTCCTCCCTCGATACATTTTATATCACATCAGAGTGAACTTCTCTAGCATCTCACCTATCCTCTCCTTCACAGTGTCCAAAGTTGGTGACAATGGTGGAACAAACTTTTACTTTTAACATAGATCCAGAGTAAGAAATTATTTGGCTTTTTCTTCATAATATATGTTTAATTAGATGAACCAGAGCAGTACTTTGAATATACAAGGTACCATATTATGTCCACCTCGCTACCATTAGTTTGATTCATTTTACGAGAGAAATTCTATACGTTTATGAGAACGTGTTTTATAAATTAACAAATGAATAACGTGATTTATATAAGGGGACATCTTGTGTGCTATTTAGAATGTGTTTTATATATTGACAAATGAATAATGGATACAGTGTGGTAGGAAGGGGATCATAGACGATTGTATATTATGAATCTGCGAGACGGCCTTGGCGGGTACCCACGATGCTCTTTTGTCTCATTACCATAACAAGCGGCGGACGGACGACACGTGTGCTCGATCCCTTCTCTTTCATGTCTGTGGTTTATGAATTTATGATGCGAACGATGACTTGTGGTAATAATTATGATAAATGTTTGCTGAATATAACTACTAAGATATAAAATTAGTGTTATCTCTCTTCTATCTGTTTTGGTCTACATTTCTCGTTATATATTTCTTAAAGAGATGCGAGCGGAGTTTAATATCACGCCGCTACGGCCATGAACTTACAACTTACAAAATTAAACGCTGAATATTCATAGCCTTGGGAGAACTAAAGACTGAAACCTGTCCACAACAATATGGCACAGAGAGGTGGACTAGATGGGGGGGGGGGGGGGGTGTAGCGATAGAAAAAAACTTCCGCCGTGGCTGTAAAAAGTGAACAAGGCATGTAAATGACCAATGAACTGGGTTAAATTAAACTGTTATTTTTACAGAGGCGGCCGTGCGGGGAGGAGAGAACGGGTCATTACTGGGATAACAGCCCAGTGCACACAGTAAGGGGAACAATTTGAGTTTATTTGGTGGGAGTAGAGGCGGCCGGGCGAGCTAGCTGTTCCCTCTCTCCTCCACCTAGCGCCACCTCCTTCCCCTCTCTGCCCCAACACCTCCCCCTTCTTCTGCCCCAACACCTCCCCCTTCTTCTGCCCCAACACCTCCCCCTTCTTCTACCCCAACACCTCCCCCTTCTTCTGCCCCAACACCTCCCCCTCCACCCTCCACCCAGGGCCTCCACCCAGCCTAGCTATACAATTTACATCTCACGACATCCAACATGCAAATGGTACTGTAATTAAAGAACTAAGTCTTGTTTGGTCTAGGCGCAATAACCTGGCTGTCAGGATGCTGCTCTGGCCCGTGCTGCTGACGGTGCTGCTTGGTGGTGCTGCTGACGGTGCTGCTTGGTGGTGCTGCTGATGGTGCTGCTTGGTGGTGCTGCTGATGGTGCTGCTTGGTGGTGCTGCTGATGGTGCTGCTTGGTGGTGCTGCTGATGGTGCTGCTTGGTGGTGGTGCTGATGGTGCTGCTTGGTGGTGCTGCTGATGGTGCTGCTTGGTGGTGCTGCTGATGGTGCTGCTTGGTGGTGCTGCTGATGGTGCTGCTTGGTGGTGCTGCTGATGGTGCTGCTTGGTGGTGCTGCATGAATGGTGGTGGTGTGGTGGTGGTGCTGCAAGGATAGTGGTCGTGCTGCAGTGGTTGTGCTGCAAGAATGGTGGTGGTATGGTGGTGGTGCTGCAAGAATGATTGTTGTATGGTGGTGGTGCTGCAAGAATGATGGTGGTGTGGTGGTGGTGCTGCAAGAATGATGGTGGTGTGGTGGTGGTGCTGCAAGAATGATTGTTGTATGGTGGTGGTGCTGCAAGAATGATGGTGGTGTGGTGGTGGTGCTGCAAGAATGATTGTTGTATGGTGGTGGTGCTGCAAGAATGATGGTGGTGTGGTGGTGGTGCTGCAAGAATGATGGTGGTGTGGTGGTGGTGCTGCAAGGATGATGGTGGTGTGGTGGTGCTGCAAGGATGATGGTGGTGTGGTGGTGGTGCTGCAAGAATGATTGTTGTATGGTGGTAGTGCTGCAAGAATGATTGTTGTATGGTGGTGGTGCTGCAAGAATGATGGTGGTGTGGTGGTGGTGCTGCAAGAATGATGGTGGTGTGGTGGTGGTGCTGCAAGGATGATGGTGGTGTGGTGGTGGTGCTGCAAGGATGATGGTGGTGTGGTGGTGGTGCTGCAAGGATGATGGTGGTGTGGTGGTGGTGCTGCAAGGATAGTGGTGGTGTGGTGGTGGTGCTGCAAGGATGATGGTGGTGTGGTGGTGGTGCTGCAAGGATGATGGTGGTGTGGTGGTGGTGCTGCAAGGATAGTGGTGGTGTGGTGGTGCTACTTTTATGTTTTACTATTTTATTATTATTATTATTATTATTATTATTATTATTATTATTATTATTATTATTATTATTATTATTATTAATGTTGTTGTTTAGACTTTAATGGCCTTTCTTGTTTATTTACATTTGTTTAACGGTAATATTTTCTTTTGTATTTCTTTATCATGTTTTAGACAAGTTCATCAGGACGTCATAACAAGGTGGCACTAAACGATGAGTGCCACACCTGTCACACACACACACACACTCAGTGGAAGGTAAGTCTGCCATCACAGCTCAGCGTGGTGGCCGACTCGGGGTGTTGCAGGAGGCATTAACAAGCGGCAGTTTCACATAATGGCAGTTTTCACGGTCGAGCTCCTCGCCAGGCTCATCACTCTCCTCTCCCCCGCACGTGGCTTCACCAGCTGCTGCCTCGCTGCCATCTTGTGACGTCACGGTGCAAAATACGTTCTGTTCTTTTACAAACTATTTTTGTTTTTGTCGCTTCATCATTAACAGCGAAAAGATATAGAATTTATGGAATATTATTATTTTATTTTTTTATTTTTAGAAAGGACATAAGATACATCGATATTTTTTCGGGTTATTACCTTTAATTCATATTTTATCACAAAGAAAAGATCATTTAATTCAATATTTTTCGAGTAATTAGACAACAATTTCAGGCAACTACGAAAAAAAATATCGGAACGGGTTGTATTGTGACGTCACGAGGGCAGCCGCGGGCCGCTCCCCTCACCGTGAAATGGGTCAACGTGGCAGCAAATTCTAATGTGACGGAGCTATTGTTCCCCTCAGACCAGCCGCGCCCCTCTAACTACCCCCTATAAAACAATTTACTCCTTTATCCTGATGAATATATCTAGGTGATGATATCTACTCTGGTTATCCGCTTTTATGTGTTGGATATCCGCTCTCTTATACACTGGATATCCGCTATTTTATGTATGGAATATCCACTGGTATGTGAACTGGATATACGTTTTCTTATGTTCTGGATATCCGCTATTTTATGCATTAGATATCCGTTACTTTATATACCTGATATCCGCTCTCTGTTGTGCTAATTGTCCATTATATTGTCCATTATTTATCCATTATTTTAGGCATTGATTATCCATTACTCTGTGTCTTGGTTATCAGTTACCCTATGCACGGATTCGTTATGGGTGAACACGTGAATGAGGGATGTTGGGAGGAAGGGGGAGGAGTGGTGGAGTGAATGAGGGAGGAAGGAAGGGTAAGGAATAGGGAGGGAGGTAGGGAGGAGGGGGGAGGAGTGGTGGAGTGAATGAGGGAGGAGAGGTAGGAACCCTCGTGTGTCCCTCACCTGTGTCCCTCACCTGTGTCCCTCACCCCTCATGTCTCCCCCAGGTGTGTACTGTGAGTGCACAAATATTGAGGCACAACACCTGTGGACTCACCTCTGAGCCACCACATGCTGCCAAGGGTTGAATCCAGTGTTTACATCTCACAGCTGACCACGGGGGGGGGGGGGGGTCACTGTCCTGATGCTCACCATTGTGTTTGTGTCCCGGCTGCCGTAGGTGTGTGTGTCCCGGCTGCTGTAGGTGTGTGTGTCCCGGCTGCTGTAGGTGTGTGTGTCCCGGCTGCTGTAGGTGTGTGTGTGTCCCGGCTGCTGTAGGTGTGTGTGTCCCGGCTGCTGTAGGTGTGTGTGTGTCCCGGCTGCTGTAGGTGTGTGTGTCCCGGCTGCTGTAGGTGTGTGTGTGTGTGTCCCGGCTGCTGTAGGTGTGTGTGTCAGGTTACAGGGAAATAAATGACGATTTAACTGGATGTTTATTTAAATATTGTTAGTGTTGGCGGTGACGTAGGTATCTCTCACCCAATGTGTCCTGGGTTGAGTCCCCTGTCTGGGTCAGAGGTGAGAAGGGTGTTATCCAGTGTGACATGATGTAACATAACAGGTTTTCTCCGGGTACTAAAGTTTCCTCCTGTACTAACACTGTACAATGGTGGTTATGTTTTGTAGTCTGTTAATACTGAATACGTTTGTCCCACAGTTATTATGTGTCTAGTTTGTCCATTTTTTTTCTCACCATTGTTGTGTTTCTTGTAACACCTATTGTATCCAGCCAACAGTGTCCTCACAGCTTAGGTCGTGTACTCAGTGTAGGTAGTATATACAGACACAGTATAGTTTGTGTACACAGTGTAGGTAATATACTGGATACAGACACAGTTTAGGTGGTGTACATAATCACAACAAACCTTCAATATCTCATTACGTGTAGTTCCAATAATAGGATTACAGACACTCCTCTCCCCACCCACCCACCCTATCCAGTCCGTGTTGTATAGTAGCTGTGGATAATAAGAGACACGACTAATGGGGGAAAGGGAAGCAGAGGGAGAGGGTCGGTTGGTGGGGGTCGGATCCAATACTCTACTCGGGGTTCACAAAGCTACTAATCCTATTACAGTGTTTGTTTATGGTGTCACCTGCGAGGACTTGTCTATCCCGGGGACGCACATATCACGTTACTTATAGCCTCCCGCTCTCTGTGTGATGGTAGGGGAGAGGGAGGAGAGGGAAGAGAGGGTGTCTTTAGAGTAAATTGAAACCTTGTGATGCTGCGAGTGTCCTGACATATTTTTTTTTATGTGCAGCTGCGGCGAAGAGTAAAAGGATATATTTTGTATTTCAGGAAGATTAGGGACCCCAGCTTATTATATTTTACGTGGGAGTTTCGACATCTTAATGCTAAATGGATGGGATGAAGTTAGGTTTGGTTACGTTAGGCTAGGTTATGTTATGTTATGTTTGATTAGGTCATGGCTGGTTAGATTAAGTTTCATTAGGTTAGGTTAGGTTAGGTGAAATAAGCTGGGGTGCCTAATCTTTATGAGATATTCTTTCTGTGTGAAGTTTTATGTGATACAGGGGAGGGGAGGGGAGGGTTAAGATCCTGTTCTGGAAGAAGGGGACGAAGGTGCATTCTCTCCCTTCTCCCCACTCCTCCTCTCCCAACACTTCCTCCCTCATCCCTCCTCACTCTTCCTCCCCACCTCTCCGCCCCTCCTCCCCTACCTCGCCTCTCCCCACCCCTCTTTCCTTACCTTCCCTCCCCATCCCTCCTCTCCCCACTCTTCCTTCCCACCCCTCCTCCTCACCCCTCCTTCCTCTCCCCTCCTCTCCCCAGGTCGCGAAAATAAGAACTAGGGGAGGCGTACGTCTGTCGGTCTGGCTGTCATGTCTCTGTATTTATTGGGGAATTAATTAAAAATTCCCCCAGACAGGTGTCCTAGGGAACGGCGGAGGAAGAGGGGGGTGAGGGGGGAGAAGCTGAAGAGATGAGGGGAGTGAGATGAGGGGAGTGAGATGAGGGGAGTGAGAGGGAAATGAAGGGAGAGAAGCTTAAAGAACGAAGAGGAGGAGGAAGAATGAGAGAGAAGAGAAGTAGGAAAAGGAGGAGGAGAATGAGTAAGAGGGTAGAATGAGTAAAAACATTAATCGAGATGAAAGAGATGAGTGTAGTAGTGGATGAGAGAGATGTGAGGGAACGTGGAAGCAGGAGAAAGGGATAATGAAAAGATAAAAGTGATGGTGGTAGTGGAGGCAGGAGGGATAATGAGCGTTTGTCCCTTGTACCGTGAAAGGACCTCATCCAGGCGTGGTCACACCTCACGATTACACCCTCAGTACTCGTGGGGGTGAGGGAGGGAGGGAGGGAGGGAGGGAGGACGGACAGAAGGAAGGAAGGAAGGTTGGGAGGGAGTAGTTCTCCCTCCCGTACGCAGTTCTGTACGGACTTACCACTAAACGTTGCCACGGATACTCGACCTTAATTTCATTTAACACTTGGCTAATTCGCCCGCTACTTCATGGACTGGATGCTAGTGACAGTCTCCATGATACACGAGGCTGGGATTGGGAATATGATCAGAATTCGTCGTATTTTTACTTTATTCTTTTCCTTGTTAACTTTATCGGTAATCCCAAGTCATACCATCATCCCAGCCTCTTTAGTATAGCTTTATAAATCATGCCTTTTAAACCTATATAAAAATCGTCTGTGATCGTAATGACAAATGACTTATGTAACATTAAATTCAAAATTAACTTTCAGAATCTCCATCTTACGTAACTCTATTTTTTTTTACGTTATATATCTAACAAGTCATCCCGCCATTGGGTTTACATACGCTATATGGCATTTATTGCATATGTTGCGATAAAATTATAACATTAATCCAGATAGCGTAGTTACCCCGTGAATACTTCAGGTCGGGTCCGTTTTCTCTCGTGTTTATTGATCCATACAGCGAGAGCCTCAGTTGTCTGCTACGGTCAGCTGTTTCGTGTTTACAAGTGGTCACGGTGGAGCCCATGTGGAGAGAACCAGACACTATATGGAGATGAAGAGGTGGAAGAACACCTTTAAATTATCCACATAGGTAATGTAGCCACCAGTAAAAAATGTATAGCTGTAATAAGTATATAAGTTATGTGCGTATAAGCGTATAGCCTGATCTCATACACTCTATTCACTACTACATGACTAACATATGTTGTGTACGTGGATCAGTATATCCAGGAGTAGTGTTATATTGAGTGTTATATCTTATAAATACTACACTGGGGTAACAGAGTTTAGTATTTTACCTCATTTATGTGTATACGATAATTGTGTTTCATATTATATTTCGACGGTAGGTTAAGTTAGGTTAGGTTGAGTTTGTGAAGTGATCACTGCACGAGAGAGCCGGTGTGACCTGACCTACGGGTGTTGGGGACACTTGATGACTGTCATATGACTGTTGGATGACGGGTGTTGGGGACACTTGATGACTGTCATATGACTGTTGGATGACGGGTGTTGGGGACACTTGATGACTGTCATATGGCTGTTGGATGACGGGTGTTGGGGACACTTGATGACTGTCATATGACTGTTGGATGACGGGTGTTGGGGACACTTGATGACTGTCATATGACTGTTGGATGACGGGTGTTGGGGACACTTGATGACTGTCATATGACTGTTGGATGACGGGTGTTGGGGACACTTGATGACTGTCATATGACTGTTGGATGATGGGTGTTGGGGACACTTGATGACTGTCATATGACTTAGATGACGGGTGTTGGGGATACTTGATGACTGTCATATGACAGTTGGATGACGGGTGTTGGGGCCAATAGGTGACTGTTGGATGAATGTGTGTTGAGACAGTGTTGTTGGTGTTGCAGGATGGTGGGAGTGCGGGCGCCGGAGCGTCTTGAGGCCGGGGCTCTGTGTGCATGGCTGCGGGCATTGAACACAGCCGTTGGGCGTGGGGAAGGGGTTCATGCCCCCCTGAGGGCGCCCCCTGCACTGCTGACGGCGGCGCTGTGCCAGGGAGCGACGGGACTGAGGGAGGCGGCGGTGGCGCGGCTGGCTGTGGCCGCTGTTACGGCCGGGGTCAGTCGCCTGGAGGTGCACCTTGAACACCCAACACTCATACGGGCGGTGCTGGAGGCGCTGGACGCCCATCCCGCCCACGTCACCTCCCTCACACTCACCCTGGGGCCGCGAACTGCCCTCGGTGGCTTGCTGTGTGAGGCGCTAAGGGGCATGACCATCCTCACCTCTCTCACCCTAACGCCCGCCGCCACCGACGCCCACCTGACAGCCTTGGCGGACGCCGCCCCACCACTGGACACCCTGGACGTGTCCTATTGCCCCGCTGTTACCGACAAGGGTGTGCGGGCCTTGCTGGGCCTGACGGGAGACGCCCGCACCATGAGGGAGGTGATGGAGGGCGGTGGGGAGAGCGTGAAGCAGAAGCCCGCCACCACCATCCACACCGTTAACTTGTGGGACACGGGAGTGACGACCCGAGGTTGTGTTCACCTGCTGTCCTCCTGCGCCAACCTCTCCGCCCTCACCTGTCGCTGGTCAGGCGAGGCGCTGGACCTGGTGGTGCGGGGTGGACGTTCTGCGCCGCTGGCCCTCTCTCAGCTACTACTGGCAGAGGTGCCATTACCGCCACTGCCCCCAGTGGCTTCCCTCTGCCCCCAGTTGACCTCCCTGGTGGCTCGTCGACCCACGGAAATCCTCAGTGTGGGGCAGGTGGTGGAGGCGGTGCCTTCACTCACGGCCCTCACGCTGGTGCAGTTCGTGCCGGTGAGGGAGAACTGGCTGCCCTCCTCTCCCGTGCCCTGTCTCACCTACCTACACCTGTCGCTGCTCGACCCCCGCCCTCTACAGCTGGCCAACCTCGCCCACACCTGCCCCGCCCTCACCCACCTCTACCTAGAAGGCGTCACGCCCACACTCCCCGAACCGCCGCCGCCTACGCCCACCTCGAAATTGGAGAGTCTACGTATAATGACGCCGCCCACCATGAGCCACGAGATAGACCCTCTGGTGGTGGTGTGGGCGGTGGTGTGGGCGAGTGGAGCCTCCAGCCTCGACCTGGGCTCCTGTAAACACCTCACCGACGAGCATCTGACTCAGGCGCTGTCCCAGGGCGCTCTAACACAGGTAAACCTTACCTTGAATACACACACACACACACACACACACACACACTTTAGTACCGTAGTTAAGTCGATAAGATATAAGGTCGAGGAAGTTAACGTTAGTGTGCATTATACTAAAGTAGAATGTTATAATAATGTTTATTTTAGTGATGTATTAAGGTATTACTGTGGCCAAGGCCTTGCCGCATCTTTTACTTTGTTATTTATCATTTTTACCTCACTAGTTGACCCTCAATATCCTCTCACTGATTGACCTTTACTTTCACCATCACCCAATCTTCCCTTACCTCCCCTTATTTCCTCTTATCTACTTTCAATCCCCCTCTTTCTCCTCACCTACCCTCTTCTCCCTCCTTTCCTCTCACTTACCATCCCTTTCCCACCTTTCCTTCACCTACCCCCCTTCCCCCTTTCCTCTCACTTACCCTCCCCTCCCCCTCTTTCCCCCACCTACCCTCCTCTCCCTCCCTTCTCCTCCTTTCCTCTTACTTACCCTCCCCTCCCTCTTTTACCCTCCTCTCCCTCCTTCCCCCTTTCCCCTCACTTACCCTCCCCTCCCCCTCTTTCCTCTCACTTACCCTTCCCCTCTTTCCCCTAACCATATAAGCAGCACTAACGCCATACCATCACCTGGCGTCCTGCAGGTTGAGGATCTCAGACTGTCAGGAGCAGCCCAGGTCACCGATTCTAGCATAGATGACCTGGTGACCTCCTGCCCTCACCTGCGTCGCCTCGCCCTCAAGATGCTGCCCAAGGACCGCCTCGCCCAGTTGGAGTCCCTCAAGCTCAAGTACAGACATGAGAACCTCGACCTTGAACTGATTACCTATGGCTGGAAGTTTTAAAATGGTTTAAGAAAGAAAAGTTCGACCTTGAATTCACTACCTATGGTTAAAATTCCAACTATAGGAGAACTTCGACACTGAACTCACTGCTTATGGCTGGAAGTTCTAAGAGGCGTATACAGACGACTATTGTGGATGTTTTTCTATAAAGGCCTTTGATATATGTCCTATAGATTTATCTTTCTGAAGTCCTTCAAGTAGTCGAGATGGAGACAGTGAGTTCTTGAGATGCTTCCAGGAAATATTTGTGAACGTTTGTCGGCTTGAGGAGAATATTTGTGGGTTCACTTGAAGATTAGTCAAAGCAGGTTATTCCTCTTCATGATATAACACCCTATACCTAATCTAACTTAACCTAACTTAACCTAATTTAATCTAATCTAACCTAATTTTACATATCCTAATATAGTCAAATCTTTCATATCCAAATGTAGCTTAATTTAACCTATTCTATCCTAACATAACCTAACCTAACCTAACCTAACCTAACCTAACCTAACCTAACCTAACCAAACGCTTGCTAAACCTCGCCTGATCTAAACTGAAGCTCGCTTAATCCCCCAGGTAGCGTTAGGGTGGTTAATCATCAGGTGGAATAAGCTGGGGGGGGGGGGGTTTACTCTCCAGGTGATCCGATTATTGGATTGTTCATTAATTTAGTGCCTGTCATCCTGTTCTGTGTTCCTCACGGGAGAGACATTAGCAAGTACTGAAGATTTCTTAATGGAAGACGTGAGTTTGGATTATTAGTGATGTATATTTTTTATAACGCGAGAAGATATTGTGTGTGGATGACAGTGGTAGTGAATTAGTGGCAAAATTATCGTTTCGGTCATGCACCTATTTGGAAGTCGTTCAAAACACATCAAAATCCATCGGAAAAAACATAACTTCAACGTAACCTAATCTAACGTAACGTAACGTAACCTAAACTTAGGATCCTAAAATTCGCTGCATGACCGAAGCCATAAAAACACCGAATTAACATCTCTAGACTATTATGACACGTACAATTGTGGCCACGACCTAGGAGCTCCCCGTACTAGTGAGGGACGACACGTACAATTGTGGCCACGACCTAGGAGCTCCCTGTACTAGTGAGGGAGGACACGCACAACTGTGGCCACGACCTAGGAGCTCCCCGTACTAGTGAGGGACGACACGCACAACTGTGGCCACGACCTACGAGCTCCCCGTACTAGTGAGGGACGACACGCACAACTGTGGCCACGACCTACGAGCTCCCCGTACTCGTGAGGGAGGACTCTCACAACTGTGACCACGAGGAGGGAAGTTCTCCTTATATGAGTCAAAACAGTAAGGTTCTGTAAATCTGACCCTATACTAGTTGTCAGCTGGGGAGTGGGGTGACTCGTGTGTGTGTTAGTGTGAGTTCTCTTTTGTGTGTGTGTGTGTTTCTTTTTTATTTGTCTAAGTTTCTGTTGCTTTTATTTTTGTTTTGTGTGTGTGTGTGTGTGTGTGTGTATATTTTGTTGTGTTAGTGTGTGTATGTATGTGCGCGCGTGTGTGGGGCGTGGTCTCAGCACAACCATATCATTGATTGATTGATTACTTGAGAACTAGTGACGTCAGGGCAAGGTCACTGACACTCACTCCTCCACACGAACACAACTCTCATATAACAAGTGATACCAGACTCTTCTTACCTCGAGAAAGTCAGATTTACTCCCCATGATGTCAGTTTCTTCTACTTTATAAAGACTCTCAGGATCACATGAAGACTAGAAACCTCTGCTCATTTCACCTGACTAATCGCTTCATTAGCTTCATTGTAAACTTTCATACTTTCTTTATGTGTTTTATTCTCATGTAAACAATTTTCCTAAATATATTGAATAAAAAAGTATTTATGAGTTGTATGAATATATGTATCCTTTTTTAAGTTTGCAAATATTTAGTTATGACTTTGGTGAGTGTGGTGGTGATGGTGGTCGAGGAGGAACACACATACACACACGTACACACATACACTCACGCACACACACACACAAACATGCATACATAAACACACAACAATGTCCTCGATTTTGTGAATATTACGTTTTGTTTTCGTTCATTGTTTATTTGGTTTCACTCACGTGTCCCCTAGGAGTAATGTGTGTATTTTAGTTTAATATTAAAAATACAATGTGCAAACTCTTTTGAGGTCAGGGAAAAGTTTTTTGGTCGTTCAATTTCAATTTCAATTTCAATTTCAATTGTTTATTCCTTGATAGAAGAAGCGGGATCCTAGTGCTGTCACTAGGTACCCCTGTACAATGACACCAGAAGCATCTGGCAAGTGTGACAAGTATATACAGTATAAATATTATAAAGGGGCTTACTAAAGCCTAAGGAAGGAAGGATATTCCTTTAACACATAATCAATATTATTTACAAAATATCTGGCCAGTATGGGGAGGATCATCGTGTCCCCGTCAGGGGGTCGTGGAGTGGTGGTCCAGCAGGCGTCACGGAAGCGTTGTGTGTGGGGACATCTTAGGAGGTAGTGGATAAGGGTGCTGCTGTCGGGTCTTCTGCATAATGCACAAGAGCGTTGCTCAGGGGAGGCGGGGATACCAATCTCCCAAGCAAAGTCATACCCAATGATGATACGGGCAGCAATCACGTCCCCTTTCCGAGACCCTTTCCCATATTTTGGTCGTTCGATAATGTTTATGTATTAAGAGTCTGTGAGTAACTGATACTTCCTGTCGGTGAAAACCCAAAATGTGTGATCCTCTGACTGGTAACTAAATTAACAAATGACAAAATCGCAAACTCAAGTCAACGAGTTGACCGATGGAGACACAAACTTCTTTAGTTACTGCTTCAAAACTTATCGTTTTCTTAGACTTAGTAGGATTCGTTTTTTATTATGGTTTAACAGGATAAACGAAAGACAATTTGTTCAGAATAATGCCTTGGAAACACTACTTGTTTTACAGCTATGAGCTAATTATATTGCAGTTCAGTTTTATTTTGTTATCAGCGTGATCAATGGATGCTGTACAAAAGAACTGAATGGGAATTATATGCATCAATTAATCAATAATACTGAATTTATGGTAAAGTATATTTACAAAATGATCACTTGTATATTGTATGTTATCATTTAGTTGTAGGGGATGAAGATAGATTTAGTTTACTGGTTGTGTCATTAAAACGGTCACATGTCATTCCAATAATGGCTTGAATGGAATTTTTATGCGAATTCTGCCTAATGCACTGCAGTACTTATTTTGTTGTGAACACGATGGAGTTTTTGATTGCTCATACATATACAAGTTTCGATCACGTATCTTCTTGCATCTATTGTAAATCCGGGAAATAAAAAACGATGAACAACTCGACCTTATGCACATATTTTATTTAAATTGTTGGTGCATTCTAAGATTCCTGTAGACTTATATGTAGGTGACTTAGGTCTAGGATTTACCGTAATTATAAACCTACTGCAGCCTGTTTTATTTTCTACTGGTTGAAGTTGGAATATTACAGTGAACTTTTATAGTGAATATTTGTTTCCCCATCTCCCTCTTCCATGTGAATGGCTTATCGAGATGTTTTAGAATCAAAGAGAAAGTTACCCCCTGTAGTACCGAGAGGCAAAAGAAAATGAATTCTTATGGGCAACAGAAAACGTTTGAAGTATTATTTTTTTTTATGGATTGCTCACGGTGTCCATAGTGAGCAATGATTATTATTAAGATATTGAGGTTCTCAGAGTGGTGAAAGGCTCGTAATGTTTGACAGATATTTCTTATAATACTTAAAAAGGATCTTGTTACTGTTTTTGGTGAAAAACAGGCGACGTAAGTAAGATACTGTTATTCCACCAGAGCCACGGATATTAAGGTGTGTGTGTGTTAAAAGACTGATGTAAGGCGAAAAAGTTAATGAACAGGAATTGGATAACTTGAATATAAGTTTTACCCTTTTTTTAATAGTAGTCCATTGTATTAAGTTATTTATTAACAGTTATGGTAAATGTTAAAAAGATTTGAAAAATAAACACAATTTAAAAATATTATGATGCGTTGTGTACTGGACTAGAAAGTTTGTTTGCATATACTGTGGATGAGAAAATTGCGTTCAGTATATTACTCGTGAAAATTTTATATGATTTTATATGTAATGTATCAACATCGAATGTGGAAACATCCATTTACATTTAATGCGTCACAGAAAATGGGAGTGTTTACATGTTGCAAATCACAGAAACTGAGAATGGTGTTTGCGTACTGTGCGACACAGACATTGTGAGTGTTTAATGACCTTTGTCACGGAAAATTAAAATGTAAAGTGCTTTGTGGCATAGTAAACGGGAATCATTGTTTAGCCTTAGTACATCACAGGAAATGAGAGTATTGTTTACAGATAGAGCATCGTAGAATTGCGAATGTTGTTTACTTGTAGTACATGAAGGAAAATGGGGTTATTATTTACATGCTTTGCGTCACAGAAAATGGAACCCATTCAGCAGGTAAGGTGCTATTGAGCGGAAGTATCACTCTTTCTCGGGAACGCCAAGAGAGCGCACTACATGATTTACGGCGCAAATTATTTTTCTTAATTAGTATTAAATACAGTGAGTCCTTAATAAGCCACATTGATTAATTATATTGCAATAACAATGTCTGGTAGTAAAATAAAATTGGGTCATATAAAAGTGAAAATAAGTAAAAAAAATTTAATAAATAATGTAAACTTAATTATAATGTATTTTGTTACTTGATTAGATTATAATGTCTGTTTCAAATTAACAATAAAATAACTTCATGTTAAGGTCCAATAGAACTCTTGTTGTAATGCGGCTTTAAGTTTTCGTTGCATTTTATAATGGACGACACAGACTGATGGCCTCGTATTACTGAGGTATAAATCGCTCTTCAGAATGATAGGTTCTGCATCACTCATTAACCTCTTTTATCGGAACTTTAGAGCCAGGTCTCACGTGTCCTGTGGGTACCAACACTATTGATCATCCTGTTTCAGAAACACTGGCGAGGCGAGTACGGCTGAGCGCTCCACCAATGGATACTCTGATATCTTTTTCTTCTGCGTTTCTATTGGTTCCTTGTTAAGGTGGCTGGTGTTGAGAGGCGGGAACGAGACACGGGCGCATGTGCGGATAAGCATAAAAGAGGATTTGAAACAATGAGTGCTACTGTGATGATAAGGCTCCTCCGTCTTATGTGAGTTTATACATATTGTTGTGCAACAGGCGAGGCTCTATCACCGTACTTCCCTGCTCTAATCCGCCAGCCATTATCTTCTGTTCATTTATATAAAAACAACGTACCACAATTCTCTATGGTTGAATTATATATGATAATTATTTCGTTTATAGATTTTATTTTATTCTTTTTATTAGAGAAAAGTAAATTGTGAATATGTTAAAGGAAAGAAAGGGAATTGGTGAATGTTTAGTTACGGTGATTTGCGCGAGATGGTGAATGAGTGGTGTGTGAGTTGGTGTCTCGGTGACTGTGTCGGACTGTCAGGTTCAGCTGAGCTCAGAGTGCCGTCGACCGTGGTAGTGGGTGTTTGCGCCGCCCTTCCTCACCACCTGTGGCTCTTGTTCTTACTCGCTTGAACCAATTACGCCATTAGAATATTACCTTAGATAGAAGACCAAGCACTAAATGGAAAAGAATTACAATCGGAATATTATAAAAGGTTAAAAAAACAGTGAGCATTTGAAAACGAAATTTCCAGAGTTGTGTTTGTGGTGGAGGCTGTGAGGGTCATCTGGGAGGAGAGAACCAGCATCCTTGCCTGGCCTGAGCCGCGGGACCTGCTGCCTGCTGGTGCTGAAGAGGTCTCCGGCCACACTTCAGGAAACATTCAGCAGGTAAGGCCAATGTCCTCGTGACGTCAGTAGGCTTTTAAAGAAAAGGTTGTTTAAATATTCACGTCCAGTTGGTGAAGAACCCGGCCTGACGGAGTGATCTGTAGGACCCAACTCTAATTTAGAAGCTGTGAGAAGGTATTTGTGATGATGTAAAGTAATATATCGAGACTACGTGACTTTATTGTTCTTATGAATTGTTTTCCTGACGACAATGACTGTTTGACAACTTAAAATTTATAAAAAAAGGCATTTTTTTAACGGAAACTCTTTAGTATAATTTTAGTGGTGTCACAAATTTATAGCCAATAATAACTCGAATTTCAACATTAGAAAATACGTAATTGGAAAATTTAATGAAGCCAACCAGTAAAATTAGGTTGATTGTGTAATAAATTCCCTAAAATGGCAATATAGATCGAGCGTATGAACATTTAAAGCACTACAGAGTTCTTTATTAACATCCAGTACATGCACTCATCCCAGTTACAGTAAATCCTTGATATTGGGGTAAATATTAACGGTAAGGTGACTTGGCGGCCGTGTTGTCCAGAGCGTGGCAGTGTAGGTATGCAAATGAGGTGGAAACGAGTTAACAGCGTGATAAGTCGTTTAGTTAAGGATCACCCAATTTGTTCCTCGATATCGTTGTCCACAATATGATGGATATTTTCACCTAATGGCAAATATTTATAAGTGGAATAAGGATATTATTTTGATTTCGGTCACCCGGGGAATCGGTTAGGTTGGGTTACGTTAGGTTGGTTTGATTATGTTAGTTTGGATATTTCAATACAGGGATGACCGAATCTAAAATTTTACCGGAATAAAAATCAATAAACAGTGCGGTATCATGTATCACACTGGACAGTTACTCACTCTCACAGCAATGAAAGAAATCTATCATGATCTTGTTTACCAACACCTGATACACTGTCACACACTATGGGGGCCTCTGGCTCTTCAAAAACACAATCTCTGGTTACTGCACCAAAGAGAGTTGTACGGACAATGACCTACTTGAAAAAAACATCACACAAACGAAAAATTTGCTATATTGAATTTTTTAAAATTCGAGGATATTAACATTTACTGCTGTGCCCTCTTTGTATACAAATCTATCAATCACTTGCTTGACAATAATTACTTCCAGTTCCGGAATAATGAGAGATACAACTTAAGGCACCCAGAGCTACTAAGACCACCCACCATGCGCTCCTCTCAGTCCCAGACCTCCATAAAATATCACGGTGTGAAGGTGTGGAACAACTTACCCCACACATCCGAGCAAAGACTACGCTCCCTTCCTTTAAATCATCTCTTAAAAAATATCTATTGTCGAAGTATTAATATTTCTTGTAACACTTACTATATTTACAGTACCTGCTTTTATTGTACCATCAAATCCGTTTTATCGGAAATTATCATGTAAATAAATAAGTAATTATCATTGCAATAAACATAATTGCCAACTAGACATAATCCTGAAAGCTCTGTCCTCTTGTTCTACCTTATTACTGTAAAACCCAGGTTGTACTGCTCCCCCATTATACCTATGTTTTTAAATTCCACTCTAATTTATATGTATATGTATGTATATATATATATATATATATATATATATATATATATATATATACATATATATATACATATATATATATGTGTGTGTGTGTGTGTGTGTGTGTATGTATATGTATGTGTATATGTATGTATAAGAAAAAAAAAAATCTGCCCGTATCATCATTGGGTATGACTTTGCTTGGGAGATTGGTATCCCCGCCTCCCCTGAGCAACGCTCTTGTGCATTATGCAGAAGACCCGACAGCAGCACCCTTATCCACACCTCCTAAGATGTCCCCACACACAACGCTTCCGTGACGCCTGCTTGACCACCACTCCACGACCCCCTGACGGGGACACGATGATCCTCCCCATACTGGCCAGATATTTTGTAAATAATATTGATTATGTGTTAAAGGAATATCCTTCCTTCCTTAGGCTCTAGTAAGCCCCTTTACAATGTTTATACTGTATATACTTGTCACACTTGCCAGATGCTTCTGGTGTCATTGTACAGGGGTACCTAGTGACAGCACTAGGATCCCGCTTCCTCTATCAAGGAATAAACAATTGAAATTAAAATTGAAATTGAATAAAAAAATAAAAATAATAATAATAAAATAAATAAATATTGAAGTGACAACCGTGGTAACATCATGAGATGTTCTTATTACCACCATACTATTGTACTATTCCAGATGATACTAAATATTACATAATACTTCCTTGAGATAAATGTATAGTATTTAATTATCAGGTGCCTCAAAGAGAGCATTGACTCATCCATGTTGATATCATTGTTATCCACTCTGTATCTGTATTTTTCTGGCTAAATAAAATGTTTCAATCAATCAATCAATGTGTGAGTAAACATCGGAAAAAGGAAAACCGTTGGACCATAGCTGATGAAGAATGTGTATAAAGATGGTTAGGTTAGGTTCATGAAGGAAAAGTTTGTTTGTAGGGGTTAAGAGGGATGATGTTGGGGTGATAAACCTTGTTATTACCATTACTTTTATTATATACTTATACGTTACGATATAATGAAGATTCGCCGCACCGGATTATTTCTCCAGATGATTGAATACTCTAACCTAACCTAATCCCCGAGGCAGCGTTGAAGTCTTCAATCATCAAGTGAAATGAACTGGGGGGTTAATCTTCATATGATCAGTACTTCAACTGATAGCGGTTATTAGCGACAATGAAAACAAAGAACCAATATTATGGGAGGCCCTGACCCAACGAACGAACACAGGCCCATGTTCGTGTGTTATATATGGACGCAGTGGAATGTTAACGTACCCAAACGAATGATTTTCTACTGTTTGTCGGTACTTCAAAGAGTTCGTTCGGTAGTACTCGACAGATTTGGACGTGATGTAGTTAATTGTTAGTGTTTGTGCTGTTAACACTGGGGTGGACGGATGGTAATGTGTTAAAACGTATTGATGCCTTTCGATGCCGTTGAATCTTCGCTCTTGCAATTAACTGCCCTGACATTTTTCTATATAGTGACAGGTATGGCGGCAGTGTTAAATATCTACCTCTCTAGTGTCAAATATCTTTTTTTTTTTACGGGGATTAGCCCACCCGGGCACAGATCACTGACCCACATCAGAGCCTGGGGGGCGAAAAAAAAAAATAATAATAATAATAACTATTATTATTATTATAATAATTAAAAAATAATAACAATATACCTGTACTAAATATAATATCAACCATAAATAAATACAAAAACGAAAAAAATTAATCAAGAATGAGAAACAATATGCATTGTGTATGTTGTGTTGTCAAAGTAAGAGAAACAATTGAGACCCTGCAATTGTGTGTAAATGAGGCAGAAAGTCAGATCAGCAACCTGGGACTTAGTCACAATTTTCGTGATGCCATATGGCAGCAGGGTCTACCATTAGACAACACATTATGCTTCCAATATCTTCCCAGGCGGCAGTACCTCCCTGTTTGGTAGCTGCCTGCTACCTACTACTTTTTCCAGTATTAAATGTCTACCTTGTCTTGTGTTAAATATCAACTTTTGAGTTGTAATATTCGTCTCGAGGTGTGTTTGTGCATGATTATCCCAGGTGTATATTTGTGCATGTTTATCCCAGGTGTATGTTTGTGCATGAGTATCCCAGGTGTATGTTTGTGCATGTTTATCCCAGGTGTATGTTTATATTTGTATGTGTTTATGTATGTTTATTCCAGGTGTATGTTTGTTCCAGGTTCATTTGTGCACGTTTCCTTAAAAGTACTCCAAAAAGTTTACCTTGAATGCAAATTAACCTGAAGATCGATATTGCTGTGAAATAATTATCACAGTGCACCTCGCCTGCGTTCTGTTAATAATACTAATTTGGTGTAACTGTGTGGAGGAGAATGTCTGCGGGGTGTGATGACAGGATAATGTATGCATGGCGATGGAAATCTTGACTAACTGCATTTCAAGTTCTGGGTAACGTCGGTACATACCTCAAGGGAAGATGAGCTCCGGGTGGTGGTGCGGTCTGCGTCAGCTAATGCATGGCTAAGGAAGGTTTTTATTTTTTTGTATTACTTTCTTGGTGAAATTTGAAACACCCAGTCGGATTTTGTTGTTTCTTTGAGAGAGAGAGAGAGTGAGTGAGTGAGTGAGTCTGTCTGTCTGTGTGTGTGTGTGTGTGTGTAGGAGTCTTTTGTCTGGCCTCGGAGGACAAGAGGAAGGGAATGAAGATGAAAGCTTGTTTCGTTGGACCGGTGTAATAACTCCCGTGACGCGGCGGTGTGTGAAGTTTTAGTCCCTGGCAGATTGTACCTTGAGGCGACACACGCACAGGTCCCCACTTGTAGGAGGAACATTGTCCCCGTTGTCTTAGTGGAACTGAGAAGTTATTTGTTTGAGGAGTTATTTTGTCTTTAGCGATAGTTTCTGAAACAGTTCAATGGCACGACCCTAACACTATTTGGGGGGAATGAGGTTAGGTTAGGTTAGCGTGAGGGTGGTTGATCTTTAAGTGAAATAAGCTGGGGTGGTGATTCTTCAGGTGGTCTGTTTTCTGAGGTATGTAACAAAGTCAGGTTAGTGGCATTGACATCATAGGGCATGACTGTTGACTTCGTGAGGTGACAATTGTATAGTACGATGTTTATTGAATATTTTACAATTTCTGACACTTTCTTCGTTTCTTATAGGTATTTGTGTGTTGTAAAGGCTCTTCTTGGATTCTTCTGTATGATAGGGACTTTTTATTATGCACGAGTCTAATATTTGATGGATTTCGTGGTTTAGTCGAGTCAATATTCTTAATATAGTATTAGTTTTCGTTATTTTTCTCAGTTTTTGATGCTGTGGCTATATCGTGTTTCATTTGTTTGTTTAATATCGTTTAATGATTTTTTGAGGGGGAGGAGGTCGTTTTTTTATTGTAGTTGTGACATTTTATATATATTCTATTTTTTGTTTTTTTCTGATTTCATATTTGTGTTTGTTTTTGCGTTTAAGCTTTTAGATTTTTTCTGGTGTGGTAGAAGTAATGGTATTGATGGTGACAACAGCCTCGCCTTCCTCCGCGTCTAGGTGTTGAGCTGAATGCCAAAGTGTCCCTTCTGCTGCTTCACCTCTGCTGCTTCACCCCTGCTGCCACACACCTGCACCAACACATTCTAAGACGGACTCAAAGGTTGTGTTTAGCCTTGAGAGAAATTCCACTATGTCTGTACAGTTCTCGTGTCTGAACATTTGCTTTTACATAAGTTTACCCTCTGCTCTCAGCCACAACTCCGAGTCTGAAAGGCTTGTAGATAAAATATATTTCCCTTTCCCCCCAGAATTCAAGAATGGTTCCAACACAGTATTTTAAGCTACGACACAGGCCTGTTGATTAAAATGGCAGATAACTTATCCTGTGACTCGATTGGCATTAAGTACATCATATGATATCAAGCTGGAGGGAGGATGTAACGTAGGAATTACTAAGAGTTGGGACATAGGCCTATTTTAAGTAGATTTGTTCTCTTGTTTCCAGTTCGAGAGGAAGGGAAATAGGGAGGGAGAGAGGATGGGGAGTAAAGGGAGAGAGGAGGAGGAGTAAAGGGAGAGAGGAGGGGGAGTAAAGGGAGAGAGGAGGAGGAGTAAAGGGAGAGAGGAGGAGGAGTAAAGGAAAGAGATAAGGGGGAGTTGGGAGGCGATTCAAGGCACGAAACTGTTATAGTTTAGTGGCAGACGAATAAGTTTCTTGGGAACATTAACACGCGACCTGCATACCGTCACCTTGCTGGGCTTTTCACTGTCATCAGGTACAATGTGTTAGTAGTGGTGGTGTTCTTTGTGTGTGTGTGTGTTTTGGCTGCCCACCAAAATTCATGAGCGGCAGTGTCTTGTACAATGGCACCCAGTCTGAGTTCTTCCCCATCCAAACGGGGGTAAAACAATGATGCCAATTTAGCCGGCGGGGTGGACATCCAGTGCCGGATGAAGGTTCTTTTCAACATAAGACTACTCCAGGCAGGAACAAAGGAGTCGGCAGCTTCCATTACTGAACTTCAGTATGCAGACGACCTCACCCTTGTCGCTCACACTGAACGCGACCTACAAGAGATCCTGAACACCTACGCAAATGCGTATGCGCTTCGGCCTTGAGGTGGATGTTTTAATCTCGTTTACAACTGTATCATCATCTCCAGCTGTACCTCACTGTACCCGCTGTAGGGTGCGGAGGTGAGGTGCAGACAACACCGTGACCTTGAGACTCGGATTGAGTTGATGGTGTCGGTAGGTAAATAAAACACGATGGTATTGTGGCGTAGACTCTCTCTCTCTCTCTCTCTCTCCAGCCACAACAAGCACCTCCAGTTTACTTGCCTGGGTGAGGCTTGGTCTGTTGTTATAATCATATCACCTGTGTATCCTAACAGAGAGAGAGAGAGAGAGAGAGAGAGAGGATACTGTACGGTTATGATGTGAGAATAACTAAGGTACGTTACACCGAGTGAAATAGAGAGAGCCAGCCAGCCAGCCAGCCAGGCAGGCGTGTCCTATAAAGTATTCACACGCCGGGAGAGACAAAGTGTTGGCTGAGGTATTTTCCAAAGACCTCCTGGGAGTGTGGCGGCCTTGGTACTGACGAGGTGCCTCTCCCGCCCTCCACTGTGTGTGTGTTGTTGGTAGAGTGGTGGTGGTGGTGGTGGTGGAGGAGAGGGACGATGGAAGTTATAAAGATGGTGATTGCTGGATGGTGGAGGGGGTGGTGAAAAGGGAGGTTGGTGGAGGAAGAAGGAGGCGGTGGTAGAGGAGGAGGGTGAAGGTGGAGTAGGGATGTGGTGGAGGAGGAGGGTGATAGTTTTACCACAAACACGGCAGGAAAACATGTCGGCTGTCCGCTTCGTTTCTGAGAATTAACTGATTTATATTACAATAGTTGTCGGGTTTTCCCAGCCAGGCGGGGTGGGGCGGAGGTGGGTCGGGTGGGATGAGGCGCAGCTGGGCGGCGAAGAAGTGGGTGGTTAGAGTCGTGGGTGGTGCTAACAGCGTCACAACACACATCCACCTACCGTAGAAGACCGTCATTATCCATCAGACGACAGGCGAAGTGCGGTAACGCCTGGCGAAGTATCCACAAAGTTGTTGTTATTGGATGGAGGTGATCGCAAGGCGTTGTTTATGTGTCAGTGGTGACCCAGTTTCTCTTTTATTTCGGTAAGGACCAAATTATGGTACGTGACACACTTGGGCGGCACGTGAGCCATTGGGGCTGGTTGAGAGCGGTGTGGCAACTGCGTCTTTTATCCTCACTAAGGAATTTATTTTGGTCGCTTATAAACCAAAATGGTGCAACGCTTGATGGTTGGCTAATGGATGGTAGGAACACTTTGTTGGGGGCCGTGACGTGGTGGGAGTGACATATAGTAAGTGGTTTGGGTGTCAATACTCCCTCACCCTGCCCATCACCACAATCCCTGACCTACCCTCACCCTGACACTTCCCCTTACCATGACACTCACCCTCCCCCTCACACCACCTCACCATCCCTCTGCTCATCACCTCACTCCATCACACTCCCTCACCCTCCTCCCTTCACCCTCACCACTCTCCCTCACATCCACCACCACCACGGGCATATCTGACAAGTAAAGAGAGAGATTCACTGTACCTCCGGGGTTAAAATTGGGAATTTCTGATATCAGTTACTCTCTCTCTCTCTCTCTCTCTGATGCTGGGGGCGATGACTAAAGTGTGGATGGGTGAGTTGAATGTGGGGGGGGAGCAGTGGGTGATAACAGTGTGGGGGGGGGGGAGAGGTAGTTGATAACAGTGTGGGGGGGAGAGGTGGGTGATAACAGTGTGGGGGAGAGGTGTGTGATAACAGTGTATGGGGGAGAGGTGGGTGATAACAGTGTGTGGGGGGAGAGGTGGGTGATAACAGTGTGTGGGGGGAGAGGTGGGTGATAACAGTGTGTGGTGGGGGAGAGGTGGGTGATAACAGGGTACGGGTAGAGATGGGTCAGAATTTTTTAAAATTCCGGATCACCTGAAGATTAGACACCCCAGTTTATTTCACCTGAAGATTAAACCACCCTAATGTTACCTGGATGGGGTTAGGTTAGTTAATCTTAAAGTGAAATAAGTTGGTGTCTAATCTTCAGGTAATCCAAAGTTTTTACCCAACGTACAACTGGGCGCTGCGTATTGTTGTCAGTCCTGTTTGTATTTGTCTATGTGTTCCCGAATAACCCCAGAACAGTTTAGTGGATTTGCACCAAACTTGTCTGGTTTTAGTAGCGTTTGACAAGGTCTACCTCATAAACTTTTGGTGTAAATCACTCCAGAATTGACCAAGTATTGCCATGGTAACTGTTCGCGCAATGTTAACACAGGGTTTTATGGAGCATTTAAAGAAAACGATGATATGAGACAGTCTCCAGCGGTGACTACATTAATTTACTATAAGAGCGTCAATAGATCGATGTTCACCTTGTCATGGTAACGGCTCGCGGGTGGGGTTTGCATCCGCTGGGATCTTAAACGACCAATAGGAAATATGAACAGGAGTGCAGCTGGATCATTCCCATTCAAGCACATTTTTCAAAAACTCAGTACAGAAAATATTATTGGTCCTGCGCCAACCAACCAGGGCGTTGCTTCAAATGGATCCCACCAATCAAAAAATTATGCAAAAAATGCGAGTATTAATTACTGTGGCCAATTTATTTTCTTTTTGGTCACAACTTTACCAGATATTTTTAGCGTGACAATATTACATGTGTGGCGGCTCGGGCTGTATTTATATCAGTTTATACACTGACAGTCATCCACAGTTTTAGTGAACCGCTTTTGATTGGACTGGCAGGGCACGCGCAGTCTCTCTTGTTTCGTTCCTGTAAATTAACGTGAATTTGTCCCACTTTCATTCATATACATCGTCGTGTTTGTACAGGACACAGTTGCTTGGTGGTAGTAATCCTGGTTCACCTCCGCCAGCGTCGGCTCATGTGGTGTTTGTCCGTCCTGGGGGTAAAAAAAAAAAATTAAATCAGGTGGCCGCCATGATGTTTGGACAGATGGACTCACCAGGGCTGCCAACCAGCCAACGTAAACAAACACCCTCCCGCGCATACTTCCCCAAACCTGACTAGTTAACAGTCTTTTATGGCTTCCGGTGAATACGATAGAACATTGCGGCACATTCTACACCTTTACCTATTCGACATTCAAACTTAATTACCTTTAGGAAGGATTATTGAAGACTTCTAAAGTGGGATACTGTGTATACATCGCAGCAGGGGGTGAAGGTGAAGTGGCTCCCTCAGATAATCCCCCAGGAAGTCTTAAATTTGGAAGCTGACAAGAGTGTTTATTTAAAGCCCAAAAATCCCGGAAGCTTGGAGGTGATGTTAGAAGGACAATATCCTTACGGGGAACTCACACGGGCAGATGTTTACTGACTCAGGGCCCCGCTGCTGGTAGGTGATAACTGTGTAACGTGCCTTACTGTGGTGGGGCACTGAGGGTCTTGCTCACTAAATGTTGTAAAATGTAACATACCAACACCATTTAAAATGATAGTTGGATGTTAAGGATTTCTGGAGTGTGTGTGTGTGTGGGGGGGGTGGGGGTAGGTTAAGCCGTGACCTTTAACACCTACATTCAGCTTACACACACACACACACACATACATTCGTTGACCTATGACCTTGTCTCATCCATTTTGACCTTCCACCCACACGTCATCACACTCCCACTAAAAGGTTTGTTCTTTAATATTGGCAATGCCTACGCGCCTCCCTCCACCGACCACCATGCTTAGGCTACCACAGCACCGTCCCCCACCACCACCCCTTCCTTCTGACCAATACCTCTCATCCTGCAGACAAGTCTGGCATTTGACTTATTAGGGACTTGCCACGCCTTGTCATAAACAGATTACTGTATCGGTAATTCTCCTCCACACACTCACCCTGTCACATAAGAACATAAGAAATTAAGGAGTTTGCAATAGGCCGGTTGGCCTGTGCATGGTAGCTTCTGTCGAGAGTTACTACCACTCGACATCATCCATGAATCTTTCTAGCCTCCTTGTGAAACTTTCCAGAGTTCCTGCACTTACTACAAAGCTTGTTCCACTCGTCCACCACCCTATTTGTGAACCAGTTCCTTCCTATCTCCCTCCTAAACCTAAACTTATCCAACTTGAATCCGTTGCTCCGAGTCCTATCCTGCTCGGATATTATAAGAACTTTATCTATATCCCCTTTATTGATTCCTTTCACCCACTTAAATACTTCTATCATATCTCCCCGCACTCTTCGTCTTTCTAGGGAATGCAAGTTTAGTTTCTTTAACCTATCCTGATATGGAAGGTTTCTAAGTCCCGGAATCATTTTTGTCATTCTTCGCTGCACCGACTCTAGTGAATTTATATCCATTCTATAATAAGGGCACCAGAACTGAACCGCATAATCGAGGTGCGGCCTGACTAGCGCAAGATATAGTTGCAATAAGACCTCTGCACTCTTGTTACTTACACTTCTAGATATAAAACCCAATACTCTCTTTGCCTTATTTCGAACATTAACGCACTGTTTTCTAGGCCGTAGGTCCAGGCTTACAAGTACCCCTAGGTCTCTTTCACAAGTCGACTTCTCTAGGTTGATGTTGTTAAGGCTGTATAGATTATCAATATTTGTTCTTCCAATATTAAGTACGCTGCACATGTAACTTGCCGATGAAACCCATGGCCCCTCACGCACATACGCCCTTAAATGCACGAGTCGAATAGGCAGTGTTACGCCGTCTCTTAATTTACTTAATTATCCAAGTTCTAGGCGTAACCAAACAAAAAAAGTGAAGTAAATTAAAAGGGAATAAAAATAAATAAAGTAAACCTTTAAGAATTTAATTAATTAAATATTAACACAATAAAGAGCCTCGTAGGCTGTCACAACAAACTGATTCACCATCGAAACTTTTAAGACACAAATGACACTAAACATCGAAACATCAAAAGAATAAAAATAAATCATTGGATTACGTTAACACTGCATAAACATATAAAAACTAACACTGAAATTAACTTACGTGAAACAACACTGAATTACTTAAATGTAACTAAGCAAATACTGATGGACATAAATAGAGACATAAATAGGTACTCACATAGATATACCACATTGGTGGCGACAGGAACAACACAAATAAATTAAGTATAAGTAACAGGTGACGAGAGTCACTCAAAGGATGTGAACTGTATGACAAGAGGACTGAACTGCCTCTGTCTACAGGTGGAGTACTATATATATGGTCGGTTCGCGCCAAGCGACCAGCCGGTGAACATGGGTCGTTTAACGATGCAGATGGTCGTTAGAGTGACACAGAATGCTTGTTACAATACTAAATGAAGACATAAGATGGGCTTGAACAAATAATAACAGTTAAAACTTTAACAGCACAGGGTAAGGCGACTAGATAATATATTAGTAAATACAACACATCATTACAGGAATAATATAGATCATGGAAGCATGTTATATAACAAAAAAAAAGAAAAATACGACACGGTTGTAACTGCAGCACCAACTCTGCGTCCTTCCCTGTTGGGCGGTGTACTGTACTGTTTTTTGAGTTTCGCCTTGCACAGGATGCAAGGGGGTGCCCAATAAACTAGCCCCGTCGCGAGGCAAATTATAGTTATAAAGCTCGTAAAGTGAGGTCTGTTATCAAAGGTTTATACTGTTGTTGGCGCCTGACTTAGTTTGTGACACAGGTTGGAGACAACACCAATACACCTGAGAATATGCAAATGAGCTTCCCGCCACCCAACCTGGAACGTGTCTGGTGCTGTGAGGAAGAGTTTCGCGTATTCGTGCTACTTGATATCTAATTAAAACTAATGTACGAATTATGATCGCGACTGTAATTTATGATTTTTGGGAAATAATTTGGCATATTATTTTATTCACGATATCAAAGGTGACTTATTTTCGTCACCATCGCTCTCAGGTTGGTTAAGTGAGTCAGTTAGATACGTCTCACATCTCCAACTTGGGGAACAATTTAACCTTAAAGAATAAATTATTGTTACGTTGCATAAGTGAGCCGGTTAGTTACGTTCCCACACTTCTAGTTAAGAGCAAATTATAACTTACGAGTTTTTTAGTCAGATGAGCCATGCTACGTGTTGACTCATATCTCAAGTTAAGGGCAAAATAACTTAAGTGTGTGAGTCTTAGAGAATCTGTCTTTGTATCGTAACTTAAGAGAATAAGTTAGATGTCTTCTCTCATTTCCAGGCTAAGTGAGGAAAACTTAACATAGGAAGGTTTAAAAGTCTCTACCAGGGGTGATGAATTACCTGTGTGGGCGGGCCAGGTTGGGCGGGTGCCAGGAGGTGCCTCACGTTGTCAAGACCTGGAGGGAGGGAAGAGGGAGGGAAGAAAGGAGGGAGGATGGCGACAGGAGGGGGGGAGGAGCTCTCTCACCATGCCTCTCTCACTACCTACATACACGAGAGCCTCTCACAGCCAAGGTAAACAACTCCAGCCTTAATGACAAACAACCTGGGTGTCGACCATCGTTTGGATTTTAATGTGTCTTTGTGGTGTTTTAATGTGGGTCTGAAAGTTTAAACTGAGGCCATCATCTGTGGAAGTTAGCTGTAGGGACGGTAGCCTTGTGTGGAGTCGACCTTGGGTAAAGTTGGCCTTGTGTGCAGTTGATCCTGTGTGGAGTCGACTTTGTGTGGAGTCGACCTTGGCGTGAAGTCGACCTTGTGTGGAGTCGACCTTGGTGTGAAGTCGACCTTGGTGTGAAGTCGACCTTGGATGAGGTTGACCTTGTGTGGAGTCGCCGACATTCTCCAGCCAGGCAGCTCAGATATGACTCCGGCAATCCACTTCATTACGTAAGACCCGGAATACTGTTGTGTAGACACCAGCCAGTCAGCGAGGACCTGCCTGACGAGGTTAGGATAGGATAGGTTAGGATAGGATAGGTTAGGTTAGGTTAGGGTAGGCTTAGGTTAGGTTAGGATAGATTAGGGTAGAATAGGGTCAGGGGAGTGGTGGGAAGGGAAAGTGGGGGGGGGGGGGGGTGTGGAGGAAGTGAGGGGCCGGGAGGGAGTGGGAGGTAGGGGAAGGAGTGAGGGGAGGTTAAGATGATGTAACCTTCTTTAATCCCCGGGAGCCCCTCTCTTAATGACTTGTGGGAGTGAGAGAGGGGAAGGAGGAGGGGAGGGAGGGGAGGGGAGGGTATGTGATTGAAGAGTATCCTAGAGGGAGGGGGCGGGCATATAGGATAGGATGGGTTAGGGTAAGAGAGGGAAGAAGAGGATAGGGAGGATAGGAAAGAGAGGAGGAGGGGAGGGATTGGGTGGAGAGTTGGGACAGGGAGGCTTTGGAAGGGCAGGGGAGGATGGTTTAGGGTAGGGGAGGGAAGGGGGAGGCAGGCATTAGGAGTGTAAAGGATTTAGTGAGTCGCGTGCCGAGATTGGTCAAGACGTCATAACACGAAGGACCTGGGATTAAAACCTTCAACTTGTGTCCTTCACCACCCCACCACCCCACGCCCCACTACCCTCACCACCCCACCATCCCCACACTACCCCCACCACCACCTGCCCCACTACCCTCACCACCCCTACAATCCCCCACCACCAATCCCACCCCTACCACCCCCACACCATTCCCACCTTCACCACCCCATCACCTGAACCACCTGCTATCTTGTTAATGACCTGATATTAGTCACTTTTACTCTTTCCTTCACCTGGTATAGTCAACTGTTTAGCTCTCCATCTCATCATCCTTCAAGAGAGAGAGAGAGAGAGAGAGAGAGAGATCCTTCTTACCTAACCTCATCTCATCATCTTGGGAGGACAACGGCTTTGGTGTTTCCTCATTTATCCTGGAATGAGAGAATTTCCTCCTCTTGTGTCAACTCCTAGATGAACTGGTTTACGTGTTTGTTGAGGAAAAATCTTGAATTTCACCCTATATTGTTACTGATATCAAGAGAATATGACACACACACACACACACACACACACACACACACACACACACACACACACACACATACATACAAAGAGACTTAAAACAGGGAAAGTTTCCGAACAATGCCAAAAATTCCTGAGTGCCATAATGAGAGTGGTATTGAATGTCACTCAGTCACTCACTCAGTCACTCACTCTGTCACTCATTACAGTTCATTGTTAAGTTCAGGTGATTCGTGGGGTGTTACTGGATTCCTGAACTACTCAACCCTGTATTAGGTCTGGATCATCAGGCGTGAGTAACGTGTGGGAGTGACGAGTATGAGTGACGGGGGTATGACGTAAAATGTGTGAGTGCTGTGTATGAATGACGAGTGAGTTACGTATGGGGGACGTGAGATATGTGTGAGTGACGAAATATCTAGAGTTACTTAAGGTATACGCCAGTGCAGTGCATGAGTGACATGTATGAGTTCCCAGACACATGTATTGTAACGAAAGGAGTGAAAGAACAGAATAACGAGAGGGAGTTTTTTTTTAAGTTTAACAAATTTATTTACAAAGCTTGTAGTACAGTTGGCTTATTCTGAGTAATTCAGTCAGGATGAAGAATAACGAAGAGGAATGAGAAAAGTAACACCAAATAGAAAAGAAGTAAAATAATGTGATAAAAGTAGTAATAAGAGCAACACCCAATAAAGATAACCACAAAAATGAAAACAATGCCATACTTTGACACCCATAAGGACGATTATCTAACTTCAGAGAGACAGTACCATGATCCATAGCACCAGAGGCACTTGGTGACCCTCTTGGCAACACACACACACTCAACGCTAATGACCCTTTGCGTGTAGGTACGGGGAAGGGAGAGAACAACTACTTAAATTACTGCTATAAAGGTAATTGAAACAGGTATGGGCAGGTAGGTGGCGGGGATCTTGATGTTATTAATGGTTGTGTATGGTTGATTGTCATTGATTGTGGTTGATTGTGGTTGATTGTGGTTCACTGAGGCTAAAGATGTTGGTAAGCTTGAAAAAATAGTGTCTTTGTCATTCGTATTCTAATGGGGAGACGACATGCTGGTGGTAGTGATGGTGGTGATAGTGGTAGTAGTGATGGTGGTGATGGTGATAGTGGTGATGGTGATAGTGGTGGTGATGAGAGTTGCGTGTGATAGTTTATGCTGCACCGATAAATTGGAATCACATCTTAATTGGACGACTCTGACTGAAATTAAATCAGATTAATTACAACAGAATATGCAAATACGTATAATTAAACACACACACACACAGGTAAACAGGGTGTGGAGTAGGTAATTAGGGTGGAGTAAGGGTGGGTGTGTGGAACAGTGTTATATACAAAATATACTCGTGTATGAAGTTGCAAAGTGTTAAGTTATGATATAAACTTCAAGTTTTAACATAGAACTTCACTACAGTAATGATCGGAACATTATGGTCTGAGTTAGTTGATGGGAAATTCACTTTTTTTAAACAAAAGCTTAGAAAGAGACGATTTCATCTCCCGTTGTGTGAGAAAGTAATTTGTTTCTCAGCTACAAACGTTATCACTGTTTTAAATAGATTACCTTATAAAATCGATTATTTGTAGGTGTCAGGATGTGTCATGTGGTTGAATAGAATGAAATGAGTTGAAAAATTACTAAATATGACAGATTTATCGTTCACCTGCAGAAGTGACTGATGGTATTATTTGAGTAATTGATCTTGGCTTTTTTTTTCTAATTGTTTAAGTCTTCCTGTAATATCATATAACTCTTCCTGTTATATTATATAAATCTTCCTGTAATATTATATCAATCCGTATTACAAATGTCACAATATCAAGAAGATTTTGTCGTGAAGATTGCGTCAGAATATTACGTGGTCCATCACCCCGGACAAGCACCTGCTGGCTGGCTGGTCACTCACTCACCGCTTCAGGACTCGCCAGGGTCGCTTTGATCAGGTTACATGAGGTGGTGGTCTCTCAAGGTGGCCTCACAAGGTGGTTTCTAAAGGTGGTTTAGCCTCAAGGTGGCTTATCAGGATGGCCTCTCAGGATAGCCTCCCAGGATGGCCTCTCTAAGCGGTTTAAACTAAGATAGTGTTGGTTGAGAGAGAGAGAGAGAGAGAGCTATATAGAGATCGACCTTTACCTTCAAGTCTCTCTCTCTCTCTCTCTCTCTCTCTCTCTCTCTCTCTCTCTCTCTCTCTCTCTCGGGGTCAAGGGTCACAGATCGGTGGAGCAAGAAGGGCGTAGACCATCGAGGGTCGAGTCGTTTTGAAATGCCCCAGAAACGACACAGAATTTAAAGTGCAAGTTTATCACCTGCCACACCCAATGGACAGGGGGGTAGGGAGAGGGGTGGTGTGGGAGGGTGGAGAGGGAGAGGGGAGGTGAGTGGGAGGGTGGAGAGGGACTGCGCCAGAATTGGAACGTCATGCGGATGTGGTGGGGGAAGGACAGGGTGGGTGTGGAGTGGGGATGAGGGTGGAGTAGTGGTTAGAGTGGCGTAAGAGTGGGTGTGGAGTGGGGATGAGGGTGGAGTAGTGGTTAGAGTGGCGTAAGAGTGGGTGTGGAGTGGGGATGAGGGTGGAGTAGTGGTTAGAGTGGCGTAAGAGTGGGTGTGGAGTGGGGATGAGGGTGGAGTAGTGGTTAGAGTGGCGTAAGAGTGGGTGTGGAGTGGGGATGAGGGTGGAGTAGTGGTTAGAGTGGCGTAAGAGTGGGTGTGGAGTGGGGATGAGGGTGGAGTAGTGGTTAGAGTGGCGTAAGAGTGGGTGTGGAGTGGGGATGAGGGTGGAGTAGTGGTTAGAGTGGCGTAAGAGTGGGTGTGGAGTGGGGATGAGGGTGGAGTAGTGGTTAGAGTGGCGTAAGAGTGGGTGTGGAGTGGGGATGAGGGTGGAGTAGTGGTTAGAACGGCGTAAGAGTGGGTGTGGAGTGGGGATGAGGGTGGAGTAGTGGTTAGAGTGGGTGTGGAGTGGGGATGAGGGTTGAATAGGTGTTGGTGGGTCTGTGTTTACTCCCACGACCTAAACGCGATGCTACCAGAGAATCCTGACTGACTGACGAGGAAGGGGATTCTTTACAGAGGGGGGGGGGGTGGTTGAGGGAATGATGGGGTATTGATTACGTGTCGGGTAGAATGGGCGGGGTGAGGGAGGTGTTGTGAGAGTGCCAGGTTAAGATGGAGGTGTGTTGTAGTGCCAGGGGAAAGGGCATCATCTGGCAAGAGGCACTGATGGACAACCTGATACTCCCACAGGCTGGTGAAGGTGGGTTGGTGGTCGGGTTGGTGGGTGGGTTGTGGGTGGGTTGATGGGTGGGTTGGTGGGTGGGTTGATGGGTGGGTTGGTGGGTGGGTTGGTGGGTGGGTTGGTGGGTGGGTTGGTGGTGGGTTGGTGGTCGGTGGTGTGGTGGGTGGGTTGGTGGGTGGTCGGTTGTGGTGGGTGATGGGTGGGTTGGTGGTCGGGTTGTGGTGGGTTGGTGGTCGGGTTGATGGGTGGGTTGGTGGTCGGGTTGGTGGTCGGGTGTGTCGGGTTGAGTGGGTGTGGTTGGGGGTCGGGTTGATGGTCGGGTTGATGGTGGGTTGGTGGGTTTGGTGGGTGGTGGTTGGGTGGTTGGGTCGGGTTGGTGGTGGGTTGGTGGTGGTTGGTGGTCGGGTTGGTGGTCGGGTTGGTGGGTTGGTGGGGTTGGTGGTCGGGTTGATGGGTGGGTTGATGGGTGGGTTGGTGGTCGGGTTGATGGGTGGGTTGGTGTGGGTGGGTTGGTGGTCGGGTTGGTGGTCGGGTTGGTGGTCGGGTTGGTGGGTTGATGGGTGGGTTGGTGGGTGGGTTGGTGGTCGGGTTGATGGTCGGGTTGATGGGTGGGTTGGTGGTCGGGTTGATGGTCGGGTTGATGGGTGGGTTGATGGGTGGGTTGGTGGGTGGGTTGGTGGTCGGGTTGATGGGTGGGTGTGGGTGGTGGGTGGTGTGGTGGGTTGTGGTGGGTTGGTGTGGTCGGGTTGATGGGTGGGTTGGTGGTCGGGTTGTGGTGGGTTGGTGGTGTCGGGTTGATGGGTGGGTTGGTGGTGGGGTGGGTGATGGGTGGGTGGTGGGTGGTGGTGGGTTGATGGTCGGGTTGATGGGTGGGTGGTGGTGGTTGTGTGGGTGGGTTGGTGGGTGTGGTGGGTTGGTGGGTGGGTTGGTGGGTGGGTTGATGGGTGGGTTGGTGGGTGGGTTGGTGGTCGGGTTGATGGTGGGTGGTGGGTGGGTGTGATGGGTGGTTGTGTGGTGGTCGGGTTGATGGGTGGGTTGGTGGTCGGGTTGATGGGTGGGTTGATGGGTGGGTTGATGGGTGGGTTGATGGGTGGGTTGGTGGTCGGGTTGATGGGTGGGTTGGTCGGGTTGATGGGTGGGTTGATGGGTGGGTTGATGGTCGGGTTGATGGGTGGGTTGGTGGTCGGGTTGATGGGTGGGTTGGTGGGTGGGTTGATGGGTGGGTTGGTGGTCGGGTTGATGGGTGGGTTGGTGGTCGGGTTGATGGGTGGGTTGGTGGTCCGGTTGATGGGTGGGTTGGTGGTCGGGTTGATGGTGTGGTTGGTGGTCGGGTTGATGGGTGGGTTGATGGGTGGGTTGGTGGTCGGGTTGATGGGTGGGTTGGTGGTCGGGTTGATGGGTGGGTTGGTGGTCGGGTTGATGGTCGGGTTGATGGGTGGGTTGGTGGTCGGGTTGATGGTCGGGTTGATGGGTGGGTTGGTGGTCGGGTTGATGGTGGGTTGATGGGTGGGTTGGTGGTCGGGTTGATGGGTGGGTTGGTGGTCGGGTTGATGGTCGGGTTGATGGGTGGGTTGGTGGTCGGGTTGATGGGTGGGTTGGTGGTCGGGTTGATGGGTGGGTTGGTGGTCGGGTTGATGGGTGGGTTGATGGGTGGGTTGATGGGTGGGTTGATGGGTGGGTTGGTCAGACAGAGTGGGTGGCTTATAGGGGAGAAATTTGTGTGTTAACATTCTATGGAAGACACGTATACTCTCTCTCTCTCTCTCTCTCTCTCTCTCTCTCTCTCTCTCTCTCTCTCTCTCTTATCCTCATTTCCATAGTGTATAATATGTAGCTGTCAAGCGCTAGTTGACACACATATGCAAATCCCATCGCGAAATGCAGCGAGTTTCCATCATCTTAAGTTCTGATCCTCCGAGACGGCCGAAGATGAAAGCAAAATTCGTCACCAAGACCAAGATGTTAAAATAGACAAGCTTAAGCCCCGCCATTTCAGTAACTTTTCATACGATTGAGTTTGTGGATTCTGAAATGTTCGTAAGTGTGTGTTTTTTCCTCCCGTCGTAAGTTGGAATGTAAGGAAGAGTCTAGGACAATGTGATAAGGTCGCTGTGTAATTTTTATATAATTTTGGAAGGGATTTTTATGTGGAGTAGCTTATGTGAGATGCATTCACGCTCGTGTGCATTCACTCACGTACACACAGCTCTCTCTCTCTCTCTCGGGCCTGACCTGTTTCAGCACCAAGTTCCGAATTTATAGGCAGATGGGGGAAGAATCAGAGCTCTAACTGCTGAATATTCACCGTGTGGGCTGTGAGGAGGGACACTGCCCCCTAGTGTGTCGGGTTGGAGGGTTGGGGAGGGGGTGTAGGGTCAGGGAGGGGTGTAGGAGAGTGGGTGTAGGATCAGGGAGAGGGTGTAGGGGGTCGTGGACACTGCTGGTGGTGATGGTGCTCTTATGGAGGTGTCGCGTCGTGGGCTGGTCTAACGCGAGGCGAGGAGGGTGGGAGGTAAGATGGGAAGGCATAAAGAAGGTAAAGAGAGAGAGAGAGGAAAAAGGGAAGGGGAGGAAAAGAGGGAGGAACGGGAGGAAGGGAGGGAGAGAAAGGAAAGAGAGGTGGAAGGAAAGAAAGAAGAGAGGATAGAGAGGGAGTGCGTAAAAAATATAAAAGGTAAATAAAGAAAGGGAGGGGGGGGGGAAGAGAGGGAGGGAGGAAAGTCTTTGTTGTTACTTGTGATCTGGGGTTGACAATGTCCCGTGTACTGGGATCCTGAACACCATGAAAGCCAAGTAGAGTAGAAAGCGAGATAAAGTCTGAGAAGGAACAAGGAAGAAAGAGGGAAGAGGAGTAAATAAGAAAGATAAATGAAGAAAGGGGGAAGAACACAGGAAGGAGAAGAAAGGAATATATTTTGTGTGGGTTATTTATCTCAAGTTAGACTCCAGAAAGTGATTGTTTTTGTTTTGCTCAGCTGGTGTTTAATCACGACCTACCCCCTTCTCTCTCTCTCTCTCTCACACACACACAGAGGAAGCAACAATTACTTCCATTGAACTTATTTTGACGCTAAACCAAAACACCATCAGCAAAACAGTTTTAATATTAATACCTAAAGATTATCATAAATCCGCCTGGTGGTACACGAACGCTCAGTTTTATTGTTTACATCTGCAGCGTTCGTGTAGGAGCGGTGGATTGATTGGCAGAAAATAATAGAGAAAGCATCATTTGAATCATTCCTAACCTTACCTAACCAAACCTAACCTAACCGCAATAGTTATTTATTTTTTCAGGTATTAACTAACTTGCAATTATCGCTCTGAGAGTTTTGTTTACCAAGTGACTCGTGACGTCCTCTGTTTACGTTGGTGTATGAGTGATGGTGACCTTCCCTCACTATAACTGGAACTCCTTCTTCAGGTTAGGTTAGGTAAGGGTGTTTATGTACAAATGTGCCCTTCACCTCTCTAGTTATAAAAAATATTATAATATAAAACTGGAAGCATAAAACTACCTGGATTTTAACATTAATTGATATAATTATATGTTAATGAGCAACTAACCAACTCCGGATTTCATTTTTTTTAATTCAACACGTATGTAGGTCCCCAGTACTCGGTTTTCTCCTTCATTATTACGATAAAAATAAAGATTTACATTTCTCTTTATACAACTTTTATTCCGCATTAAATTACATTATATTGTTAACATGAATTCCCGGTTGCTGACGTCACATGTGTTGCGTAAAAGTTTCATATCTGTCGTGAGGTGAGGTGAGGTGAGGTGAGGCGAGGCGAGGTGAGGTGAGGTGAGGCGAGGTGAGGTGAAGTGACCAATTATGTGATGTTATGTAAACAGAGACTATCATCTATAGGCCAATGAGATAAGATATACAGATGGATACGTCTGTCAGTCTGTCTGTTCATCTAAAATGTAGCAATAATACCCTTTGATTTTTAATAAGGTAACAGAGTCAACACACACACACACACACACACACACACACACACACAGTCAGTCTCGTTATTGAAATTCAGTTTTGATGTGTTCCCCAATTGATGGATTCTGCTAATTGCTTCGCCTGACGCTCCATGGATACCACTCCTGCATTTCCCACGCCCCGCACGCCTCCCCATGCCCCCTCCCTCCACCCCTCCTACCGCGCCCTCGTCTGCTGTTGGTCATGCTACACACTGTGGCTTGGTCTGTGTCGTGTGTACCCAACAGGAAGGACTACAGTCTTAGAATTGTTAATATTGTGATAATTTGTATATCTGCCATGTTGGTGATAATGATGGTGGTGGTGGTGGTGATGGTGGTGGTGGTGGTGGTGGTGGTGATGGTGGTGGTGGTGATGGTGGTGGTGGTGATAGTGATGATGGTGGTGGTGGTGATGGTGGTGGTGGTGGTGATGGTGGTGGTGGTGGTGGTGGTGGTGATAGTGATGATGATGATGATAGTGATGGTAGTGGTCATGATGGTGGTGGTGGTGATAGTGATGATGGTAGTGGTGGTGATGGTGGTGGTGGTGATAGTGATGATGGTGGTGGTGGTGATAGTGATGATGATGATGATAGTGATGGTGGTGGTGGTGATGGTGGTGGTGGTGATAGTGATGATGGTAGTGGTGGTGATGGTGGTGGTGGTGGTGGTGGTGATGGTGGTGGTGGTGATGGTGGTGGTGGTGATAGTGATGATGGTGGTGGTGGTGATGTTGGTGGTGGTGGTGATAGTGATGGTGGTGGTGGTGGTGGTGGTGGTGGTGATAGTGATGATGATGATGATAGTGATGGTAGTGGTCATGATGGTGGTGGTGGTGATAGTGATGATGGTGGTGGTGGTGATAGTGATGATGATGATGATAGTGATGGTGATGGTGATAGTGATGATGATAATGATAGTGATAGTGATGGTCCACCAAAGTCAGATTAACTCTACGTGATTCACTAATGTGATTGATCGATTTCCTCAGCTATTTAATATAGGTTGGTCAGGCAAGATGACTCGGCGGTTCTTAGACGGGATTCCATCTGCCCCGTGTTTGACTTACATAACCAAATATAATCTAAGCTCACCTAACTAGTCTACCTTAACCTCAATTAAAGAGTAAGACTTAACCTAATTCGTCGTAACCCAACATAATCTATCCGAAATTAACCCAAGCTAACCTAATCTAGCCAAGGTCGTCTGAACCAAACACAGGTTAAGTGAGAGGAGTGAGGGAACAGGTGAGAGGAGTGAGGGAACAGGTGAGAGGAGTGAGGGGACAGGTGAGAGGAGTGATGGGACAGGTGAGAGGAGTGAGGGGACAGGTGAGACAAGTGAGGGACCTCTTAACACCATAATAGGTCGACGACCAATGGCCGACTTCTGCTCTTTTCCCGTTTCGTTCTCTCTCTCTCTCTCTCTCTCTCTCTCTCTCTCTCTCTCTCTCTCTCTCTCTCTCTCTCTCTCTCTCTCTCTCTCTTCCCTTATTTCCCCTTCCTTCTTATCTTTTTTCCTCCTCCATCCTCTCCCCCTTTCTCTACCTTCCTTTTTCTCTCACCTTTATTCCACCATCTTCTCTCTCTCTCCCTGCCATCCTTATTTCTTCTCCATCAATCTCCCTTATCCCCTATTTCTTTCCCTCTTCACACTCCTCCTTCACTTCCACCCACCCCTTCACTACTCTCCACTCTTCCTTCTACCTCCCCTCTATCCCCACTCCACTCCCCCTCCACCCTCCCCTTCATTCCCCCTCAACCCTCCACTCCACTCCCCCTCCACCCTCCCCTTCATTCCCCCTCAACCCTCCCTTCCATTCAACACACACAGCAGCAAGGGATGAGCTGTTATGGTATGTACCCTTTAAACTGCAACACCTCTTGACGCTGGTAACACTGCGGGGCGAAGGGTTTGTTGTCTTCGCTCTGTGTGTAACTATGTATGGTGGAGGGGGGGGTGGGTTTGGGTAGGGGGTGTGTGTGTGTTTTGGGGAGTGCTGGGATGAGGGTATTGAGTTGGTGTGTGTGTGGAAAGGTTTGAAGGTGGGTGGGTGGGTGTGGGTGCAGAGGAAGTTTGAGTTTACTGAGTGTGCGTGTGTATATCAGTACCTCGGTCTGTCGTTTAATATGAAACTTATCAACTCGACTAGTTTTGCAATATTGGACGGATCGATTTGAAACTTTTTAATCATTATCATTATTATGTCAGGTGAAGCCAGTTAATTCGGACCTTAATGAAGCAGATCGATTCTTAATGCGGCTCATATGCAAATTAGATAGAAAAAAATATGCATTTATGTCACGGAAAGCGAATCAGTGAAGTGTGTGAGACCTTGATGATGATGCGTTTCTGAACACCTGCTATACGTTAAGAGAAAACACGTTAAGCGGATATTCGCTATATGGACCTACGTTAAGTGGATGTTCGTTAAATGGACGGACGTTAAGTGGATGTTCACTAAACGGACATACGTTAAGCAGTTATTTGTGAAGCGGGCACTGACTGTGCAAGCTATTTTAAGAAACTCAGTGTGCAAAGTAAGCAAAGTTGACTTAGGATTGTTGAGTCATTATGGTTATCAAGAACTTAGTGACGCACATCGAGCCCAAGAGATGTTAATGAGGTAAATATGTAAAGTAGAGCAAAAGGTGACGTAAGCGAGGGTGGCAGGATCACCAGAGGAGGTTGTTAGGCCCATCAAGGAGGGCGAGTGGGTGGTGCTCGTTGGCCCACCTCGAGCTTACTTGATCCTCTTTGTGCGAGGAACAGGAACCCTCTGCATCTCGTCTCAATCTCATCTCTTATCCCCCATGAGACAAAGGATCACACTGTAGTCCTGGAGGCTTCTGGCGATGGTAGTAGTGTCTTCATCCTGACTGAATGCTTACCGTGGGGGAGAGGGCCGAGAGGGGGGAGGATGTGGCTCAGACTTAACTGGGAAATGACCCCAATAAACAGTTATATAAGCCTGTGAAGAGAACCGAGGTTACTTACTGTTATTACGTACATTACCGCGGAGGAAAGAGGACGAGGGAGGTGTTAAAGCACTCTGCTGAGCTCGATACTTACCTCGGGGTGAGTGTCAGGTTTTCTTCAGAGATTATGTGTAAACATTCTATGGAAGGATTTGAAAATAATTTGATCACGGAAAGATTAGGCCTCCCAGTTTATTTCACTTAAATACCCTAACCTAACCAACCCAATCCACCCTAACCTAACTTAACCTAACCTAACGTTACTTAACCCAAACCAAGCTAACCTAATTCCCATTAGGGTGTTCAATCATCAGGTGAAATAAGCTGGTTGTCTAATTTTTACAGGATTCTAATTTAGGATAATATTTGCATTGTTTCCGCGTCTATACAGTTGATGAAAAGTAGTGTAATGCAGAAGGGAAGCATGACTGTGTGGTGTGTGTGTGTGTGCGTGCGTCCGTCAGTATTGTAGGGGTGGCTATGACGTCATGTATAGGTTTAAGGGGGGGAGGGGCGTTTAGGTTAGGGTAATGGGCAGGTATAGGATGTGTGGGCAGGCGGAGGTGTTAGTGAAGCCAGTCAACACCTGCTCACCAATGTAAACAGACAGGCCGGGGGGTGGGCTCTCATGACTGACGTCGTGTTGAATCGATATACTGTACGCCCTGTATTTTACGATTATTCATTCTTTTGTAACCAAGTAAAGGTTTTAATAGGAAACAATTAGATGCCGAAGAGGGAAGTTCTTGTCATAAATTGTCTCCATCTATATAGTTTAAGCCAGTATGGAAAGTTAACTTAGGTTAGCGTTAAGTTATGCTTGATTAGCGTTGGGTTAAGTTAAGCTAGGTTAGATTAAATTAATTTATGTTACGTTAAGTTGAGTTAGATCAGATTTGGTAGAGGTTAGATTAAGTTAGGTTAGCGGTAGGTCAAGTTGGGTTAGGTTAAGTTCCATTAAGTTAGGTCATGTTCAGTTCGGTTAGGCCAAGTTAGCATTAGGGTCGTTGATCTTCAGGTGAAATATGTCGGGGTGTCTAATCTTCAAGTGAGCCACAAATAATTATTTTCAATCTTATGTCACTCTTAAAGGCGGTAAATTTTCTCCTGCGGTAAAGTGTAAAGATATCCCATCACAGGTCCAGTATACTGAACCCTTGAACTCCTTAAGGTCCTTCAGGAAGGTCTTGGCTGGGGGGGGGGGGGGTGGATCAATATTGTCTGTCTGTGTGTTAGTCACATGTTGAGTGTTTTGAGTGTTGAGCTTTGTGTTATGTCCTGCGTCATTGTGTGTTGCTGTTGGGGGTGTTGTGTTGTCAGGGGTTGTGGTGTTAAGCTGTTCTGTTGTGTTTTGAGGTGTTGTAAGATGTTGTGATGTTTTGTTGTACTGTGTGTTGTGTTGGGTGCTGCATGGTGTTGTGTGGAACTGTCATAGGGGAGAGAGGTATGCTAGGTTACCAGGTGTGGTCTAATGGTTATATCTAGTATACCCCGTCGTGGGAGAGTTAGGACCTCTTGAAGTATATTCTGAGCAATGATAATATCTAATGAACCTCTGGAGGGGGGGGGCAGGAGAAGGACAACCCCCCCCCCCCTCCCACCCCCCTTTCCCTCCCCCACTTGGCAGAGGGCCAACAGTGGCTCTCTCGTCACTTGCTGGCACCGACTTGACTTTATTGACGATGGTGTTGATTTATCTGGAGCAAGAGAGTTATGTAATTATTCCTAAGTGTGTGTGTGTGTAAACAACAAAGGACTCTGACATTTATTTATTCTTTATAATGAACAATAACACTATTTTTAACCCCTTTACAGTACTGCTCTGTGCGTGACTCGTGCCAATTAACAGTACGTAACAATTTTGTAACAATCACTGTGCTCGTAATCCCTCCCCGCGATTCTCTCTCATAACTGCTATTAATCGACTACACGTGATGTTAGGCACCAATGGTAATTCGCTCTAAAGTGTGAATTAATTGTGATTGGCTGTTGAATATGTGATGTTAACAGAACGGCAAGTTATATGATTTTTTTTACAGGTGAGACGTGACGCTCGACCAATCAGGGAGAAGTAGGTCGATGGCGACTTGCTGGTCCTGGGATTAAAGATTTGCTTTTAAAGGTTTGAACTGTGACATTATCTCTCTATTTCTGTCTTTCTGTCTCACTCTCTTTTTCTCTTTCTCTCAACCGCACTTATACTTGCATTTACTTACGTATTTATTTTATTTACTTGTAAAATCATATAAAGCATAGATAAGAATTTTGTGATCTAAAACGTGTTAGGTTAGGTTAGGTTAGGTTAGGTTAGGTTAGGTTAGGTTAGAATGGTTACATTATATTTGGGTCTGGGAAAATATTACCTCTAATTGAAAGTTGTTAATAGTGTAAAGTTTATATTCGTCGACCCAAACTATGAAAACTTTTTTATATTATTTTAAAGCAGGACAAAAACACATGGGCATTTAGGGTCGAAATTTGTGTCATCAATTAAAGGCAAGACAAAGAGTTGACCTACTTTTACTGCTGGAGTTAAGATGATCTTTTGTTCTCCAAATAGGACAAAGGTTTACTTATTTTAATATATCAATTGAAAGTAGCGCATAAAGTTTATTTACTCTTACCATTAGAGTAAGAGAAGCAAGGTGGAACTTTTGTATATTTGATTAAAAGTAGATAAAAAGTTTATATTTTTTTATACATCATTAACAGTAGGACGAGGCAATTTCCTTTAACCGTTAGTCTCTGTGGGTCAAGATTGCTAGTGTGTGTGTGTGTGTGTGTGTGTGTGTGTGTGTGTGTGTGTGTGTGTGTGTGTGTGTGTGTGTGTGACAACAGAGAACATGACGCACCTGCCTCACCTGCCCGGGGTAGGTGAGGCAGGTGCGTCCCTCGTCGCCATGACAACCTCTCCCATCAACATCCCAGACTTAAAGATGCTCCAGTGATGCGGCCTGGGCCATCTTACTCTCTCTTCCCTCTCTCTTCCCTCTCGTTTCTCTCCCTGTCTCTTCCCTCTCCTCCCTCTTTCTCCCCCTCTCCTCTCCCCCCTCCCCTCTCCTCTCCCCCTCTCCTCTCTCCCTCTCCCCCTCTCCTCTCTCCCTCTCCCCCTCTCCTCTCCCCCTCTCCTCTCCCCCTCTCCTCTCTTCCTTCCCTCCCACTCTATTCCTCCCCACCTCCTCTATTCATCTCCTTTCTCTCTCTCTAATCCTATCCCACTCTCTCTCCTCGCCCATTCATCCCTCTCGCTGAAGGTGGCAGACAAGAGAGAGACGGTGTGTGTGGGTGACGGGAGATGGCAGTCGTTGATATGACAGATGGAAGTGATGGCAGTCGTTGATATGACAGATGGAAGTGATGGCAGACGTTGATATGACAGATGGAAGTGATGGCAGTCGTTGATATGACAGATGGAAGTGATGGCAGACGTTGATATGACAGATGGAAGTGATGGCAGACGTTGATATGACAGATGGAAGTGATGGCAGTCGTTGATATGACAGATGGAAGTGATGACAGACGTTGATATGACAGCGAGATGGCAGATGGCAGACTCTTATGATGGTATTGATTCGTGTGTGTGTGTGTGTGTGTGTGTGTGTGTGTGTGTGTGTGCTTGCGTGCGTGCGTGCGTGTGTGCGCGTGCGCGCGTGCCTGCCTGCGTGCGTGCCCTCCTCCTCCTCCTTTATTTAATGTAACAGTATACTTAAAATTCGTTTAAATTTTAATTATATTATTTAGGCCGCGAAGAAGAGTTAATGTGTGAATTTTAATGAATTTTTAACTTTTTTTATCGTAAATTTTCTTAGTTAAGTTTTTACTGTGTGTGGTGAAGTCTCTCTCTCTCTCTCTCTCTCTCTCTCTCTCTCTCTCTCTCTCTCTCTCTCTCTCTCTCTCTCATATATATGAATACATTATACATTATTTATTAATACATGATCTATGACTATATAATGCACGATATATTGACGGTCTCTATTGCATCGTTGTGGCCTTTCCTGGTGCATTGTTGTGTACTGAATATAAAGACTTTCCCTGGAGCCGCCACTCTTCATCGGGTAATGGTGTGGTGTGGTGGTATGGTGTAGTGTGGTAATGGTGTGGTGGTGGTATGGTGTAGTGTGGTAATGGTGTGGTGGTGGTATGGTGTAGTGTGGTAATGGTGTGGTGGTGGTATGGTGTAGTGTGGTAATGGTGGTGTGGTGGTGGTATGGTGTAGTGTGGTAATGGTGTGGTGGTGGTATGGTGTAGTGTGGTAATGGTGTGGTGGTGGTATGGTGTAGTGTGGTAATGGTGGTAGTAGTGGTATGGTGTAGTGTGGTAATGGTGGTAGTAGTGGTAGCCTGGTGGTTTATTTATACATATCATCACTTTGTCAATTTGATTCAGATTTGGCCAAAGGAAAGACTTCAATTAAGACAGTTTGGTTGATAAGGTTTGCGTGTGGGTTGTTCTTAGTGAGTTTGGTTCATGTTTTACACACACACACACACGCACACACACACACACACACACACACACACACACACACACACACACACACACACACACACACACACACACAGCCCCTCACCTTTTATAAATTATTGCACCAGAAATATTAATTGTTTTTTGACTAATTCATCTTGTCAGCTGTTGTCAGTGAATGTATCGAGGTAGTGGGGCCATGGTCGTGTGAAGTTCATGGTCGTGTGAAGTTCATGGTCGTGTGTAGTTCATGGTCGTCTTTAGTTCATGGTCGTCTTTAGTTCATGGTCGTCCCTAGTTCATGGTCGTCCCTAACCCATGGCTAACCCCTAACTCATGGCCACCTCCTAACTCATGGCCGCCCTCTAACCCATGGCCGCCCTCTAACCCATGGCCGCCCTCTTACCCATGGCCGACCTCTAACCTGTGGCCAACCTCTAACCCATGGCCAACCCCTTACCCCATGGTCCGGCCCCTATACAGTGGCCCACTAGTTAGGAAGTAATTGGCTCAGCGAATCTAGGGCCGACGGTAACGATTTTCCGGTTGAGTGAGGCAGTAAAGACCAGGTAGGGCAAGTGAACACACCTTTAGGGCAAGTGAACACACCTTTAGGGCAAGTGAACACACCTTTAGGGCAAGTGAACACACCTTTAGGGCAAGTGAACACACCTTTAGGGCAAGTGAGCACACCTTTAGGGCAAGTGAGCACACCTTTAGGGCAAGTGAACACGCCTATAGGGTAATTTACAGCAAATGAACACATTTTAGTGCAATTAAGGGCAATTGAACACTCCTTTAGGGCAATTGGACATATTTGGGGGTCATGCTGATCTAGTGAAATTCCTCCAATTACTCTCCTAACATGTATTGGTCGCGTACAGTTCCAGGCATGTCTTGTTTGTTTTGTCTTGTCATGTTGTCTGTCATGTCATACCAGCAAGTGAACACACACACCTGTCATACCGGGAGGACATTCACCCCGGTTTAAAATTGCACCTCATTAACCTGGTCTGTGACGTTTGATTTAACAGTAAAAATACAATGGTTTATTTAGCGAACATTAATTACCGGTTAATTAATAAAACAAGGGTGACAGGTATATAGGGCGTGGCAGCTGATCTAGGCGGGGCAGTGACCAGCTTGATGAAGGAGAGTTAATAAAACCCACGTGTTTGAGGGTAAGTCTTGAGCTGATTGGTGTTTGTCCAGATGACGTGGGTTTGTGTAACTCTAATTAGTCTCCTATCACGTCTAATGTAACAAAGAAATCTAATCTTAAATTTGGAATTAGTTCGTTTTACCGCCACACCTCCCCGTCGAGCGCTGTAGTTGTGTGTTCTTCGCGGATTTGGTTGTAAACAGGAAGGTCTCCGTATATGGGAAGGGGCTTAACACTAGGGGACTGTCGACTCGAGGGGCGTTCTTAATAAAACACGTTAGAGGAGTGAGTTGTATCTCGTAGTTCTTTGAGTGTGTGGGTCTAAGATACTCCTTCGTTCCTCTTTAAGACATTATGCGGCAGACAGTGGCTGTGATCTAGTTAGGGAGGGAAGAGGGAGTGAGGAACGGTGAGGGAAGACTTGGGAGGGGAAGAGGGAGAGGGGTGGGGAGAGAGGTGAGAAAGGGAGGAAAGGGGTGAGGAAGGGATGGGGAGGTAAGGTAGTGGAGAGTTAGGCAAGGAGAGAGAGTGAGGAAGGAAGGAGGAAGATGAGGAATGGGAGGGAGGGGAGCCCAAGGTCAATTGGAATATCACAAAGTTCGGTCAACTCAATGTCACTTCAAGGTCAAGGGGAAGGTGATCATTGACCATTGAGGTGACACTTGAGGAGGATGAGCTTGGTTACTCAACACTCGAGGAGATATTTACCCTCCTGATACTCTTATTGAAATTGTCAAGGATATTTTTTTAGGTTTTTCGTGGTTGTTGGAGGTCAGAAGTCTGGGTCATAGGTAATGATCTTAGGTAGAGGTCAGAGGTCATAGGAAAGGCTATAGATCAATGGCAATGGAAACAAGGAAAGGTCATAGGTAAAGGTCAGAGGTAATGTTCTGAGGTAAATATAGATCATAGGCAAAGGCCTTAGGTAATGTTCATAGGTAAAGATCATAGGTAAGGGTCATAGGCAAAGGTCATAGGCCAGGATCATAGGTAGAGGTTAGGTAATGTTCATAGGTTAAAGTTATAGGTCAGGGTCATAGATAAAGGTCATAGGTAGAGGTCATGGTGATGGTCCTGGGTCATGATGGAAGGTCAGGTAGTCGCTCGTGATGTCAAAAAATGCATTTAATCTTACCTGAGAAATTAATCTTCGCAGTGACTAGCAATTTGTGGTTGAATGATATATTGTTTAGCTCTCCCTTGAGTAAGACTTTTGTTTCATTTGTCTTTGCGTCTGTTTTGTGTGGGGGTTAGGTTAGGTTATTAATCTTAAGATAAAATTGACTTGGGGTGGCAATCTTCACGTGTTCCTAAATATTCCTTGCGAAAGTAGGGAGGAGAGTGCAACACAGTGCCACAAAGCAGAGAGGAGAGTGACAAACAGTGCCACACAGTAGGAAGGAGACTGCCACACACCGGCAATGAAAAAGCGTAATCAGAGCCGCAGTGCCACAGCTTGTACAGTGCCACAGCTGTTGCCAGAGACTGTTTTATGGTCTCGCGAGGCAGACCACAGTGGGGGAGTGTAGGAGAGTGTGGGAGGGAGGGAGAGTGTGGGGAGAGAGAGAGAGAGAGAGAGAGAGAGAGAGAGAGAGAGAGAGAGAGGTATTCCTCTCAACACAGTGATAAACTCAGAGGGGTAAACATAACAGTGTTGCCAGAAGAGCATTACAACACACCAGTGACCTGTAGTATATACACGTTAGCCTTACCCCGGACACCATCACTAGATCAGATGGAGGAGGATATTTTGAGCTGTGAAATGCAGTGAAACTTTCTTCCACCGGACTATTTGGAAGGGGAAATCCGTTAGATCGAAGTTTCGTTAGATTTAAAACCTTCATTTAACGGACCACATGTAGAAGGAAGTCCGTTAGATCGAAGGTCCGTTAGACGTGAAACTTCATCTAAAGGACCAAGTTGGACGGAAGTTTTACCACGTAGATTAGTGGGTGTTGGAGCTGTATATACTGAGTTAGTTATTAGTTGTAGGGGAGATTGTGAGAGGATAAGGGAATTCCGTTAAAGAGAGAACTGCTCGGGAAGGAAGGAAGGAAGGAAGGAAGGAAGGAAGGAAGGAAGGAGGTGAAATAGGATGAAGTACAACGAAAAGGAAATTGAAAGAGGTAATTAAATGGAGGAAAAAAATATTCATAAACATTTGGATTTCGTTGGTACATGATCCACCACCATAGATATACCAGGATAGTTAATGGGAAATATGTATCATGGTAACATATCAACTGTATAATATATCCTAGCTATCGTACCTGGTATTGAAATTATCACTATATATTGGTGTTATCGTTTTTATATATGGCTGTTATCGCACGAGTTGGCAATGATATAACTTGGTCATTGATGTTAGTGATAATAATAAGTGAAAGTCGTCTGTGTGTTAAGGTGAAGCACCACACACACGCCTGGTTATTGTTGGTTGGTGTTATCTCCCGCTGCACTGCCTTACACACACACACACACACACACCATCCCCGACACCGGCTCCTACTACCACCCGAGGTCCCTTGTCCGAGAATTGCTGTTCGACACCACAACCGCATCCAGCCCATACGTGCACGAACTGATCGCTATAAGAACAGCCCAGTCCCAACCATTGTAAAAATTATCAATAACTTGTAATACTGTAACACTGTCACTATGTTGAATTGAACTGTAGTTTGAGCTTTTCCCCATCTAAGTTATTATATGTCTTATTTGTGTCACTTATGTTACTTGTATATTATTTGTAATTCGTAACCCATTCCCCAAATATGTAACTGTATATTTTCAGCCTTCTGGCTGCCAAGCTCTTTCAATAAACCGTTAATTATTATTAATTATTATTATTATTATTATTATTATTACACTAGCAGGTGTACCGAAAGACACAGCAACACTACACTTGTATGGCTTCTAACAGCTGGGAAGGTGATGGTGGCGGTGAACATTTTGTAGGAACGTTTTCACTCCATATAACACAATCTCTCTCTCTTTCTCTCTCTCTCTCTCAGTGACTTACGGTACAGGTGACCTCTGACCTCGTGACCCCACCAGACACGGGTTACACATGCTCGCCGTGAGAGAGAGACGCACTTGGACAAAACCAACCAACCAACCCGCGCGTCATTGATTTTTGGTGGAGTGGGTAGTGGAGGCGCGGGAGGGGGGGGGGGGTGTAGGTGGTGGCGGTAGGTGGATGGAGTGTAGGGTAGGTGACAGAGGAAGATGTTTCGGAAGGGTTGTGGGTGGTGAAAGGGGTGTAGGTGGCGGGGGCGTGCTGGGTGTAGGTGGCGGGGGCGTGCCGAGTGTAGGTGGCGGTAGGTGGATGGAGTGTAGGGTAGGTGACAGAGGAAGATGTTTCGGAAGGGTTGTGGGTGGTGAAAGGGGTGTAGGTGGCGGGGGCGTGCTGGGTGTAGGTGGCGGGGGCGTGCCGGGTGTAGGTGGCGGGGGCGGGCTGGTTGTAGGCTGGCGGGGGCGTGCCGGGTGTAGGTGGCGGGGGCGGGCTGGGTGAAGGCTGGCGGGGGCGTGCCGAGTGTAGGTGGCGGGGGCGGGCTGGTTGGAGGCTGGCGGGGGCGTGCCGGGTGTAGGTGGCGGGGGCGTGCCGGGTGTAGGTGGCGGGGGCGGGCTGGGTGTAGGCTGGCGGGGGCGTGCCGGGTGTAGGTGGCGGGGGCGGGCTGGTTGGAGGCTGGCGGGGGCGTGCCGGGTGTAGGTGGCGGGGGCGTGCCGGGTGTAGGTGGCGGGGGCGTGCCGGGTGTAGGTGGCGGGGGCGGGCTGGTTGGAGCCTGGCGGGGGCGTGCCGGGTGTAGGTGGCGGGGGCGGGCTGGTTGGAGGCTGGCGGGGGCGTGCCGGGTGTAGGTGGCGGGGGCGTGCCGGGTGTAGGTGGCGGGGGCGGGCTGGTTGGAGGCTGGCGGGGGCGTGCCGGGTGTAGGTGGCGGGGGCGTGCCGGGTGTAGGTCGCGGGGGCGGGCTGGTTGGAGGCTGGCGGGGGCGTGCCGGGTGTAGGTGGCGGGGGCGGGCTGGTTGGAGGCTGGCGGGGGCGTGCCGGGTGTAGGTGGCGGGGGCGGGCTGGTTGGAGGCTGGCGGGGGCGTGCCGGGTGTAGGTGGCGGGGGCGTGCCGGGTGTAGGTGGCGGGGGCGGGCTGGTTGGAGGCTGGCGGCCAGAACACTGGGGTCTTTTTTTATAAGGTCTTTGTTTACGACTTTAAGCTACCGTTGGGTAGATGCTGGGGTGACCTGCGGTGGGATCTGGGGTGACCTCCGAGTGGGTCCTGGGGTTACCTTGGGTGGGTCCTGGGGTGACCTGGGGGGTTATGGACGTCTTTCAGGAATCCCTGAACGTGGAAATCTTAGTAAAAAATTTAAAGCATAAAATATAAACATTACAAATATCCCTTAGAGTTATAACTTTCATTTTTTTTAGGGATGCCCCCCTCCCTCCCTCACCCTCCCTCACCTCCCTCACCTCCCTCACCCCCCTCACCCCCCTCACCCTCCCTCACCCTCCCTCACCCTTACTACACCTCGTAGTCCTCACCTCGTCCTCTCACGCTGCTATACGATGATTTTTACTCGTCAATATACTTGTAGTATTAAATCCTCTAACACATTTCTTATTGATAATGCAGTTAACATCTTCAAGTCATTTTTCGTGGTGTTATTATGTGTAAATTATCAGTTCATAACCAAACATTGTAAAGATTTAAGAAGTAATAAATATTTTTTGGTGCACAGCGGCTCAAAAAACTATCTGTACTCGGGGTGATCAATGACTTTCAGAATGAACACTCTGACTCCTGTTGTCTCGGTAGGGTTGTCAAAATCCTTCGTCCGTTGTGTCATATATTTTAACATAATTTTTTCTAGATAGATTTTTGCGTGACTATACAAGCTTAGACACCTTAGTTATTAAAGACTCAGTGATACAGAACATCAGGGGAAGAAATATCACTTGTACTGGCTTCTCTGTCCTGACGCAGCGCTAACTTGTGTGCATAAATCTCTCTCTCCCTCCTGGTATCCTTAATTAGCAATGCGTTTCTTTTAATGGTGTAAAAAATGAAACAAGACTCTTCAACACAACCCAAGAATATTGTTCCCCTTTTGGTTAGTCTTTTATTCAACTGTTAAATAGTTTAGGCTTAACTTTCTACATTAAATTTCACACAGGTATTTAATTATGACGAGAAACACCTTTTTTTCTATTTAGTAGTAAAACATTAGTTACTTCAAATCTCATTATATAGTCACTATAACTTTTTACTGCATATGCAAAAATGTGGATTAAATCAGCTCTCCAGCTTAGTTGAGATTGTAACGACGTCAGCGACCCTCTGAGCTTAAAATAATCCCAAGCTTAACACTCCTACAACATGATCATTACAATCCATGAATGTTATGTTACTTAATTCATAACAACTAATAGTGTTTACAATTAATTCCTACTTGAAGCCTAAGGGTTACACTGCGCCGAGTTTGTTGCAGCTCAAATATATAACACGAGTAAGATATATGATTCACATACTGTCAACCTTGATCTTCCACAAATGAATTTATTCTGCCATGTATTTAATTACGTTCAAGCTTATCATATTTTACGTCGTATTCGTTGGAACAGACCGTCATTCACTATTAACGGAAGCAAAGCCAAACGGATAATGACAACGAAGTGTTTCACCACAAAATGTTACTTTAAATACGTATCAGATTTCATTGTTGACGTTAATCTTTTTAATATGAATTTCAGGGTATTTTTGCACATTATTGACGTGTGTTTAATGTTTGTTGTGGGGGAAATTGTCTCTTAAATGTTTATGTTAATGGCTGGAGAGTTAGACCCGCGGCGAGACAAGGAAAATCGACTTAGAATTTATTTAAGAAACAGCAAGTCGACTGCGGCCATACGCCGTGATGCCTCCGTCCGTCTGTCTGTCAGTTTCTCCCCCTTCCCCTCCCCCCCCCCCCCCCCCCCCCAAAAAAAAAAAAATTAGATATTCCAGAATTTATTTTTATTCTGAGTTTCCGTGAACCGTACATTTGTTAATTGAAGACGAACTAAATAAGGAATCATCTGTATAAATGTTGACTTGTTGTTTCAGCCTCGGATTACAAGAATATTTCTAGTAATATTCCTCATTCCTAGATATATAATGATATGTGTGAAATAATAAGTTGTTTTAATTGTTTCTGCAGTAAAGATACATTTATTTTATTTACCTTAACGGAAGCGAGAAGCACAGAGTCGTATCTTATGAGAATAAGTTTGTGTATATATTTGTATATCTGGTAATAATACACGTCTGTGTGTGTGTGTGTGTGAACAGGATGACCTATACATCACACAAACCTGCCTGTGGGTTCATCACCATCAGAGGCATCTCCTGATTGCCAGTAAGCCCCGCGGGACTTCATTTCCTCACCTTTGATCCAATTTACTCTCCTCTGAGTGGTCCTTCAGTTCGCTTCGAGATTGGTCGACTTGGAGGACACTTTACCTTATAGATTTACGTGAGGATCTTGTGAATATTTGTGTTATACCAGCAACAGTGTCCCACAAGTGAGGGCAATGTTGCTGGCTACCTGCAATTTATTCTCTAGTTCAGGAATTTATTTACATTACACGTCTTATAAAAACTCCGGGAGGGAAGGATTTGTGTTGGTGAGATTAGGCTCTTTAGTTACCTCGTCAGCGTCCCTACTGGTGATGGATGGTTGGCCTCCGTCGGGTAGGTCCTGGACTAGCACCAGCCACCAACAACACAACACAACTCAACACAACACAACTCAACACAACACGCCTCTTCCGTCATTTCTCAGTTCGTGGATGCTGGAGAAAGATCTTGGAAGGAGGATGATGGAGGAGAGAGAGAGAGAGAGAGAGAGAGAGAGAGAGAGAGAGAGAGAGAGGTATGATGATGTTACTGAGAGAAAGGAGGAAAGGAAGTTGATGAAGACGAAGGGGAGGAGGAAATGAGAAAGGAGAGAAGGAAGGAGAGGAGGAAATCGAGGAAAGGAGTGGAAGATAAAGGAGGGAGAATCCTTTACTGTCTTGGTCACAAATAGTTTTCTTTCGCCGTCTCCCTCTCCATCTTTTATCATTTATTTTCCTCCTATGTCTACTTTATCATCCCTATTATTCCTCCTCCTCGTGTTTCCGGTTATCTCTTCCCTATTTTAACCAATAGGGTATACTGTATAGGAGTTCCAAGGAGTGCCATGTGTGTCAGTGGGTGCACAGGAGGGGCCATGGCGTGCCAGATGAGGGAAGTAGTATATACCAATAAAAAAAAATCAAAATTATATATAAACTGAAAAACTAATTTGAGGCGACAATTCTTATCTCTTCATAACCCTTTCTTGTCCTGGGGTCCTAAATTTCGTCTCAATTTGACACTGGGGAGGAGAGTGGAAGGGGTGGTGGAGGTCACACAGTTAGACATTTATTACTTGCCACTCATAAATGACGTAATTCAGGCGTGTTTAGGGGGTCACATGGACATTGGCCCCCCTCCAGTTAGGTCAGGTTAAGTTAGGTTAGCGTCAACTTAGGTTAGTGTTAGGTTAGGTTACGTTTGGTTACATTGTTATATGTTGGTGTTGGATGTTGTGTTAACAGACGAGGAGAGGAGTACAGTCTTAGCGGGAGGGAGGTGAGTGGGTAGTGAGGGGAAGTGGTGAGTGGGAGGGAGGTGAGTGGTAGGAACAGCCCGACAGACAGCAGGAACGCCAGGGACCAAGTGTCGTGTGGGAGGCGACGGGATAACATTGTATTGGATATTGGCTGTTGAATAAACCAGGTAAAACAACTCTGGCTTTCACTCCTCGGCCGTGGAAGGAAGGTTGGAGGGAGGGAGGGAGGGTGAGGAGGTAGAGTTTGGTTGGGTGGGAAGGATGGAGGAGGTAGAGCTTGGAGGGAATACTGCCTCACTCACGCCCCTGCTCCGCCCATTCCCGTCCTTCCCCAACCCACGCCGTCTCTCACCACCCACATCCACCCTTCCCTATCCACTTCCGCCTCTCCTCGCCCCGCCCTGTCCATTCCAACCCATGCCAGCCCCGCCCAGCCCCGCCCATCTACGCCCCACCAAGTCCCACACTACCCTGCTTCGCCCCGCCTCACCCCGCCCCGACTCACCCCGCCCCGCCTCACCCGCCTCGCCCTGCCATCGACTTACATCAGTAATGGTCCATCGTCTTTTGTGATCGTATTAGTTGAGTGATCCATCCCGCTAATGGTCTAGATACTTCCCACATGATGGTTATGTTCGGGTATGACGGGGTGTGGCGGGGTATGTTGGCCCTTGCTGGGGTATGACGGGGTGTGGCGGGATATGTTGGCCCTTGCTGGGGTATGTTGGGGTGTGGCGGGATATGTTGGCCCTTGCTGGGGTATGTTGGGGTATTCTCCTTTAAGGTAGACCGAGATAAGAAGAGGTGGGTGACGTACACTCTGCCGTTCTGGTCTAAACAACTCCTTAACCTTTCTTGTAATTTAAGCCTCGACCTGTGATTACGGTTGAGGTGACGTGGGAGGTGGTGAGGGAGGCTTGGTTGGTGGTGGTGAGGGAGGCTTGGTTGGTGGTGGTGAGGGAGGCGTGGTAGAGTGACGTGTGTGGTAGTGAACACTTACCCTCACCACACACATATATCATTAAGTATAACGTGTGTGTGTGTTACAGTCAAGACTTATCGTGTGTTATCTCTCCCCAGGTGGTGGCGGTGACCTCCCCGCCTGGTGACTGGTGACGGCGGCGTGGACGTGACCCGTGGCATGCCCATGGTGTGTGTGGGTAGTGGGCAGTGAGGGAGTCAGGTGCCCCACAGCATGGTGGCCGCCGGGGGTGTAATAGCAGTACACTAGAGGCCGTAGGACAGCACCAAGATGGCTGAGGATGGTGGTGCGAGACGACCTTCCATCGCTACCATCTTCAACCCTCGTCGTGGGCGTGGGTCGGCGCCCTCCCGCCCCTCAGTGGTGGTGACGGATGAAGACTCCCCCGGGCCGCCCCTCCAGCTCTCTAACGGGTCTGGGTTGCGAGTGGGGTCTGCGGGGCTGAGTGGCAGCAGCACCACGCCCGTCGGCAGCCCCTCCATCAACCTGGGCTCCCCCGGCCCTCCAGCAGATGTCGAGGGTGAGTACTGAACCTCGACCTTGTTTACCTTGCGTATCTGCAGCCCAAGACGTGACACACACACACACACACACACACACACACACACACACACACACACACCTCCCCCACAAACTCATACGAAATAACAAGAACAGCGTCATTCATTTGACAATTTCAGCTCCTTAGTATGAGGGAGACTTTCTGTTGTCCACAAATACTCAAGTGTTTTATTATTTAGCGGGAAGATTAGAGAGTGTTTTAGGCCTGTGACAGCGAGGGCTATGGTGGGGAGGGGGGGGGGGGGTTACTGGGGTAATTTTTATGCCCCTCACTCTAATTTAGAAACATATCGTTGTCACTTTGTCTGTCTGTCTGTTTCTTATATCGTATGTATGTAATAATAATAATAATAATTAACGGTTTATTGAAAGAGCTTGGCAGCCAAAAGGTTGAAAATATACAGTTACATATTTGGGGAATGGGTTACGAATTACAAATAATATACAAGTAACATAAGTGATACAAATAAGATATGTATGTATGTATGTATGTATGTATGTATGTATGTATGTATGTATGTATGTCGCTTTTAAACCTTGTGGAATATCGTTCTGAACGTATACTGGAGTTTGTGGGACTCTGAACGTGCATAAAATTGACAAGTTAACGAAATTATTCCTCTCGTTCTATTTTATATACCATGGAGGGAGGAAGAGGACCCCCTCCCTCCCTCCCCCTCCATCCCTTCCTCCCCCCTTCCTCCACCCCCTCCCTTCCTCCCCCCTTCCTCCCTTCCTCTCCCCCCTCTCTCCCTTCCTCCCCCCCTTCCTCCACCCTCCTCCCTTCCTCCCCCCTTCCTCCCTTCCTCCCCCCTCCCTCCCTCCCCTCTCCCTCCCTTCCTCCCTTCCCTGACACCTGAATTTTTTGACAAGTTTTTGCGTCCAAATTCCATCACATAATATCGTTTGGGACGACGAACAAAACCAAATTCATTTTATTTATATTAACTGCAATTTTTGTGTCCGTCTTCATTTATCCGCGACAGAATTTTTGCCCAAAGTTTGTTTTGTGAAGTTTGTCAATGTTAAACTTATTTCCATTTTCCTTTATATTTTTGTTTTTCATTGTTTCTCTTATATTCCCATTTTCTGTGTTATTATCTATAGTTATTTCTTATTTTCTTTTATAACTCCATTTATTTATAATTCCATTTTCTGTATATTTTTTTCTAATTTTCTTTGTAATCGACGTCGAGTTTTATAAATAATAGTTTTTTTCTTCACACAAACACCTCCCCACCCACTCTCTGTATCCCCGCCCCCTCTACTTCATTCGCCCTCTCTCTCTCCCTTCCCCTCCCAGCAGCACGAGACGACCACAGCACATTCGCCACACCGTCACATACAGGAATAATTTAAGAAGGTTGCCGAGGGAATACCATTGCTGCCCCCTGACAAGATGGTGCCAACTGGGTTTTACTGTGACTTGAATGTGAGAGGACGTGGGTGGGTGGGTGGCGGGGGCTGTAATATTTGGTGGCTCAGGTCTTACAGGTGGAAAATTTGATAGCTCAGACGTTGCTGGTTCAGACATTGAGACTAAAAATTTAATAGCTCAGGTCCTGGTAGTGTAGTACAGTATTTAAGGAGTCACCGTTACTGTATTATTTGATAGCTCAGACGTTGGGGTTATGGTGTTGTTACAGTGTGTTGAGTGGAATACAGCAAAACTCAACAATCTGTAATTAACTTCATATATTACAAAGTTTCATTATTATATTACAGTAGTACGCTCAGTTCCGCTTCCACATGCTGATATTTATTTGTTGTTGCGTGTAATTACATACTTTTTGCATTAATTACCAAAAATAACATTACATAATTGCGGTAACTTACGTACATTGTAGTTGAATTTTTAATTATACATTACTGAAAATTATACAGGAAAGGCTTAATAAATTATTAAGGTCTTGAAAATATATATTCATAATTGCATACACCTATGTTATGTAGGAGACAGTATGTGTGTTTAAATGACTAATATAGTACTTTAAAAACACCAAGTGATAATATTACCTGAAGATTAGACACCCCAGCTTATTTTCCATGATCAAACACCCAAACGTTACCGGGGAGAGAGTTAGGTTAGGTTAGGTTAGGTTAAGTTGATTATCCGTGTTGTGTCGGTAGTAGTAGTAATTATGTAGCGACACATCGGCCCTCCTTAGTGTCACACCGACCCTCATAAGTGACACACCTGCCCTCATAAGTGACACACCTGCCCTAATAAGTGACACACCTGCCCTCATAAGTGACACACCGGGCCTCTTTAGTGTCACACCGTCCCTCATAAGTGACACACCTGCCCTCATAAGTGACACATCGGCCCTCATAAATGACACAGCGGCTCTCATAAGTGACACACCGGCCCTCAGTAGTGACACTAGCTTAGCTGTTTACCAAGAGTGTCATTATCAGCCTTTCACCTTGTCCTCGCCGCTAATAAACTCCTTCGATATTTTTCAATAGAACTTAAAAGATTTGAGTGCTGCGCTAATGTGGGGTTGACGTGTGTGTGTGTTGGTGAGACATCCGGGGGAGGTCAGCAAGGTTAAGAGTGTCTAAATATCTCTCTTCAAGACACTCATGAGGGAAGACTGCCAGGAAGTCAACTCCACCTTCAGATTCGTGACTTTAACCCTTGAGTACGGGGGATGTCTCTCTACTGAAGGAAATCTTGTGACGTTAGCAGCCAGTAGTGAAGGAGTTATATAGTCGCTATTGCTAGCATTATGTGGGTGATCATTCGTGTGGTGGAGCCTCAATAAGGGTTTCTTAATGGGTGCTGAAAAGGAATTTGTCATTTGATTAGGGTAGTTTTTTATGTTATACCCATTAAGATAGACCTGGATATTGTGTTTTTATAAGTTATTGAAGTTTTAGTTATGCTAATAATAGTAAACCACTCGGAGATGCGAACTAGGGGCCTGAGAATGTGCACTCCGTGTAATAGCCACTATACCACCATGCCAGGTTAGGTTCATCAAAGCATTCGTGTTGTTCCCCTCAGCCTGACCTTTACATGTCATTACTTGGCGGCTGAGTGGACACAGCGCTCGTCGCCTACCTTAAAGGTTACTGGTTCGTTCACGTGGCTTCCCTAGTCCACCTAACTGTCAACTGGCAAGTGATTGTACAGTCGAGAGGGTGAAGGTAGTCAGATGTAGTGCCCGGCTTAGTCCTGGTGCTGTGGGACTCACTATAACACACACACACAGAGGGCCGGCCGCTGTACTAAAGTGGGTCAGCCATGACTTAATTTTACCCAAATGGCCGCTACAGCTGTTCATGACACGCACACCAGCTGTTTATGATGCTCCACCAGCTGCTGCTCATGACACTCCATCTGCTGCTCATGACACACCACGACACACACACACACTGCTCAGCCTTCATTGTATCTACTGTACATTAACATCCATCTTCTTAACATGTTAACAAACCTAATACAGTCAGTTTCTGTTGAACATACGTGATGCCTTCCTAAAACCTTGTACGTTAAGCGGATGTAGTACGTTCAGCTTGAGTTTCGTTAAGCTGGGTACGTTAAAGGTGGTTGTCGTTAAGTGGGGGTACGCTAAGTTTGCATTAAGTTTGACTAAGTTAGGTTAGGTTAATTCAGGTTAGGCGTTGGTTAGCTTAGGTCAGAATATTTTAGGTTTGGTTAGCATTAGGTTAGGTTAGAATAGATGAAGTTAGGTTAGGTTAAACGTTAAGGTGGTTAATCTGAAGGTGAAATAAGCTGGAGTGTGTAATCTTCAGGTGAAGTTGGAAGTTCCCTCACTGAGGGTTCCAATAACCACCGTAGAGAACTTGGCCGCTCGTAAACATACCATCTCGCTGCTGCATCATTAGTCCGCCTGGTCCACTCTCCTGAAGTTATGTTGTCACTAGCAGAGTTGATTTATTTCACTGTTGTCACCAGTTGTCAATTTATTCCATTGTTTTCACCAGCAGAGTCGATTTATTTCACTGTTGTCACTAGCAGAATCAATTTATTCTACCGTTCTCACCAGTAAAAAACAATTCCTTCCACTGTTGTCACCAGCACGTGAAGCTTGGCCGTAAAAACTAATTTAATATTATGTCCTGGGAGCCAGCCATTCCTCTGGTGTGCGGCGTAACATATTAACATAAAGAGACACATCCCATAAGCTTGGTCGTCGCTCCAGCGTTCCAAGTACCGCAGGAGCTAGGGCGTGAGCGAGGCTGTGGTGGTGGCGCCTCCTCGCGTCTTTTCTGATAACGATCAACGACGCCGTCCCTGGTAAAACATAACCCCCCAGGATACATACTGCTTCTTTCCTCCTGTTTAAACATGGCTGCACTTCTACTCCAGGAAAGCACTAGTTTAGTTTTTGCATACCGTCCATACTTGCTTAGCGTATATTCGCTTAACATATATTCGCTTAACGTATATTTGATTAACGTACTGTATATTCGCTTAACGTACATATTCTTTAGCCGTGCATGTATTTTGTTAACATATATTAGCTTAACGTATGATTTATTAACGAATATTCGATTTAACGAATATTCGATTAACATACATCCGCTTAACGCACGTCCGTTTAACATACATTCACTTATCGTACACCAGCTTAACGTTCACCCGTTTAACGTACATTCATTTAACGGACAGGTTTTCTTGAATGTATCATGTACAATACGTTAAGCAAACACTAAATGCAGTTGCGTGTGGATATGCGTGAATAGTCTCTATAAACATTTAGCACTCTCATGGCCCCCTAATCACCCTGCTACTGCAATCACTCACACAGACATAAATTTGTTATAGTAAAGCAAAGGAATTTTATTATTTATCTAAACCAATTGTAAACTTGTATCATGATTTTACTGAATAAATATTTAAGTCCCTCTGTCTGGGTCCCGCCATCCTTGTTAGGGATTATTCCACTCGTGTTACTTACCAATGCATAAGGTAGAGGGGAATCGATTTAGGAGAGAATCTAATCCTCCACTTCAGTTGGGAATCGATTTAGGAGAGAATCTGATCCTCCTCTCACTCCCTCGTACGATGCGTGTCGGGTTTGTTTACATCATGTGACTATAGGAGTAAGATTCTGTTGGTTATTGTTGGTATTTTTTAACGCCCCTCTTGCATAGTGTATGTGTTTGTTTGTGTGTCTGTGTGTTTGTTTTACTTAATTATCTGAAAAATAACAGATTGATCGCTGTCATTAAGGTTGACAGAGGGTGAATGCACACTAAATGAAGAGGGACTGATTGAACGCAGACTGTGTGAAAACAGACTATCTGAAGGCAGACTGGGTGAAACCAGACTGTATAAACGCAGACTGGGTGAAAACAGACTGTATAAACGCAGACTGGGTGAAACCGGACTGTATGAAGGCAGATCACACGCACACAAGGACACCACAATATTGCAGATAGGCAAACAGAGTCCCCCAACATGACGCTGACCGTGTTCCTCGCTAACACTGGTGGTTCGACCGAGGTACACAACTAAGTTAGGTCCCACCTTAGTCAACCCATGTCACTCACGTCGCCACTTAATGTGTTCAGTGAGGCGACGTGGCCCTGGGTACGACCACCAGGCTCTGAGATAACACTGCTGGTGATGATATGTCCTTGGGTACGTTCTGGTCCCAGGTACGACCTATTTAAACTATGATTACAACCAGCAATAATGGAACGACCATCACCACCCATACGCCTCCACCACACCCCTCACCCACCACACACCCCTCACCCACCACACACCCCTTCCCCACCACACACCCCTCACCCACCACACACCCCTCACCCACCACACACCCCTCACCCACCACACACCCCTTCCCCACCACACACCCCCAAACCCACCACACCTCCCGCACCCCACCCCAAACCTCTCTCCCTTACCTCCAAGAACCATCCATCCTTCCCACCCATACCCCTTTCTCACCCCCACCTACCATCCACCCACACCACCCACCACTTCCTCCGCCAGCACACTCAATATCCAGGTCACATACTGGATCAAAAACCGCCATAACTCTCCCAGGGGTGAGAGTGGATGGGTGTTGGACCTTTGTGGGAGAGTTTGTGAGAGTGAGGCATTAGATCGCACTCTCTCTCCTCATGACTCGCCAGTAACACGCACCAGATGACGTGTATTGGTCGCACGTCATCGTACATTCGGCAGTTTGTGTTTCATGGTTAGCTGTTGTTCTGGTCGATGGCGTAGGTGGTGGTGGTGGTGGAGATGGTGGTAGAGGAGGATGGTGGTAGGTAGTGATGGTGGTAGGTAGTGATGGTGGTAGGTAGTGATGGTGATAGGTAGTGATGGTGGTAGGTAGTGATGGTGGTAGGTAGTGATGGTGGTAGGTAGTGATGGTGGTAGGTAGTGATGGTGGTAGGTGTGGTGGTGGCAGGTGTGGTGGTGGCAGGTGTGGTGGTGGCAGGTGTGGTGGTAGCAGGTGTGGTGGTGGCAGGTGTGGTGGTTTACTCTCCCCTTCAGAAAAAATACAAACTTGTCAACTGTCTCCAATTTGAGGTCATTTTGGTGTGGTCCGTCTGTTACTGTTGTTATTGTTTACTGTTGTTGTTGTTACTGTTGTTGTTGTTACTGTTGTTACTGTTGTAGTTGTTACTGTTGTTGTTGTTACTGTTGTTGTTGTTACTGTTGTTGTTGTTGTTATTACCGTTGTTGTTGCTGTTGTTTCTGTTGTTGTTGTTACTTTTGTTGTTGTTGTTACTGTTGTTGTTTTTACTGTTGTTTTTGTTGTTGTTATTACCGTTGTTGTTGGTTTGTTAATGTTGTTGTTGTTGTTGTTAAAGTCAGTAAGAGGAAGTGAGAGTGAAAGAGAGAGGGAAGAAAGAGAGAAGAAAAGATGGATAAGAGAGAGAGAGAGAGAGAGAGAGAGAGAGTATTACCTCCATGTCTTAGAAGTAGTGGTCCGGGGTTATAGCCACTGTGTAAATTGAACACTTTCACCACACACTTACACCCTCTCTCCCTCCCAGCCCCTAGTACTGCTCCCCGGCACTTCTACCTGACACTGCTCCCCTGACACTGCCCCTCTGAAACTGCTCCCCTGACACTGCTCCCCTGAAACTGCTCCCCTGACACTGCTCCCCGGCACTTCTACCTGACACTGCTCCCCTGAAACTGCTCCCTTGACACTGCTCCCCTGACACTGCCCCTCTGACACTGCTCCCCTGACACTGCCCCTCTGACACTGCTCCCCTGACACTGCTCCCCTGAAACTGCTCCCCTGACACTGCTCCCCGGCACTTCTACCTGACACTGCTCCCCTGAAACTGCTCCCCTGACACTGCTCCCCTGACACTGCTCCCCTGACACTACTCCCTGGTACTGTTCCCTGGAAATTCTCCCTGGCAATGCTCCCTTTCACCTCTCCCTGGCACCTCTCCCTGGCGCTTCTTCCCTGGCACTACTCCTTGGCACTATTCCCCTGGTGCTGCTCCCCTGGCACTTCTTCCTGGCAGTACTCAAACACTGGCTCATGAATCATACTTGACATTCTCGCGCACATCAACTATCGACAAGTATTGATCTGTCCAGCTGCTAATCTACATATCCTTTGTGCCTGCGATAATCTGGGTGGGTTTTGGGTCATGAGAGAGAGAGAGAGAGAGAGAGAGAGAGAGAGAGAGAGAGAGAGAGAGAGAGAGACAAAAGAAAAATGGAGAGAGAATAGGGGAAATAATAATAATGAGAGAACCCTGAAATAGTGCTCCTCTTACCACCTATTTCATCTCCGATTTCTATAATGTCTCCGCCATCACTATAATCGTTATGTTATTAATACTTAAATTGATTCCTAAATATTACATATATGTCCTTAATATGTACTTAACTTACATGAAAGACTCAAATCCAATGACAAAATCGAAATCTTGTCTCGCACATAGCCATTCTCAGGTAGAAAGGAACGCTTGGGTATTTTGATCACTTAAGCTGGCGTTGTTTTTACCGTGTTGGCATGAATGATATATGTATATAGCCAATTTCGTGTGTTAGTTCGGAAAAACATACACAGGGAGATTATGGGTCTCGTATACAGTAGGTGTCCGCTTAACGTACACTCATTCAAGGTGCATCCACAAACGTTCATTCGCTTAATGTACAGTACAACCCTTCCCTACGCTCGCCTCACCTGACCCAACCTAACCATAACCTAACCTAACCTACCCTTCCCTACACTCGCCTCACCTGACCTATCCTCCAACAGCTTTAGTTCTTTTTGTTCATATAATGATTTATTTTTTGGGCTACTAACTTCCATAATGTGTTGTCGTTGCACGTCTTCATACATGAGTTTCTTCGCGTCTTTGTGAGTTTTCTTTGTCAACTTCCGGCTTTTGTTCCTCTGCCTCTCGTGTTGTTTTTTAAGATAATATCAACAACAAACGAAAGACTCGACCATTTAAATGTTATTGTTGTTGTTTTTGTTGTTGCTCTTCTTGTTGTTGTTCATTTTGTATCTATTATTCTGGCTAAATAAATTGTTTCTATTCCATTTATATAAGGTACTGTTTTTGTGTATGTTATGCTGGATCGAGAGAGAGAGAGAGAGAGAGCAGGGTACACGAGATGGGATGAGAACTCCTCCCTCCTCGGCCCACCAACACCAGGGACAACATTTTTATCCATGCAGGGGAGGACGGCGAGGAGGGGAGGAAGAGGGGAAGGAAAGGGAGGAAGAGGGGAAGGAAGAGGGGAAGGACGGAGGTAGGAAAAGGAATTGGAAAAGATGACATATGATATGTTTGGGGTTTGCAAGGTACCTAACCTAACCTAACCTAACCTAACCTAACCTAAACTAACCTAACCTAACCTAACCTAACCTAACCTAACCTAACCTTCGGAGGTACACCACAACCCCAAGAGAGAGTGAGAGAGATAATGAGTGAAAGAAAAAGAGAGTGATTGAATGAGAGAGAGTGAGAGAAAAACAGGAAGAGAAAGTGAGTGAGTGAAAGAGAAAAGAGAGAAAGTGAGTGAATGGGGGAGTGAGAGCGAAAAAGAAAGGAAACGTTTGCCCTGTGAAAGATGGATTAGATACGATAGTGAGTGAATAATTTGGTGAGAGAGAGAGAGAGAGAGAGAGAGAGAGAGAGAGAGAGAGAGAGAGCAATAAACTCTCTTTTTAATACCATCACACCAGCCAGCCAACACATTACTCTCCCTGTCACTCTTACACTTATCACCGCCAAGTGAAACATAATCCTTCCTTGTACCTTGACACTTACAAACTCCCCTTAATGAACACTTTTCCCACACTATGCAGCTTTTCCCCACGGTACTTAACAACTTTCCCACACTATGCAGCTTTTCCCACGGTACTTCAAAATTTCCCCTATGCTCTGTACTGTTGCCCACATTTCCACCTGGTACAGTTAGTGTTACCAATCCTCTCTCTCTGTGATGTGTGAACCCAGATAGTATCGAAGCATGATTCCTAAGCACTCAAGAGTTAAGGGGAGAGGGGGTCCAGGGGATGGTATTTTTCTAGCCAGAGGAAGTTTCTGTCTGTCTGTCCTATTCTCAGTTTTATTCATTAATACCTCTCTCATCATCCCCTCACACTCATTATAAGGCCCAGAGGTTTTGAAAGGCGGGAAATTTAACAGCAATGGAACGTCTTATTGAGAAAAACATTATCAGAATGAGGAAACTTACAGAACAAAAGAAACGTCAGAGTAACTTTGCATCAACCATAAACCAAATTGTATAGAAAACGGATAAGGGAAAGTAAGAAAGAAAACGTGATTCAGGTTTTTTCTGTTATGGGAGACTTCTTTATTTAAGGTTTTAATAATATTCGACTTTTTCATCATCTGAAGATTAACCTCCCTAGCTTGTTTCACCTGAAATATAACTACCGTGACTTAACCTAACTTAACCTAGCCTAATACTAAAATTAGACAGCCTTGATGGACCAATCAGAAATCAGTCTTCAGTGTCACATAACCCGATTTTGAACGACCAAACATGTGGTAACTTTAGAGTTGACGTAATTTGCTCACATTGTGTTGTCCTTAAAGTATTACACCGACCAATGGTAAAGTAACTGCACATGACGCCATGAGCAGTACACCAACCAATAGCAAGGTAGCCTTGCAGATGACGTCATGTGAGAGTATATCGACCAATACCAAGGTAGCTTTGTAGATGACGTCATGTGGCAGTACACCGACTAATAGCTAGGTAGCTCTCTTGATGACGTAATGGATCATTACACCACCAATCACGGGTGACCTCAGTACTGACGTCAGTTGGTAGTTTCATGTCGACTAATCAATGGTCAGCGTGATCACTGAGGACCCCGGCGTGATGATCACAGGTGATAATAACAGGTTGCAACAGATAATAACAGGGTCACTAACAGTAACCACAAAGTACCATTAGTGTACGAGGTTATGAGTACATCAGGAGCGCACGCACGCACACACACACACACACACACACTCAGAGGAATTGGTGAACGTATTCAAAGAGTGAACAGACCGAACTCAAGGAGTTAAGTCATCGTACTCAAGGAGTTAAGTCATCGTACTGAAGGGGTTAAGTCATCGTACTGAAGGGGTTAAGTCATCGTACTGAAGGGGTTAAGTCATCGTACTGAAGGGGTTAAGTCATCGTACTTTAGAGATTAAATCATTGTACTCAAGGGGTTAAATCACCGTGTTCAAAAGACTAAGCAATTGTATTCAAGAGGTTAACATCTCCGTCAGTAGCGATGTGAGTGATTGAATGACTCTACTGATAGCTCCAAGGCCTTAAACCTAACCTAAGCCCTCTAGTCACTGCCCAGTTGGTACCCTCAGTGCCACCCCACCTGCCTGGCAGTCTCAGGCTCTGGGCCAATGTCCTGTTATCTAGCTAGTGTCCTCGAAGGAAGGAAGGAGAGAATTACATAGGTAGAGAAGGAAAGGAAGGATGAAGGGAGTTAAGTAGGTCGTGGGGGAGGAAGGGAGTTAGGTGAGAAGGAAGAAACGGAGGAAGGGCGAGGACTTCTAGAGGCAGTTATCCAATTTTTTCTCACTTGTCATCTGTGTGTGTGTGAGTGTGTGTGTGTGTGTGAGTGATTTATGTTTAGGTGTAGTCGTGGTCACGGTTGATAATGTTGACACAACACGACAAAATACTTCCTTAACCAGCGTCGACCACACGGTACTTAACTCACTCACTCATTTGGTCACTCACTCGCTCATTTGGTCACTCACTCGCTCATTTGGTCACTCATTCACTCATTTGGTCACTCCCTCATTTGGTCACTCATTCACTCATTATGACTGGCATCGTGGAGCACCGGCAGCGTTGGAGAGTTGTTGCCAGGCGTACGATAAACACTACATATATTCCTATTATTTATTACAAGGTTAAAATATTATCGTCAACAATAACACATTTCATAATATTGCTAAGATTTATATATGTTATCACTATATCTTTTGGTTAAAAACTTATCATTAACCAGTACGATAACTTTGAGGTTAATTTTGTAATGTTAAAGGTAAGTGGTGGCTTTCGATTACGTAATTAGCGTGGGAGAATATACCTGTCCAGTGTCGACCATCAGGTGTTCCAAGTACCTAGTATACTTAACGTGGGATGACCTAACCTAACCTAACCTGACCTAGCATAACCTAACCTAACCTGACCTCGCATAACCTAACCTAACCTAACCTGACCTAGCATAACCTAACCTAACCTAACCTGACCTAGCATAACCTAACCTAACCTAGCATATTATAACCTAACCTAACCTGACCTAGCATTACCTAACCTAACCTAACCTAACCTGACCTAGCATAACCTAACCTAACCTGACCTCGCATAACCTAACCTAACCTAACCTGACCTAGCATAACCTAACCTAACCTAACCTGACCTAGCATAACCTAACCTAACCTAACCTGACCTAGCATATTATAACCTAACCTAACCTGACCTAGCATAACCTAACCTAACCTAACCTGACCTAGCATAATATAACCTCCCTAGAGAGAGAAAAAGAATAAGAGAGAGAGAGAGAAAGAGTGACCCAGAGAGTAAAAAAAAAAGCGGAAAGAGAACGAGGGGAAGATAGAGAGAATGAGTAAGTGATTGACACCTAGGAAAAAATTCAGACTGAGGGAGAGAGAAACAGAGGGAGACACGACGAATGAGAGAGAGAGAGAAGCAGGGGAAGAGACAACGAGAGAGAGAGGGAGAGAGAGAAAGAGAGTAAGAGAGTTTATTTTGTTACGTGTCCTCCACTCTCTCACTCCTCTCTCTTCCCCCTCCTTGTAAGTAATCAATCGCCAACAATTTGTACCTTTAATTAAAGGCGACGGCACCTGACCTTCTTAAGTTCAGTTGAATCACCTGAAGATTAACTACCTTTACGCTACATTGGGGGTTGCATTACGTTACGTTAAGCGGGGTTTGGTTAAGTTAGGTTGGGTTGGGTTAGATTAGGTTGAATCAGGTTAGATTAGGTTAACATTGGGGTGGTTAATCTCAAGGAAATATGAAAACTTATCTGATTGACTCACTTCAAGAATGATTCAAAGATAACAGCAGATAATGGCGCTGGTTTTCACTGAGACTCTACCGTAAACAGATTTGTCGAATATTAGGACACGGGCGGCCTTGCGTGTCCCCACCTCACCTGTGTCCGTGTCCCCACCTCACCTGTGTCCGTGTCCCCACCTCACCTGTGTCCGTGTCCCCACCTCACCTGTGTCCGTGTCCCCACCTCACCTGTGTCCGTGTCCCCACCTCACCTGTGTCCGTGTCCCCACCTCACCTGTGTCCGTGTCCCCACCTCACCTGTGTCCGTGTCCCCACCTCACCTGTGCCCGTGTCCCCACCTCACCTGTGTCCGTGTCCCCACCTCACCTGTGTCCGTGTCCCCACCTCACCTGTGTCCGTGTCCCCACCTCACCCGTGTCCGTGTCCCCACCTCACCCGTGTCCCCACCTCACCCGTGTCCGTGTCCCCACCTCACCTGTGTCCGTGTCCCCACCTCACCAGTGTCCGTGTCCCCACCTCACCTGTGTCCGTGTCCCCACCTCACCTGTGTCCGTGTCCCCACCTCACCTGTGTCCGTGTCCCCACCTCACCTGTGTCCGTGTCCCCACCTCACCTGTGTCCGTGTCCCCACCTCACCTGTGTCCGTGTCCCCACCTCACCTGTGTCCGTGTCCCCACCTCACCTGTGTCCGTGTCCCCACCTCACCTGTGTCCGTGTCCCCACCTCACCTGTACCTCCGTGACCACGCTCATTATATCAGGCAGGTGATGATGGTGGTGGAGAGTGACGGGGGTGTGGAGAGTGACGGGAGTGTGGAGAGTGACGGGAGTGTGCAGAGTGACGGGGGTGTGGAGAGTGACGGGAAGCAGAGAGTGACGGGAAGTAGAGAGTGACGGGGGTGTGGAGAGTGACGGGGAGTAGAGAGTGACGGGGGTGTGGAGAGTGACGGGGGTGTGGAGAGTGACGGGGGTGTGGAGAGTGACGGGAGTGTGGAGAGTGACGGGAAGCAGAGAGTGACGGGGAGTAGAGAGTGACGGGAGTGTGTGGAGAGTGACGGGGAGTAGAGAGTGACGAGAGTTTGTGGAGAGTGACGGGGAGTAGAGAGTGACGGGAGTTTGTGGAGAGTGACGGGAGTGTGTGGAGAGTGACGGGAGTGTGTGGAGAATGACGGAGAGTAGAGAGTGACGGGAGTTTGTGGAGAGTGACGGGAGTGTGTGGAGAATGACGGGGGTGCTCAGGTAAGGTTGCATTAATCATTATAGCACAGGTAAGGTAAGGCGAGTCTGGTCCGCCCCTGGTCGATCACAAACCCCCGCCTCCACTACTCAACCCAGATTTAATAAGCAGTTTTGGGTACATTTATTCTCTCCCCGTAACCCGGATCGAGACAGCGCCTCAGGTCAAGTCTCAGTGTAATTTCAGTTCCATTTTTTGTCTTCAACTTTACGTGTGATTTTTCACAAGGTTAGAGTCAATCACCTGTTGCTATTAGTTTCACGTGACCTACTGACACTACCCCAGCTGATCCATGGTGACCTCTGATGACCTTTGCTGCTTATTGTTGATTTCTCGTAGGTTGACCTTTTGTGTTTCATATTGATCTGTTCAAGCGATTGTCAACTGGAAGGGATCTGGTTAGGTTAGGTTAGGTTAGGTTAGGTTAGGTATTGTCAGCTGTTTCGATCATTGTTGACCTGTAACGTAAGGTACCTATGAGTACTCAGGGTCATAGGTTGGGGTCACAAGGGGGATGTCTCTTACCGTTTTCACCACATGTGACCTTTTGAGGTACTAGTGCCATCGTGTGAGTGCCTGGTGCTTCGGTATTGATGATGAAGTGTGTCGAGTGGTGGTGAGAGGGTGTGAGAGTAGGAGCCCAGGTATGTTGAAGGGGAGGGAGTGAGGAGGAGAGGGGGGATGAGGGAGTGAGAAGGAGAGGGGGGATGAGGGTGTGAGGTTAGGGATTGAGGAGGAAGGGGAGGGCGTGAGGAGGAGAGGGGGGGATAGTGATAATGGACAATAGCACTTCAGGGTGTGTGTGTGTGTGTGTGTGTGTTTTGTGTAACTTCTCGTGACGTCACCCTGTTAATATTAAACATTGCGCCTATGTGTAGCGTGATTGGTGGGTCGGGGAAGGGAAAGGGAGGGTGAGGAAAGTGGTAGGGAGGAGGAGGGAAAGAGGGGGAGAGTGAGAGGGCAAGTATGGTCACCTCCAGCATCTACTACACTGTATGGTTGATCCTCTCTCTCTCTCTCTCTCTCTCTCTCTCTCTCTCTCTCTCTCTCTCTCTCTCTCTCTCTCTCTCTCTCTCTCTCTCTCTCTCTCTCTCTCTCTCTCTCTCTCTCTCAGGTGGTGTGAGCTAGACAAGCCAATTAGATTAATATAAGTCATTGTTATCCCAGGTAATGTGTGGTTCGTGCTGCTAAATACTCGGTGATTATCTTTAGTGACGCCAGATTGTTCAACTTATCTCTTCGTTACTGAGAATCTCTAACTCGAGGCTTCACGTTGACATCTGGTGTTTGGTGGGCGGTGAGGGCCATGTGGGTCGTGACCACTGGACCGCCATCCACTCACCTTACACTTGTTTTCATTCCTTCCAAGTTGGATTTGTCACTTTTGTATCTCAGTTGTGGGTTGGTCCCGTATTGTTGGTGGGAGGATGTTGATGACTTTAGGTGGGGAGGAAGAGATGGGGAACGGGGCTGGCAGCTGCATTCATGGCCAAATAATACCACAGCCGCCTCACTCCATGGGATCTGAATAGGGGATGTGTGGTGCGTGGGAGTCTCTCTCTCTCTCTCTCTCTCTCTCTCTCTCTCTCTCTCTCTCTCTCTCTCTCTCTCTCTCTCTCTCTCTCTCTCTCTCTCTCTCTCTCTCTCTCTACAAGAGTTAATTGCAGTCATTATTTTCACTGAAAGAATTGGATGAAAAACACTCACCAGAGATCCTTATTTTGCGCTGCGAATTATGTACAAAAAGAACACCCACATATTTCTCTGACCTTTTAATGAAAAGTTACGGACACACACACACACACACACACACACACACGTTGTTTCCCTTTTCCCGTGTGATTTTATCAAGATATATATATATATATATATATATAATTATGATCAAAATAAAGTGTCATGCGGTCGTAGATGTAAAAGTAACCTGGAAATATTCGTCACAGGGTCACGTGCTGGTACACTGTTACAGCTTCACCAACACTCAGTTTTAAATACGCTGTGTTTTTACACAGCTTATATACGACTGCCTGCCGGGGAAAATATGAGGCAATTCACACTTGACGCCGGTCGTAACGGGGGGGGGGGGGGGGGGGCAGGACTCCTAAAGAGTTGGATGTGTTGGTGTTATTATTGTTGTTGTTAGATTAGCGTTAGGTTAGATAGTGTTAGGATAGGTTGGTGAGCGTTAGGATAGGTTGGTGAGCGTTAGCATAGGTTGGTGAGCGTTAGGATAGGTTGGTGAGCGTTAGGATAGTTAATCTTTAGATGAAATAAACTGTGGTGTCTAATCTTCAGGTGACACAAGTATACTCCAGAGAACCACAGTCCTCGCCTGGTCTGTCTGCCCAGTCTTATTAACGTGTGACTTAATTACTGTGTTGCCTTTTTTATCTCCCAAATCAATTATTTGGGTTAAAAACGTAATGTCGTGTAATTATCTTTATAAAGAGGGTGAGAGAGAGAGAGAGAGGGTGAGGGTAAGTGAGGGAGGAAAGGTAGGAAGGGTGTCAGGAAAAGTGAGGGTCATCTCTCTCTCTCTCTCTCTCTCTCTCTCAGCTCCCCTCACTAATGGCTGGCATATAAGTCCTATTTAATCTTCACCTACACCTCTTCCCCTCTTTTTTCTCCTCCCCATTCCTGTTTACATTTCTGATATATTCCTTCCTTCCTTCCTTCCTTCCTTCCTCGTGTGAATGTGTGTAGTAGGTCGCCTGTCGTGTTGGTCCGTCCCGTGTGTGTATAATGTTTATTGTTTGTGTCGTTGTTGTTGGAGTTGTTGTTGTTCTTTTATTATCATTATTATTAGTATTTTAACTGCAATGGGATTTGGTGAGGGAGGAGTGACAATTTCTCTCTCTCTCTCTCTCTCTCTCTCTCTCTCTCTCTCTCTCTCTCTCTCTCTCTCTCTCACTTTACATACAAATGAACTAACAGAGGTTGTCATGATGTAAATTTTCATGCCGTGTTGTGGCACCACCCAGCTACAATGCCACCCATCTAAAGTGCCACCCATTTATAGTGCCGCCCAATTATAGTGTCACCCATTTATAGTGCTGCCCAGCTATAGTTTTACCCAATTATAGTACCACTTACCACCCAGACACAGTGCCACCCGCCACCCAACCACAGTGCCACCCACCACCCATCAACAGTGCCATCCAACCACCCACTGTCACAAGGCCAGGAGTAATCCCACAAGTTTTCTAATTAAGGAGGTTCAGTTATTGGGAGGCATTATGGGATAGGGCGGGGGCTAGGGTGTAGGGTGAGGGCTAGGGTGTAGGGTGAGGGCTAGCGTGTAGTGTGAGGGTTAGGGTGTAGTGTGAGGGCTAGGGTGTAGGGTGAGGACTAGGGTGTAGGGTGAGGGCTAGGGTGTAGGGTGAGGGCTAGGGTGTAAGGTGAGGGCTAGGGTGTAGTGTGAGGGCTAGGGTGTAGTGTGAGGGCTAGGGTGTAGGGTTAGGGTGTATGGTGGGGCTAGGGTGTAGGGTGAGGGTTAGGGGGAATGATAAGGGCTAGGGTGTAGGTAAAGGCTGGGATGCAGATGAACAATAGTACCAAAAATAAATATTGAAAAGTTCAGTTTCCACAATTATTTTATTCCACAGACACACAATTAATGTCTCTCGTACACATATGACCCTGAAACATTATCCTATGACCTCTGACCCTGTGATATGATCTCATTTAACTCTCCTTGTGTGTTTTATTGAGATAGGTCAAAGGTTAGAGTTCACAAGGCTCAGGGTCACTCGCTCGGCTTTAAGCCATCGGCACACACGCTTTTGTATAAACTCCCAGAGGGTTCAGACTCACAAAGGCTCCTACTGGTAAATATTTTATTCGTAAGTGAAGATTTAATGGGGAAAATATACCTTACTGTTTTATGTCAGATGAAGTATAGGAATATTACCTCTACATTGATGTCCGAAATTGGTTACAGTGAGTGTTTGTTGAAATATTATTCTGCCAGCGACCAAAACACAAAACAATGAATTATGTGACCAAATATCGCATGGGAGAGAGAGATAAGAACATAAGAACATAAGAAAATAAGGAGTCTGCAATAGGCCGGTTGGCCTGTGCATGGCAGCTCCAGTCGAGAGTTACTACCACTCTCTATCATCCATGAATCTATCCAGCCTCCTTTTGAAACTTTCCAGCGTTCCAGCACTTACTACAAAGTTGCTAAGCTTGTTCCACTCGTCCACCACCCTATTTGTGAACCAGTTTCTTCCTATCTCCCTCCTAAACCTAAACTTATCCAACTTGAATCCGTTGCTCCGAATCCTATCCTGCTCGGATATTATAAGAACTTTATCTATATCCCCTTTATTGATTCCTTTCACCCACTTTAATACTTCTATCATATCTCCCCGCACTCTTCGTCTTTCTAGGGAATGCAAGTTAAGTTTCTTTAACCTATCCTGATATGGAAGGTTTCTAAGTCCCGGAATCATTTTCGTCATTCTTCGCTGCACCGACTCTAGTGAATTTATATCCATTCTATAATAAGATAAACAGAGACAGACAGACAGAAAGGGAGATAGAGAGAGGGGGAACACAGACCAAAAAGACTGATAAATAGATATATGTAGAGAGATAGAGCGATAGACAAGGAGATGGAGAAAGACACAGACAAACAGAGAGAGAGAGAGAGAGAGAGAGAGAGAGAGAGAGAGAGAAGGAAAAAAGAGACCGCCCAGAACACCAAAACAAACCGTAAATGTCACCAAGGTTACCATCTCAACATCACCACAACTCTCCAGACAGTACAATATACGTGTGTGTGTGTGTGTGTGTGTGCGCGCGCGCTACGTGACGCCAGACCACCTCACCTCACCTTACACATGTGGTCGACTTTGTATGTATAAACCCTTCAGACAAGAGCCTGGAGTGGTGGAGTAAAGATCCCGTCGTCCCCTTCGCCCTCCGCCCCTCCTCGCCCCCCCCCCCCCGCCCACCTTGCACCCCTTCCCCCGCCCACCTCGCACCCCTCCCCTCCTCTCCCCCCCCCGCCCCTCCTCGCCCCTCTGCCCCCCGCACCCCTACACCTCCCTACTCCCCCTCCCCTATTATTACATGTGTAAGAAGTCGTTTTTAACACACCTAAATACCTGGGCCAAGATTTAAGCTCCTTGGGGGTAATTATACGAGGCTCACAGGTGAAGGTTTACCGAGAACTCACCTGTTGTTGTTTGAAGAGCGAGTCACTAATTAGTCTTGACCACCTGAAGATTAAACACTCCCGCTTATTTCACCTGATGATTAACCAGTCTAACGCTACCTGGCCGGGTTGGGTTAGGTTAGGTAGATCAAGTTAGCTTAGGTTAGCATTAGGGTAGTTAACCTTTAGGTGATAAGTAATTATTGAACACCTTCACTCAGGGTGGTCCTCTCTCCCCTACCTGTAATAACAAGGTGAGTTGATTACTGTCTGTGGTGTATTATCTCACCCGCGTGCGCCTGAAGATGTTGCCTGTAGATCCGGTAAAGGTCAGGATAGACGTCATCGCTGTCTTAAAGGTGTTGCCCTGAAAGTTTTAATGGTAGTTCCTCTCTCTGTCACCTGGGGACACCTAGAAGACACCTGGACACCTGTGGGTTTCTTTCGACACTCGTGGGACACCTTTTGGTACCTGTGGACTTGTGGGACACCTGTGGGTACCTGTCGACACCACTGGGACACCTGTCAATACCCTTTGTTACCTGTGGACTTGTGGGATACCTGTGGGTACCTGTCGACACTTATTCACAGCCAATGGAGACCTGTGGATTTCTGTGGTACACCTGTAAGTTCCTGTGGACACTCGTAGGACACCTGTAAGTACCTGTGAACACTTGTACACCTGTTGACAATTGTGGTACACATCTTAGAGGTAAACTCGTGTTGATGGTGTTCACAGGTGAGTCGTGACCCTCCCTTAAGCTCCTAACAAGACCAGCCCAGGTAATTACTTCATTACACGCGTAGTTAACCAATCACGAGAACTGCCTACCACTAATTAAAGATCCTTGTAGTGACCTTGGTGGAATTTTTTACCTTATGGTTGTGTAAAATTGTGTGTGTAAGTTATGATTGTGTACTGTCTGGTGTAAGAGGCCCGTTATCTCTCTCTCTCTCTCCTTCCTTCCCTCCCTTCCATTTTTACATTTTTCCCCTCCCTCCTTCCTTCCTTCCTTCCTTCCCTCCCTCCCTATGACCAAGAGCTGGATGGCAGGGAAAGACGAGAGAAGGAGGGGAGGAGGGGCTGTGAGCGGGAGGGGGAGGGAGGGGTGAGCCGAGTACTGCATTATCTGGTGGGGGTGATGAGGGGGAGGGGAGGAGCACACAAGAGAGAGAATATTACAACTCTCTCTCTCTCTCTCTCTCTCTCTCTCTCTCTCTCTCTCTCTCTCTCTCTCTCTCTCTCTCTCTCTCTCTTCGAGGCCCAGAAAGGAAGAAAGAAAAAGAGGAGACAGACAGACAGATAAAGATGTTAACTATATTGCAGTTATTTCCCCATCCTTCGTTGCGTCACTGTGCTGTATGTAACAGGGTGTGGGTGAGAACAGTGCCGCGAGCCACTATCTGCCGGGTCAGCTCAGCTCAGCCAATAAGACTCTTAGGAGAGGGATACGTCACTACCAGCTAAGCTAATAAAATTCTTAGTGTTAGGGGACACGTCACGACAAACTTAGCCAATAAAAATCTTAGTAGGGGGACACGTGAAACCATCTCAACCAATAAGACTCTCAGTAGGTAAACACGTCACTACCATCTAGGCCAATAAAACTATTCCTAGAGGGACACGCAAATAAGACGCGTCTTAAGGAAACACGTCACGATCAGCTGTGCCCTATGTAAACAAACATGTGAAGAGTCCCACTCGCGAACATTGTGTTAACTTGGGGTGTTTTTTTACGTAAGTTTGGCCTTATAAACATTTTCGGCCCATGTATAGCATTAAGGTTCGTATATATACATTGAAGTTCATGTACAAACATTTAGATTTATATATACTTTTTTTTTGAGGAGTACCGAACCATAAGTAAAATATTCATGTATTCTTAGACAGGGTCTTCATATAAACATTAAGGTTCATTTATAAACATTAACGTACATTATATAAACATTTAGGGTCATAATATAAACATTATCCTATCCTCCTCCAAAGGGTATTCAAGCATTAAGTTATATTATATAAACATTAAGGTTCATTTATAAACATTAACGTATATTATATAAATATTTAAACTCATAATATAAAGATCCTCTCCTCCTCCTCAGGGTCGGTGACGGAGAGCCCTCGAGACACTCCCCCCTCTAAGTGCTGCAGATTTAGGAAGGCTGTGTTCTCTAAGACTACCAGAAAGGTAAGACTCTCACCTGTGTCACGTCTCATCTGTGTCACATCTCATCTGTGTCACATCTCACCTGTGTCATGTCTCACCTGTGTCATCTCTCACCCGTGTCATCTCTCACCCGTGTCATATCTCACCTGTGTCATATCTCACCTGTGTCATATCTCACCTGTGTCATATCTCACCTGTGTCATATCTCACCTGTGTCATATCTCACCTGTGCCATATCTCACGTCATATCTCATCTGTGTCATCTGTCACCTGTGTCATCTGTCACCTGTGTCATATCTCACCTGTGTCATATCTCATCTGTGTCATCTGTCACCTGTGTCATCTCTCACCTGTGTCATATCACTTGTGTTGTATCATCGGTGTCAGCTCTCTGTTACCTGTAGCGTCTCTCACACGGTATCGTCTGAGCTTTGGGTTCTCAAGGGTTCTTCACTTTATTTACACACACACACACACACACACACGACTAAACCAGGAGAGAAAAGAAATCGAGATAAGAACAACAAAAACATTCCTTCTACGTAATTTGTTCTACTTTATTCAAAATGGTCAGCGTGTACTCGAGGCAGGAGGACCGACCCCTTGTTAAAATAAAACCCCCAACTGAACACAAATAAGGATAATGTGACTGACTGACTGACTGACTACTACTGGGTGAGCTCTAGGACGTCAGGTGTCTAAATTAACAAGAAAAATATAATTATGGTTTAATCTGTTTCGGGAAAGGTGTTGTGAGGGGTAATTCGGGGTCTTTAAGGGATGCCAACCATACCTGTTGTGTTTTTTAGTAAAGAAAATCATATAGAAAATGGAAAAATAGGACCGTTTTCTTTCTTTCCTTCATTGTATCTTTGGGTAACTATGGTGTTTTTGAGGACTTAGACCTACTGTACGTCACTGTTACTCATTATACAAAGGTTGAGTCAGTGGGATGGCCAGTAAAGTGACTCAAACTTCATCTCTCACATGCTTCCAGTCAATAACACAAGGACTGAGTCAGTGGGATATTCAGGAAAAGTGACTCACGACTCCCAGATATTCCCTTCGACTCATGGCTCCAGCAGTTCCTCAACTTCCGCTGCCCACACTAATAAATTACGTTGATTAACTTGACACAATGTTGATAAATATTTAAGATATCTGGATCAGCTGAAGTTAAGACACTTGGGCTTATTTCACCTGAAGAGTAGACATCCCGGATTATTTTACCCGATGATTAAATATCCTAGCACTAACTTGACGTAACTTTAACTATTATTATTATTATTATTATTATTATTATTATTATTATTATTCGAAGTCAAATTATAAAATATTCGAGTGCTTGACAAATACAAAGGAGAGTTAACTAAAATCTGGATGATAATTAAAATGCTTAATGAGGTTGGTTATAAAGATTAATTGAATATATATGTTTACTTATTGTTATTTGAAATGTTATGGTTGATGTTTATAGTTGTAGAGATGACACTGTGTTGTTACGAGGTGTTGTAGGTTAGTGGAGATAGTCGACTAACCCCTGTGTGTGTGTGTGTGTGTGTGTGTGTGTGTGTGTGTGTGTGTGTGTGTGTGTGTGTGTGTGTGTTGGTTGGTTGGGTTGTTTTTTAGTCCACATTTAAAGTAGTCATTATGAAGTCTTTGAGTAGTGTAGTGCTGAAAGTGATTTGCATGGCGTGGAGGTTACACACACACACACACACAGACACACACACACACACCCACCCACACACACACACACCATAATCACCAGCACTTTACGATCGTTCCAACCTTTTAGCCTCACCGTTGTAGACCATTACTGTGTTTTAGTAACTAAAGTCTTAAACGCATAACTGATGAAAGATCGTGTGGTGTTAAACGGTGAGACAGACAGACAGACACAGACAGACACAGACAGACAGACAGACAGAAAATATGTTATTTTTTGTAATTATGTCGACGTGTGTGTGTGTGTGTGTGTGTGCCATTGTTGGGGTGCCATGTCGACGTGTGTGTGTGTGTGCCATTGTTGGGGTGCCATGTAGACGTGTGTGTGTGTGCCATTGTTGGGGTGCCACAAGAGAGCATCACCTTTACACAGGTACCATCAGGCTGTCATCTCTTGCTTCGAACGTTTCCTCCCCCAGATATGTTGTTTACCTTGTCGGGCGGAACACAGCACGACGGATCACTGAGCTCTACCCTTTGTTTCCGTCCAATCAATCACCCTTCCGTCTGACCGTCATCCCTTTTATGTATGAATGTCTGTTAGTCCTAGAGAATGAGAGAGAGAGAGAGAGAGAGAGAGAGTGTAGTCCCTTCGTATCCTGTTCCTCCTCCACCTCCTGTTCATCATCTGCTTCCTCTTCTTCTTCCTCCTCCTCATCTTCTTCCTCTTCACCCTTTTCCTCCTCCCCCTCTTCTTCCCCTCATTCCTACTCACTCCCCTAAACTCTTCTTTCTTTCCCTCCCCTTTACCCTCCCGGCGCTAAGATGACCCATAAATTTAGGGAAATATTTTGTCGCAAGGAAATGTGTCGTCGTATAAGAGCCGCCATGTCCCAGCACTTAGCCGCAGTGAAATATATTCTCTCACTACCGATACTAAAGTCGGATCACCTGAAGATTAGACTCCCTCAGCTTATTTATACTTGAACTAGATGTGTGTAGGCCTCTGGTATAAATGCGAATTTGTTTTTTCTCTGTTTTGTTGTATAGACGAATGAATAATGGGTTTCCACAACGATATGAACTCTTTTTAAGCCTGTGGTGTAGATTCGAACTTGTTTTGAACGTTTTTAAACTTGTGATGTAGATGCGATTTTTTTCATTTTATATAGACGAATGAATTATGGGTTTGCACAACGATGGGGACATTTTAATCATATAATTTATAATTTATAGTAATACAGAATTTACCCAGCGATATCAGGTCAGTGATCGCTATATTAACATCAGAATATACTAAATCCACTATATATGTAAAGTATATTATATATTAATTATACTGATGAGGTATTAATGGACGACATATAATATTCATAAAGGAATAATATAGTTTATGAAGCAGATTTTATACAATTATTAAATCATTTTATCATCCTCGTCCATAGTTATTAAAAATGTACAAGTTGTATATAAAAATTCGTTTTTAAAATAATTGTTTTGAGAATATTATATAACATGTGAATAATGTATTGTGAAGCTAAATATTTATTTTTCATTTATAATTTACACGACAGAATGAAATAATATTGGTAATGCTTTTAATGGATAAAAACTCATGGCTTAACATACACACTTATTTTAGTTTAATCTAGGTTAGCGTTAGATTAGATTAGATTAGGTTAGGTTTATGGTGCATAATCAACTCAAATAAACTGAGGTGTGTCTAATCTTCAGGTAATCTATACACTACATCTTAGCCACGCCCTCCTCCTCCTCCCACAGATCGTGGTGGGATGGGTAGTGACCTGCTGCGTGACCACCTCCTGGGTTGGGGCGACGCATCTCATCAAGGATATGTTTCTACGTACGGCGTCAGTCCCAACCACCCTCACCACGCCCCTCGCGAACACCACCACCAGTAGCCCTCCTTACACTGAGGCCGTTCAAGTAAGTACCTTAATATGGTGGAGAGATAATGGTGTGGTAGAAAGACTATGTGGTAGTGAGATAGATAGTGTGGTAGAAAGGTGGTGTGGTATAGATACAGATTGTATGGTAGAGAGATAGACGGTGTGGTAGTGAGATAGATGGTGTGGTAAAGAGATAGATGGTGTGGTAGAAAGACAGACAGTGTGGTAGAGACACAGGTGGTGGTGGGGTATAGGTCAGGTTACGTTTGGTTAGGTTAGGGTGTATATGAAAAAGAAAAATACAAAAAATTCAGGCATGAACGCCACATGTTACGGGTGAACACAACACAACCGTCACCTCTGGGCCATAATAAAGTGCCCCGCTGTTGGACGCTGGAACCAACACTGTGGGAGTTTTACTGCTTATTACATCTGTCACCAGAGCCCAAGTGCCGTTAAAAATGACTCCGAGTGCCAGTGCCAAATAAATGGAGAAGATGGAAGGTGGTACTTGTGCCTTCTTGGTCTGTTTGGTTAGGTTAGGTTAGGTGAAATAAGCTATGGTGTCTAATCTGCAGGTGATCCAAATAATTAACCAATGCTAAAACTTCTTTACCTTAATTTCGTGGTACTGAAAGACGACTTAGTCAGGGTAGAGTCACAGTGTAAGTTGGAGGCAATTTTGTAGGATATTTCTCTGGTTTAGATTACGTAACTTCAATATTTCGTAAATGGGATAAAATTTTCCCCAAATTTTCAAGGTCAAGTAGGTTTTATTCTTTATTGCTAATTGTCTTGTCTGAGCCTCACCTAACCTGTTGTCTTCATTAAATCCCTAATTTGGGTTTATCTGTTGCTTTAATTAATAATCTACGTGTTCTTACCTGGTTTTCTACTCCAGAACCTTCTTGTAATCTGTTCATTCACCTGTTGAGTTTACGAATTAACCTCCACCTGTTTACACCTGTTGCCTCAACCTTCCTCCCGTCGTATCTCCCACAGAGAGAAGTGTTCGATGCCCCCTTCTTCACGACGTGGTTCTGCACGGCGTGGACGGGGCTTTTCTTCCCGCTCTACCTGGCGTGTCACTCTTGCCTTCGTCGAGATAAAGCCTCACTTCGACTTACACTCAAGACTATTGCCCACAACTTCCGGGAACGAGGTGTGACATTTAGTAAGTTCCTTGTGTACTGACGCTCTCTGTCTGTCTCTGTCTCTTTCTCTCTCTGTTATGTGTGTGTGTGTGTGTGTGTGTGTCACGGGTAAGAGAGCCATACACTAACGCGGTACAGGTCGTCGCGTGCACACCCACCATACCTGTGGCCGTCGAGAGAGAGTGGCCGACCATTGCCCCCTTATTATCATCCCTACGGTCATAAACCAGTCACCTACTTCCCTCACTAAGTGGCGGAGTGACTGACTGTCCAATAAAACTGTTAAAGCCAGTTATTATTTAAGTATTTTGAGTTTGTGTAACTGTTTCATTGTATTTTTCAACTTGTGTGTGACCGTTTGATCGACTGGCAATAACTGACGGTCTTGGGAAACTGTTAAACGCCCGTCATTTTTAACCAGTTATAATGTTTGTTTTTACTTCTAGTGCTTTCGTAACTGTATGAACGTGTGTTATTGTCGGATCAGCTGGTTAGGTGAGACAATATGGAGATTCGATGCCTTCCTACCCAAGGACGTATGAACGATTAATAACAGGATTGAATTACATGAAGCCTTATAATTTCATCTTCTTGGAAACATTAATTAACATACAAGTTTCATGTAATAAACTTATTTAAACTCTGCAGCCTAAAAATAAATTGGAAAATAAGTGTAAATGATGGTAATGTCGTCTTGTCTGTAGAATAAAATATCGCTCACAGCGCCATAGTCCAGATACGTGTTGCTACCTTATCACAAAAACTGATCTTATCATTACATAGATAGTATCTTAATACTGGCCTTCATTTGTATAATGTTCCTTAATTTTCATCGTGAGATAACATCTGACATTATCACATTTTACAGCGGGATTAGTTGTCCCTTGAACTAGAATTTTGTTTGCAAATAATCGCCATGTTATTAAGGGTCGTCGCCCGAGATATATGTCATCGTATTAGGGTGTGCGTGCTTGAGTGTCTCTATGTTAGTTTGTCACAATATCTTGTAATTATGCGTGTATAGTTTGTCTAGTTTTGGGCTGTTGGACTATTTACATTTTAAGAGGATGGTGAGAGGTGTGTCGTCCATAAAGGTGTTTGTTGTCGTATTTGTAGCTTGAGAACCACTGCCAAACTCTACGGTCCTCACTACCCGAGGTTCAGTGCCGCGGTGGAGTTGCAGGAGAGCGGGTAGTCTGGCAGTTAGTTAGACAGAGGGAGCAATAAACACGGCTATCTGGCCATTATACGTGTAGGCTGGAAACTGAATGGATTTTGGGTAAGTAAACTGGAATGGAGGGAGGCAGGTTAGCTGAGAGGCAGGCTGGAGGCAGGTTGGCTAGTACACAGGAAAGCAGCATGGTAAACCGGGCAGAAGGACGGTAAACTAAAAAGCAGGCTAGTAAACAGGATAGCAAGACGGTAAACAAGAAGGCAGAACGGTAAACTGGACAGCAGGACGGTAAATAGGACAGTAAACAGGGAAACATTCTAGCAGAATAACTTGCCATTTGCTATGAGCAGAACTATAGCAAGCAGGTGACGAGGCTAGCTTAAGAAATAGCAGGCAGACGATCAGGTTAGGTTAAGTAAGTGGCCCAATACGCTCTACCGTCTCTGTGAAAGTAAGCAGACTCACACTAGTAGTAAGATAAGCAGGCAAACAGATGGTTAGGTGCATTGTCAGGAGGTAGGTGGTGCAGCGTCAGGAGGCAGGTGGCACGGTGTCAGGAGGCAGCTGGTGGAGTGTCAGGAGGTAGGAAGACCCACCACCTCCTACAGGAGCTAATTGTGTTGTCGAGACAAAAAATCCGAATTTTTCTTTTGAAGCCTCGAGCATCACCCGCGGCCTTCACTTATCTGGCTTCCCATATGTGGTTTCTTTTATCAGGCTCCACTTATTTTGCTTCACATATCTGGCATTATTTATCTAGGTTAGGGAAGGTCTGAGTATATTAGGTTAGATCAGATTTGGATATTTTGGGGTAGGTTAGGTCAGGTCAGGTTAGGTTAGGTGAAATTTGGGTGCTTAATTATCAGATGAAATAGGTTAGTTTGACTTAAGGTGTTTAATCATTAGGTTAAATAAGCTGGGATGCCTAATCTTCAGATAATCCCAGGACAGTAAAATTACGTACGCATAACGTAGCCGCGTCATAATAGCTGAGCATCACTGGGAAAATTCTGGGAACTGGTTCTGTAAAAGCAGGTGATGGCGGCCGTGCTGGGAGGAGGACGGGGAGAGGAGGAGGAGGTGGTGAGGAGAGAGGAGGAGGAGGAGGAGGAGGGAGAGGACCTTTATTGACCTTACTCAGCACCAACACGGTCATCACCAGTGCCTGCCTCTTGCTGTTGCTGCTCCCTTCTTTACGGGCTGGAGGCTGTGTGGGTGAGGTGGGTGGGATGATGAGGTGGATGGGTAGGGTGGGTTGGTGGGCGTCATAAGTGAAGTGGGCAGCAGGGTGAGATGTGTGGGCGGGTGGATGGACTCATGACTATTGTGACTAAAATTTAGAAAATAAAAATAATACCAATTATTGTCAAGAAACAGATGTTCCCTCTTCCCTCTATTCACCACCTGCTCACCAGACGCTATGAGGAAGTCGTCGAGGAAATGGATTTTGGAAATAAGTATTGGGGGATGTGACGGAGGGGGGGGGGGCGCTCTACAATGACGTCACTGTGTTGACAAGTGACTGGCTGTATGATGTTAAACTCTACCAAACTCGTTAACCAAATATTTTCGATTTTTAAAAACTAAATCTAAACTTTCTTACCTACAACCTGATCAGAAAGTTATCGTACTTTTAATGACCTAGAATATATGAGTCCTTGTTTACAGCCTAAATGACAATCTATGAAAAACTTGAGATTTTTTGTTTTAATATTTTTGGGCATTGTTTGGGAGGTAATGAATATGATGAGGCGAGAGAACTTCAGCTGATATTGGAGTAATATTGTTTGGCCATACATCCTCTACACCACACCACACCACCATACCACACCACACCACACCACCATACCACACCACACCACACCACACCACACCATACACACACCACACCACCCACCCACCCACCCACCTTCGTTGCACCTGGGAACAAGCTCATCCTCCCAAAATTGTGAATGCAAAATCCGTAATAAGTCAGGCTGGAGACAGAGCTACCACCTGTCGCTCTCCTTACGCACGAACCAATAAGAAAACTCGACCGTAAGCTTTAGACACACGGCAACACACATAACCCCGGAGATGGAAAGAGGGATCTAATGTGACGACCTTTTGCCAGATTACATCATCTTTCGATCACTCTCGGAAGATGGCGAAGCGAGCGGAGAAATTCTTGAAAATTTTATCTTATTTTATCATGTTTAAATGGAGACGATTATTTATTGATGAATGGAGATGAGGAGAGGTAAGATTGTGAATAATTAATGATAATATGATGTTTATAATGATGGTAGATGAAGATAGATAATGGTGATCAAGTGAGGACCTCCCTTCCCCCCCCCCTCCCATCCTTCCACATAGGGAGAAGGTTACACGCTTTATCCAATCATTCCCCACGTCCTTGGTAACGCAGGTTCATTCTACCATGCTTCCAATTTCTTCTTCTTCCCCCTCCTTATTTCTCTTCTTCCTCCTCTTCCTTCTCCGCCCCCGTCACCCTCCCTATTGCTAGATCAGTGCAGGGAAGGTGGCTTCATAAGGAACCACCACCATTATCACCACCACCACCACCATCACCATCATCATCATCATCACCACCACCACCACCACCACCACCATCACCATCACCACTACCATCACCACTACCACCACCACCACCACCATCACCATCACCACTACCATCACCACTACCACCACCACCATCACCACTACCATCACCATCACAACTACCAGCACTACCACCACCATCACAACAACCACCACTACCACCACCACTACTGCATAGCCCCTGTGTATTAAAAAAAACAATGGTCAAACGTTCGTGAGTCTGCCTTATTAAAGATGCGACACAAATAATAACCACAATTGAGCTTAGTACATGTTACTGTACCTGTAATTTAACGATAACATAATAACACATTCCCAATACTGTACCCGTATAGTGTATGATAACGCCTCTGTAATTATGTACCGTAAACTAGTCTTCCTCTTAAGATTACACTACACGCGTGATTATACTCTCAGGATAATCTCGTCACCATTTGAGCTCTCGTCTTTATAGTCGTTCCTAAAGTGAGCAAATATAACGCATTGTAAATTATCCCGTTATAATAATATTTAATTATCTAACGAGTGAGTGTGAGGGAACCAGAGCATAAACACACGTCTTTATGAACAAAATAATCGTCTTTGTAACCAGGAAATGTAATCATGATCAATTTAAATCTCGGTGCTGGGTTATATTGGAGTGTAAATAACGATTGATCTTTTTTTTGTTTACGATATTGTAGTCTACATAGCAGTCCATTATGTTCTTGGTAATACTGGGTGCTACTGCAGTAATTGAGCGCACGGGCTCCAACACGCCACCACCTTGGGTGACCATAATTCAGTTGAGGATGTCATGCACCCCCAGTTGTTTAAAAAAGAAGAAAAAAAAAATCGCCACTGCACTGCGGATTATCCACTTTGTGTTTTTAGATTTGTCATTTTCTCTTTATTTGCGTTTTTTTTATTGGTGTTTATAAGTTGAGGGTGTACGGGATACTATGACGTCACTGATTGTGTTTATTACTGACGTCGTGAGTTAAGTTTACTACTATGACGTCACAGGTAATATTTACGCTTTTTCTTGTGGTTTCATATTGCATGCTTTCACCCTGCCCCTCCTCCCTCAAAGGCTCCATCACTCTCCCTCATCACACTCTATCTCCCTTACCACACTCCATCACCACACACCCCCCACCCTCTCTCACCACACTCCAACACTCTCCCTCACCACGCCCTTATCTTATCACCACACTCTATCTCCCTCATCACACACTATCACCAGACTATTTATGCCTCACAATAGGTAATATTATGTGTCTTGAGAAATATTAACTCGAACATTACACTTCCTCAGGCTATGTGATGAACGAAATATTTCACTCGAGTTGAAACATATTGAGACTTGTAATTAAGTTAAGTGTTTGTTCTAATTCTCCTTCAAGTTGTTCCTTGGGGGTGATTGTCCTGTTTCTTGAGGTGATTGTGTTGCTACATGAGGGGTGATTGTGTTGCTTCCTAGAGGTAATTGTGTTGGAACTAAGAGAGGTTAGCTTTAGGTTAGGTTGGGTTAGGCTAGATTAGGTTAGGTTAGCATTAGGGTGTTCAATCATCAGGTTAAATAAACTGGGGTATCTATTCTTAGGGTAATTCATCACAATTATTACTCAAAGCACCTTAAAGCAAACTACCTAACATTACTTGTGCAGCACTTATTTAGTTGTTGATGTAAAGTGTAACTGTCAACACAATGTTTTTCTTGGGTGTAGTGGTGTCAGCTTAGAAAACTTTTTTGTGTAAGAATGTAAGCTTATAATGCTTTTGGTATATAAAGAATGTCAGCTTATTATGCTCTATGTATGTAAGAATGTCCGCTCATTTGCATTTGCCACGTACGAATGTCAGCTTATAGTGCTTGAGTGTATAAGGAATGTCAGCATATAGTGCTTGAGTGTATAAGGAATGTCAGCTGGCCGTCAGAGGAACGTGATTGGCCGATACGACAAAGAAGAATCGATAGACATCACGTTTAAGACCTCTGCACTGTGTGTGTGTGTGTGTGCAGCGTCTGGTAAACTATATAAAACCAGAACAAAGTGATATAAATAAAAGTTTAAAAGTTTATGCCCAAGTAAAAGTTTTCACACCAATAAAAACAAATATGAAGAGAACTTTATTATTGTTGTTTTTTATCACGAATAAAAAAGAACATCACTTACAACAATAACTCCTAGAAAAATGGTGCTAAATTTACTATCCTTCATATTAAAAATTATTTCCTCATATCCTCCTCAATCTTGTTACGTTTTCTTTGATGTATTACTATTATAATTTTCTGTGTCTATTTATAACGTAAACTAAAGTAAACGTTTTTTTTTTTACTATTCTTTAATTCACAACTTTTTCTGATTTAATATTAATGTATTTTTTTTTACATATCCAGTTACCATATTTACCTTATGGTCACCCAAACTAAAGATGTCCATTTAATTATAACAAGCTACAGTAAACTCGCTTATAACATTTTGTTTGCCATTTTAAAGACCAGAAAATACCCACAAACCCATCCGTTCTTCCCTTTGCTGTGCCTCTAGTTGTGGGTTGCGGGTTACAGGAATTAGTTGCCGCATTGTCAAGTATCCACACGCCATCTTCCGCTTAAGAGGGATAGTTGACCCCCCAAGTACACATTTCTCTTATGTTAATTATCACTTTCCACGTAATTTATAAAACAAAGATACCAATAGAGTCTCTTATTTTGTTACAGGCAGATTGTAATAAGTCTTGTGTATTGGAACTACTAAGTTATTGGTGGTCATAATGCCTGAAGGGTGAAGCATAGTGTTTTAAGAGCTACGTTTTGAGTTTATTTTTATGACCTTATCATTGGTTTTTGTCGTAAGGTTGACTTTGTTTTTGTTATGGGGGTGTTTTTGTCAATTGTTGTAAGGCTGTTTTTGTCTGCCTGTCTGTCTGTATCTATCTAGCTCTCTCTTATCTGGTTAATGTAGATTATAATAATGTAAAATGTTCAATTTACCTGAGAAAATATTGTTACAGAACAAATTAAAAAGTTATATTTTATTTTCACTCCTATATGAATTCTCTCTCTCTCTCTCTCTCTCTCTCTCTCTCTCTCTCTCTCTCTCTCTCTCTCTCTAGAGTAAGATAATCTAAGCTCCCTCCCTCCTTCCTTGTCTCCCGCCCTCATTCCCTGCCTCCCTCTCTCCTTCCCTAACCTCTCCTTCTCTATTTTCTCTCTCTCCTCCTCTAACTTTTCTCTCTCTCCTTTAACTTCTCTCTCTCCCCCTCTAACTTCTCTCTCTCCCTTCTCTAACTTCTCTACCTCCTCCTCTAACTTCTCTCTCCCTTCTCTAACTTCTCTCTCCCTTCTCTAACTTCTCTCTCTCCTTCTCTAACTTCTCTCGCTCCTCCTCTAACTTCTCTCTCTCCTCCTCTAACTTCTCTCTCTCCTTCTCTAACTTCTCTCGCTCCTCCTCTAACTTCTCTCTCTCCTCCTCTCCCCTCCAGGTAAGTTCATGACCAGATGCTGCCTCTTCTGCCTCCTCTGGGTGGTCACCAACTACATGTACGTGTACTCACTGCGCATCCTCGACTGTACGGACGTGATGGCTCTCTACTCCGCCCACGTCTCCTTCGTGTACCTCCTGTCCTGGGTCATCCTACACGACCAGTTTGTGGGCGTCAGGGTGAGTGTTGGGTTAGGTTAGGTTAGAAAAGATTGTACCCCGTGTAGGAACAACGATGTTAATGAGACCACATAGCAGATAGAGTTGGTGTTCAAACTGAAAACAATATGTTCACTACTATACTATTACACACAATATGTTCACTACTATACTATTACACACAATATGTTCACTACTATACTATTACACACAGTATGTTCACTACTATACTATTACACACAATATGTTCACTACTATACTATTACACACAATATGTTCACTCTTATGGTACAATGGTTCTCGAGGGGTTGTGTTCAAGAGGTCATAATCCACCCCCCCCCTATCTCTCTCTATCTCTCTCTCTCTCTCTCTCTCTCTCTCTCTCTCTCTCTCTCTACATATTTTCCTTCCTTACCCACCTGTCTCTTCTCCTTCCCTCCCTCCCTCCCTCCTCCTTCCCTGCCTTCGTCGTCCCTCCCTCCCTCCCTCCCTCCCTCCCTGCCTGCCTCCCTGCCTTCGTCGTCCCTCCCTCCCTCCCTCCCTCCCTCCTCCTTCCCTGCCTTCGTCGTCCCTCCCTCCCTCCCTCCCTCCCTCCCTCCCTGCCTTCGTCGTCCCTCCCTCCCTCCCTCCCTCCCTCCCTCCCTCCTTCCCTCCTCCTTCCCTGCCTTCGTCGTCCCTCCCTGAGCTGTTACGTCACCTTTATTGAGTAAAGGCTGAGGGCACAGTGTTTAGGGAAATATGCTGTGTATTCTGATGCACCCTGGAGCATGAGCCTTGACCTGGTGCTGTGACCTTGACCTTTGGATTAATGTTGAGACCATCTGAAGATTAACCACCCCAGCTTATTTCACCTAATGATTAAAACACTTCAACCCAACCCCCTTAAACTATACCCCCCCCCCCTCCTCCAGGTAGCGTTGAGGTGTTAAATCATCAGGTGAAATAATCTTTGGTGGGGGTTTAATCTTCAGGTAATCCGTACGTTATGTGTACTAGCGTGTGGAGCAACAACGAACGCATAATGTATTCAGTAAGACTCGCTGGGATTATTTTAGGTAAATCACTGCGTTATAATTAATCCACTCCAGACTCACAACACCGAGGAGATATATTTACCATTTAAGTGAAGGGATTTAGCCATTGTTGTAAAGTGTATTGGAGAGAGAGAGAGAGAGAGAGAGAGAGAGAGAGAGAGAGAGAGAGAGAGAGAGAGAGAGAGAGAGAGGTCATGTTATGGTATGAGCACCTATTTAACCGTGATGTCTTGGCCTACAGATCGTGGCAGTCATCATGTGTAATACTGGCATCGCTCTCCTCGCCTACATGGACGGCATCACGCGTACCAAGACCTTAGGCGGTGTGGTATTGGCTGCTGCCTCGGCTGCTGGGTCTGCTGTGTATAAGGTGAGTGTGTGTGTTAAATACCTCCAGCGTCTTGCTCTTTACTGTATCATTTCTTCCTCCTTTCCTTATTCTCTTGCTTTTGTATGTCTATCACCCCTCCTTCCTCCGTCCTTTACCTTTCCTACTTCTTTCTTTCCTTCCCTCGCCTCCTGTACCACTCTATCTCTCCTTCCTTCCCCCCTTCATCTTTCTACCTCCCATTCCCCTTTCCTCCTTCCTTCAGTCTTCCTTCCTTCCCCCTTTCCCTTGTTTTTGTACTTTTCTCATCTCTCCTTCCTCCTTCCTCTGCCTTACCCTGCCATCCTCGCTGTATTTTTGGATAATTTTACGTGTTCTTCACTTACTGATCACTTGGATATTGGGACAGATTAGGTTAGCGTTAGGGTTGTTAATCTTTAGGTGAAATAAGCTCTGGTGGAGATTCTTCAGGTAACCCACACAATCATTGTTGGCGTAAAAGGTTATATTTCCTTCCTGACTCTCACTTAGTCATTGAGTTAACATGTTTTCGAAAGCAAAATGCTTGTACGATGATCTATTTTCATAACTAATTATATATTTAAATTTAATCGCATGAACAATAACACAAAATGGACGACGAAAAGGGACATCTATATTTAAATGAGTTTGCCCTTCATTTAGATCCGTTTTCTCAAACTTCTATTTCCAAGAGAAAACAGGAAATACTGCTATCATATTACAGTATTCTCAGACTTAATGGCCACAGATCTTGACCTGGCGGGAGAATGACAAGCTATCAGGATAAGAGGGTCGTGTATACGTGCATGACAAAAGGCCATAAGAAAGCCTGGCTCGGGGTGGAGGGTCCGGGGAGACTTACCAATAGCTACCATCAATAATGACAACTTGGCCCCTCTCCTCCTGCCCACACTACCCTATTATTATACTCTATTTAGTCCTCTACAATCAGTATATATATATATATATATATATATATATATATATATATATATATATATATATATATATATATATATATATATATATATATATATATATATATAGAACAATTTTTTATGTACTGGATTGCTTGTACTCAAAGATTTTGTTATTGAGATCTGATACAGTTAGTTAGCTTGTGTATTGGATCGTCCCTGTGTTAAGTGCCAGTACTCAATAATAATAATAATAATAATAATAATAATAATAATAATAATAATAATACATTTTTCCTGTAGGGTCCTTTAGTTCGACTCACAATCCACACCATCCAACACGGCCACACCATCGCACACGGCCTCACCATCCCACACGGCCACACCATCCAACACACGGCCACACCATCCAACACACCCACACCAACCCACACCATCCCACACCATCACCACTTTCACCCACTAATCTTCATTCACTGTTTAGATTAAAATGTAAAAAGTTAATCTTGAAAATGGTTCATATAATTATTCGTGGGAAGTTTTATTAGACGCGTGAGATTAAGTGTTCTGAAATTGCTTTGGGGTACATGATGGTTGTGGTGGTATGTGTGACTGATACAGGTACCTTCCTTCCTTCCTTCCTTCCTTCCTCCTCTCCCCCTTTCCTCCTTATGCCCTTCTTCCTTCTCCTTTATTTCTCCTCTTTCGTCTTCCTTGTTTCCTCTTCCCTTATTTTCCTCTTTCCTTTCACCTTTCCCCTTTCCTCTTTCACCTTTTCACTTCCCCTTCCTCCCCCTCCCTTCCCTCTTCCTCCCCCTCCCTTATCTCTTCCTCCCCCTCTCTTCCCTCTTCCTCCCTTCCCTCTCCTCTTCCTCCCTCCTCCCTTCCCTCTTCCTCCCTCCTCCTTCCTCCCTACCTCTCTCCTCCCATAGAATAAAACAAGACCCGTCATTAATCGTCCATGAAACAGAAAAACAATGACATATTTTCTCTGTCTTAAAGATTATAAAACCGCTGTACAAGCATTAGTTAATATTGATGGTAGCTATTGGGGTGTTTATTTATCAGGTGAAATAGGCTGGGGGTGCCTAATCTTCATGTGAAATATGCTAGGTTGCCTAATCTTCTGGTGAAATAAGCTAGGGTGCCTAATCTTCAGATAATCACCTGCTCCATTGGACAGAGAAAGGGGTGGAGGGCCGGGATGGAGGGTGAGATTTCCACTGAGTGACTGCCTGGTTAATGTGGGGTGATTGTGGACATTATCCCTGGGGCATTCTGGTCTGATGATTTGTAAAGGACAGAAGGGAATGGTTTTTCGTCTCTTGGTCCAAGAACGCGGGTAATTTCCCAAGGAGGGGGGGTCGTTGTGGCTAAGATACTGATGTTATTTACGTGTTTAAATCAACAGTTTAGTCCAGGCTGTTTTCTGTTGTGCCTCATTTACTGATGGATAAATGAGAGAGAGAGAGAGAGAGAGATTAAATATGTGGCTAATCTTGAGTTCAATCTATGCATCAGAACACAACATGGTTAAAAAAATCAGGAACAGACAAGCAGTGGATGCAGAATTGTGAAAGCAAACTATCAAAAAACTCACCCTCACCTAATACAGCTAACTCTTACCAACCACAGCTAACTAGGTTCTACCAGCAGTTTACTCTTACCACCCACAGCTAGCTAGGTTCTGCCAACAACTAACTAGGTTCTGCCAACAGGTGCTCTTCAAGAAGGTCATAGGTGAGGCGAGTTTCGGACAAGTCAGCCTCATCTTCACAGTCATCGCGCTGCTCAACACTATACTGCTGAGTCCTCTGGTGGCCGCCTTCTACTTCAGCGGCTACGAGACGGTCCTGTGGAGTCACCTACCTTGGCCTAATTTGCTGGTGGCTGCTGCACTTTCACTAGGTGAGTGTATACTATAGACGGGCAAGGGGTGACCTAATTGAGGTGTAAAAGCATCTCAAGGGGCACTACTCAGCCGAGTGCCCATACTTGGAGCTGGCGGACGCTCGCCCCACAAGGGGTCACAGCTCAAGATTGAAGAAGCCGCAAGTCCAGAAAACTATGAAGGCAAACTTTTTCGGAGCGAGAGTTGTGAACTCTTGGAACAATCTGTCAAAAAGTGTTGTGACGGCACCAAGTGTGAGCTCTTTCAAGACAGGACTTGATTAACACTGGAGCAGGTTCAGGTACATTCAGGAGCCGGTGCATGCCCAGTACTTGCCCAGTGCGTAACAGAGACGTGACCGATCGACCAAACGGCTAACGAGCTGATCATTTAGTGCAGAGGATAAAAGAAAAGGAAAAGTAACAGAGACGTGACCGATCACCCAAACGGCTAACGATCCGATCAGTGGTGAAGAGGATAAAAGAAAAAGTAGGGGAGTCACTTACCCTGACCCAAAATACCACAGCATTTCAGGGGAGTATTTCGTCTGGTTCATCCATCCATCCATCCATCCATCCATCCATCTATCTTTCTATCAATCTATCTGTCTGTCTATCTATCTATCCATCTATATATTTATCTATATATCCATCTATCTATCTATATATCTAATCATTTTACTTTGGTTTACTTTATGATTCAAACAACACCGCCATGTGAAACTCCTAGCAGACAGTGTGATAATTCCTGGTTATTTCCTCCACAGCTGCTAACTTGCTGGGGAACTTCGGCATAGCGTTCACCTTCGAGATATTTATCACACTTGGCCTCGTCCTCGCTGTACCCGTGTCTGCAGGTATGTAGAAGCTCAAGGAGGGTCCAGGCTGATTCATATGGAGCATTATACAGTACTTTAGGTCTACAGTATGTGGCTCATTCCTTATACTGTATAATGTGTGTCATAGGCTCATATTTTGTCTTTTTGTTCTTTGCTTCTTATTTTTCAGTTTTAGTAAAGGAGACAGAATATGTTCAATGAATTACAATTTCTATCATTAGTTTTAAGATTTACGGCACCTTGGACTTGGAAGTTGCCAACAGTGTGTAACAGAAATCTAGTACATGCCCACAGGTCCAACAGCGCTTAACAGAGTCGTGACCGACCGCCCAAGCGGCTAACGGGCCGATTAGTGGCGAAGAGGGTAAAATAAAAGAACACCTAAAGTAAAATAATTGCTATAACTTACAAGCATAAGAAAAAATAAAGAAGTTTACCCATGTAATAGTTTCATTTTCTTTGATTGCAACAAAGAAAACGGATGTAAATGATTTTCATGAATGAGATTAAAGGCGGGAATTAAATGACTTTGAATGAGATTAAAGGCGGGAATTAAATGACTTTGAATGAGATTAAAGGCGGGAATTAAATGACTTTGAATGAGATTAAAGGCGGGAATTAAATGACTTTGAATGGGTTTAAAGTTTACCGTAGTATTAAAGACACCAACCGAGTATCACTTAAAGTAAATAATAATAATAATAGAGGTCGTTTGCGAGGGAAACATCGTACAAGAAAAGTGTCTTAGAATTATTTGAACTATTGATTGTAAAGATAAAATTGATAGCAATAATAATAATGATGATAATAATACTGTATAGTAATAATAATAATAATAATAATAATAATAATAATAATAATAAGCTACCTGTAGGTATAGAATAATTATCACACAGTTAATTCAGCAGAGTTATATTAAAGATATCCTTAGCTAGATAAATTGTAATAATCAAAGGTTCACCTAAAAGAACTTTAGTCAATATTTGCAAAATGCATTTTGTTGCAGATTGTTAGCAAAAAAATCGAAAAGAAAAAATGGATTTCGGGATTATTGGGAATCCTAGTACAGTATATTGGTTTGGATTGGTTCAGTTAGGTAGGTAAGGTTAGGTTAGGGTAGATTAGGATAAGTTAAGTTTGGTCACAGTAAATTAAGTTAGGTTAGGTCAGATTAGATTAAAATTAGGATTAGTTAAGATTTGGTTAGGCTGTGTCAGGTTCCACTCCTATTTCACATATGATGTGTTTCTCTTCCATTATATCCATCCATTTTAGATAAAGAAAAAAGTTATTCTACACATGCATATTTATTGACTAGACAACATATATATACAATTTAATTATACTTGTAAAATAACGGTATTAAATGAAGGTAGAATGCTAGCCTATTTGTAATGACTAATTAAGCCACAAGTCAAGAAAAGTGTGAGGGCAAACTTTTTCGGAGTGAGGGTTGTCAACTCTTGGAACAACCTGCCAGAGAGTGTTGTGGCGGCACCGAGTGTGAGCTGTTTCAAGACCAGACTTGACAAGCACTGAAGCAGGTTCAGATACATTCAGGGGCCAGTGCATGTCCAGTACTTGCCAACAGTGCATAACAGAGACATGACTGACAGCCCAAGCAGCTAACGAACTGATCAATGGCAAGAATGATAAAAAGTAAGTAGTAGATTATGTTTGGGTAGATTAGGTTAGGATGTCAATCGTTTATGTGGGAATGTCAGTGGCATGTAATCAAAGTCCTAATTACATTTTCAGCCTTGGACATCAAGTGGTATGGCGTCAAATTTGAGGGCATGAAGCTGGCTGGTGTGGTGCTAATCATGTGTGGGTTCTTCCTGGTTCTCTTCCCTGCCAACTGGCCCGAGTACATCACCAAGGTCCTCCGGTGGGTGGTTGGAGGACTGACACAGTGGTTCTTGCGCCATTGTTGCAGGAGACCAAGATGAATGTTCATGTTCTAGATGTGGAATGAGTCCTTGCAGTGTCCAAGTTCTTATTTTTTAGGCATGAATAGACTTCTGTGGGATGTCCAATACATTTTGTTATATTGTTTATGTAGGCTTTTTGAATGTTCTGTTACCTACTTCATTGATACAGAAGTGTCACTAAAATATTTATGTTGTAGCTGTTACTTTGACTGGTGGAATGTCTAAGTTCATGTAAATGTGATAAAGACTATACCAAAAAGTAAATATAGTCTGGTACTATATATGTCAATATATAGAATGTCATATCACTTGTGTCTATGCCGTCTCTCAGCCAGCTACCCTCCCATACTCTCCTGAACAAATATTTACCATGATTGTAATTTCAACCATTTGAGATAATGATATATTTTTAACAAACATAGATGTCACAACTTTATGTTAAGCTGTGATTTGTGTTCAGGAGATACAAGCACCTGGACTTATACCTGGTACAGTGGCTGGTGCATTTTGTGAGATGTGGCAACTCAGTGGAATGCTTGTCTAGCATCCTTAGTCTGGCTACTATTGTAACGTTCCTTTAGGACCATTCCAGGAGTTTTAATACGATGAAAACAAACACAGAGTTGCCACACCTCACAAAATACACCAGACACTATACCAGGTATAAGTGCAAGCGACTGTACCTATAGCTTCTAAACTGACAGTGGGGAACTGTGACTCAAAATGTTTAAAACATCCAGATACTGTAGTACTAACTTGGACTGTGTGAGTCTCAGGGCATGTTTAAGTGTGGTCTGTGGTCTGTTTTCCATTGTCCTCATGTAAACTGCCACCATAATTTGTACCCTATCTACCTGGCATATTGCAATCCTGGCTTAGCTTCTTGGAATCCAACTTATTATATTTTGGATGTTACGTAGACACCGGTAAGCCTCATTTTTTCTTTTTCCTGTTTAGAAATTTCTAAAGGATAAATTGCCTCTGTTGGAGCCATAATTGGGATTCTATTATGACCACACCATAGTGAAATATAAGATAAGGATCTTGGTTATATTCTTCTTAGTTTGTTTGTGAAGTTAAGTTGAGGAATATTCGAGGATGTGCTCTAAGGGTCTGTGCTGTAATGGATTTCTGAATTCTATTCATATGATGTATCTGAAAATATTGTTCACTATGTAACTTCCACAATTTTAAACATTATGTACTAGAGACAGAGATTGTGTGTGTGCGGGTATGCGTGTGTGTGTGCATGCATGTGTGTGTGTGTACCCATATGCACATTTGGTTTTTTTAAGAGAAAGAGTGAGGGAGACTGTGTACATTATACATTTTTAGGACCGTATGTAAGTAAATATTTGTAAGTGTGTATATTCATATGAATACACATGTGGATAAGTGTGTACATACAGTACAGTGTATAGTACATTCATACATGTTCATGACTGAGTGTATGACTGCATCTGTCAGTGTTTGTGTGTGTATTTTTGTACATACATAATTTTATGCACAACACATATTCAAGTATGTACTTGGTTGGATTCTTGTTCCAATCGGCTGTTTGTATCCTCGTTGTTAGTGGGTGGCAGTAGTGAAATGGGTAGCCAGCATATATTCACTATGTGGGAGCCTGAGTTTGTTCAACAATCAGCAGAAATTTTACAGGGTTTTAGATAACATTAGAGTTGAATTTTCCATGCTTTATTAAGTATACTGGACTAACACACTTCTTGCCACAGAGACTCTCATTCCACTCAGATTAATGAGAAGTTGATGTGTAACCTGTTACTTGATTTCCAGGAATACTGTACCCTGATTGTGACTGTGACTTGGGGCACTAGAGCCTTCGTACTGCAGCAGTGACATTGAATTTTATTTATGCATTGTAGTTGTGTTATGGCATAGAACATAAATACTTGTGGTGTGACAAAGTGTAGAATCTTCTTAATTTACAAGTACCGTGAGTTATAACCATTATTATTTAGTTTGGCCATTGGTTAAAACTTCCCTACAGTACTGTAATGCCATAGTGACTTGTTAATGAGTCGAAAACTCTCTTTCTATATTGATATGAATTTCAATCACACGCCTTCAAAAGTTTTCTAATATATAATCTTACTGAAACAGTTCTTGGCATGAAATAAATGATTCTTGGAAAATTAGGCTGTACAGTAATCTTTTTATTGTAGCAAAGACTTTTAATAGAATGTAATTTTTTTATTTTTTTGTTAACATGATAAACTAATTGGGAATAGGTATATATCCCAAAAGACATGAAATAGTGCAATCAGGGAATAATTGATTTTACTGTTAAATAAGAATAATTTGGAGCTTATGATAAATATACACTTTATTTATAATGCACTTTCCATCTAACCACCTCCAACCTTCACAGTTTTGGAACAACAACCTCTCAACACGGACCTTATCTAGTAGTCATGATATCTTCACACTTTGATCCTCACAAGTTTAATTCCTAACTGCTCATTCATTTATCTTAGCTTTCTTTTCTTCTGTCAGGAAGGAGAGACTTGTTCCTTCTGTCTTCATCTCCTCTGCTCTAATCAATTTCCTTTTATTCTCTGTATCACTGGTAACATTAGAGAAGAAAACTCATCTCACATTTATTAATTTCCTCTCATTAAAACCACTCTGAAGATACCTTGGTTGTACTGTTGTTGAGACATTAACATTATGCACTGCCAACAACACAGTACAGTAGTCACTTTAGGATGATATACCGTGGCATCATTAGATAAGTAGAACTGTTACTATTGTTATTATTCATGCTAATGCTCATACTGATTCAAAGATTAATTAGACTGTGTTGGAATCTTAATCATATTTACTTTATACTGTATATTTTCATTTTTTTATTCAAGAATTCTAAATGATTACAGTACTATATTTTAGGATGTGTAATAAACAGGAACCTGAAATCAGGAGGAATAAAGTCTGATCATATCAATCTTCTTATTTTCAGGTTCTTGTTTATTGTATTCACCTACACTTGTACCTGGTACAGTAGTTGGTGTATTTTTTTGAGATGTGGCAACTCTGTCAGGAATGCTTATCTAGCAACCTTAACCTGGCTACTCTTGTGACATTCCTTAGATCCATTCTAGGTTCAGATACACTCAGGAGCCAGTGCATAACAGAGTTGTGACCAACTGCCCAAGTGGCCAATGAGCCAATGAATGGCAAAGAGGATAAAGGCAAAAGTAAAAGTAATATGATGTAAACAAACGTAGAGGACCCACATCTCTCAAAATGCGCCAGCCACTGTACTGTACCAGGTAAACGTGCAAGCATCTGTACATCCTAATATACAGTAATTATTAAGGGTTTTTAAATAAAAAATAAATTACCCTGTGTGGTACTGTATTATACCCATGATATATTTGCTTACACTTTGCTGAGGCTAAATATTTAGGTGATTATTTTACAGGGATTAGTTTATGATTCTCATCCTCTTACCCATGCATGTGCCAGAACTAGAGAATGGTAATGATGAAAACACCTGATATGAAATTTAAATTTATAGGGTGATTCACTCGCTGGTAGAACTAGAGTTTCGGAAATATATCTGAATTATACTTTTACTTTTTTTTACTTCGCTTTTATGTGTCTTTTTGGGTGAAGGTCTTTAATGTTGTATATTCTCTCTCTCTCTCTTACACACACACACACACACATATACATAAAGGATGTATTAACAAGGCGCTAGGGCTACCAGCAGGTGAATCAGCCTATAGTACTTATATGAATGCCTATTATTATATTTCTTAGAGGGAAACAAGTACTGGATGGATTTACTTTGGCTTGTAATTTTAGTCAAGAGTTACCAGAGAGATTCCTTAAGTATATGACTCTCATACTTAATTTTATCTAGCAGCATGATGTATTAAACCCACACTATGTACAAGTAATTGCTTTTTGGTATTTAGGCCCATCCCAGTTTTTAGTATGAAGAAGTGTTATGTAATGCTTGCTTCCAGGTTTGCTCTAATTCTGGCATTTTCTGCTTCTTATGCTGTACTGTACCACCAGTCTTACTGTCTACCTCGGTACACTCACTATTTACAATTTAATCTTTTCTCTAGTAAGTAGTGAAACCACATGTGTATGGTATTATCACTTTGGCTTTGCTTTCCTAATGATTATTCCATTTTCTCTCAGTTGGGGCCGGCATAGAAAACGGAACCAGCCCCGTCAGCAGCCAGAACCCGTCGACTACCGCACTGGTCTCATCTCTCGCTCCCACCTCCGCTCCCCCTCAGGACTAATACGATGATCTGTTTGGCTAAGGAAAATATTATTTACTTTTTTGTATTATTTAGATACAGTATATTAGGACTAATACAATGATCTGATTAGCTAAGGAATACATTAATTACTTTTTTGTGTGATTTAATTAAAGTATGTTAGTTTGTCTTAGTCTGACATCAAATAACTAATATAGTGCTATTATTACAACAGTAGACACAAAAACTAATTGGGTTGTGGGTTCAGAACTATGGAAATGTACATCCATTTTCTGTATTTAGAACAACTAAAATAATTAATTACAAAGTGATATCTCCGTTACCTGGAGTAATTGGTGCAGAGCTCTTCCAGGATGAGAGATTTCTGGGTAACAAGATAACTCTCTCAAACCCAGAAAAATCACACATATCCAGAGTTTTTCCGGTTACTGGGAAGTTTCCAGAAATTGTGCTTTATTAACCTTGGAATTTGTTCCCAGAACAAAACATCTTGGAGAGAGATTCTGGAGTTTTCAGAATTACACATTGCACACTTGCTCACAGACCAGGAAAAAAATTTGAGAAATTTAATTTTGGAATTCTAAAAAAAATGTGCTTTATTTTAACCTTTCAATTTACTCCCAGGCCCTGGAAAGAAATTTTTGGGAGAGATTTTCTAGAATTTTCTCAGAAATGGCACTTCATTTTCAACCTCGGAAACTCGTTCACAGTTTTCTTGGAAAAATTCTGAGCCAATTTCAATTCCGGGTATTGGAGAGTTCCGGCTAAAAGGGATTCCAGCCAATGGAGATTATACACTTCTGTAGTTAACTAAATATGCATAATGATATTGAATAATTGTATACCCCTGGCTAGATTATTTTTGTTAGTGGTGAAATTTTAGATACAGTATATTATTTTCTGATCTGTCAGAATTATATATTTCATAATATTTGAATTATTTTCTTAAATAAGTATTATATAGTGCTGCCCCTATAGTGCATAATCATCTTAAACATATATGCAGTTAAAAGTGAGACATATTAAAATATTTTTGAAAATTGCTTCTGCTAATTAATATAACTAGAGAATACTGTATGCTAAAATACGTATTGACTTTTTGAGATTATCAGAAATATCAGTCAAAAATTATTTGGCAATATAGAGAACTGCCAAAAGAGATTAAGGATATTATTTTTATAGTCAAATTATCAACCTGACTTTTATATACATTTTGCAATTAACACATTTAGTGGATGTCATGAGGATTAGGAAGGAACCTGTGTTTATTCACCCGATGAATAATACCTTAATGCTAACCCAACCCAACCTCATATTAAACATTAGGGTGTTTAATCATCAGGTGAAATAAGCTGGGGTTCCTAAGTTTCCTAGATCCCATTTGGCTTCCATATGTCTACCAGTAGAAATATTCTTACATAACAAAATTCACTGAAATGTAATTTCTTTTTTTCTTAATATAATGCACTAAACCTCGACTCGTATCATTATTCAAATTTTCTCTTTTAACAATTTGTGGGAAATAGTATGAATGTTGTTTTAGTTTGAACTCATAAATCATCAGAAATATGACAAATCCTTTTGATTATGCACTGGTAAACCTAGCATCAAATTTCGACTGAATAATACCAGTACATTCCATTACTGTATATGAGGTAAAGATTTTGTTCTTTAATTGTGTTCTGGTTAATGTTGGTTGTTGCCACATAAGGAGAAAGACATTCGGACAGTAACAACTGGCACAGTATGGTAATTTTTCAGGATATAGTTATGTATGATGAGGATGATTCAATCACTGGTAGTCTTAGAGTATTGCCGATATATCTGTTCTTTCTCTTTCTCTCTCTCTCTCTCTCTCTCTCTCTCTCTCTCTCTCTCTCTCTCATTGTCTAGCAGATATTAGTTAAATCAGCATAACACCAAGGCTACCAGCGAGTAACTCACTCTCTATAACACTACATAATGAACTCTGGAATGTTATGCATGATTATATTAGTGAAAGTATGATTATTCTATTCCATAATTGCTGTTTTCTTATGATTGAGTAAAATTACCTCTCTCTCTGTGTTGCATAGTAAAAGTTTTAACTCTTTTTGGCCAGTTTAACTAATCTAACTGTAATTGGTACTTTAGAATCACTTAATGCAAGTCTTATGTTTATAATAAATACAATCACTTCCGACTACTGTAATGACAATTATTTTTGCATATTTTATATTGTATATATATATATATATATATATATACTGTATATGAAAAACTCCATTCATGTGTTCAGTGATGCTGCAGTGATATCATTGACCTCTGGATTCAAACCCTCTTTATCATATCCCATTGTACCATCTTTCAAACAATAAACTGCATTGGGTTTGGATGTTTATATTTAACAAGCATGTTAAGCACACTGAGTCTCGGGGCATTATACCATCCACAGTTTGGCCAGCAGTTCATATGAGATATTATTACAGATATGCCATGATATAAGTTCAGCAAGTATTTTATTCCACTAACATTACTCATTCATTACTTTTTATCTATTGTAATAATTAGTATGGACAATGACGTTATATTGTTATAATGTTAATGCATTACTGCACTGAATGCATTAATCGACACAGGTTTTAATCCCCTGTGTACGGGATACCCTACGAGCTGAATAGAATCATCTGGGGCCTCGTTAGCCAATTACCAATAAATGTTGAAATTACTTTATAAATGAAATCTGTAATGTGAGGAGAGTATTTGCCAACAGCTACTCTCCTCATGTTACCGATTCATTCATAAAGTGATTCCTATGTTGCCACATGTTCGGAAAGGTCACCGAGGCGTGGAACATTATACCTGTGGGCAACAGTTCACGTGTTGGTAATTAACATAGGAATCGACAAAAAAAAAACACCTCGAGGTTAAAGCAGATTTTTCTGCACAGATTCACAACGCAGCCCACTTGGCGACCTGACACACATACACAATCTCATGGCCCGCATTAACCTTCAAGGTTTACTGCAGTATAACCCCTCTTATCTCAGTTTTCTATTATATTAATTTTGTACGGATTCATTATCTTTCTTTGTTTTTATCCTCTTGTTCACACTTGATGAGTGACCGAAATTTGTTTACATTAGTCAGGAGCCTATGTTACAGCATATGAAGAATCTTACTCTTTATTTTAATTACTATTGTACAGTATTTGATCCTCCTCACCATTTGTTAAATGTTGAAAATTTCTTTTGATTCGAATGATGTAAGTAGTACAAGTAATATAATCACGACTTGACTGTAATAAGATACAAGACTATGTAATAACAGAAAGCTGGTGTATAGGGGGCTAGAGAGCCATTATCACACAGACATTATTTGATAAGTTGAACTTAATTCAAGAAAAGTAATCTGAAATTAAAGTACCTGGAATAAAAGCAAATACTGTATAACATTAAATAAGTTTTCTGTTCATAGTATTCATTAAACACATTTCACACATCTAACATAATCTAAATAAAAGTTGGTTAGGAACTGTTTCTTTTCTTCTTCTTTTTTATAATTACCCAAAAGGACGGCAGGTGGAATACTTACTGTCCACGCCACACACTGAGTGACTCGCGACTCCACTAATCTAACAACCACTTTATATAGGAATTTTTCCCAAGAATATGATATGTACCAGAGCCTCATTTTACAAGTACGTACAGTATCATGATATATGTTCAGTGAGGCAGAAATTGGGAAGAATAGCATTATTCCTTACCCTTAACTAGTAGCAAAGGATTTCCCACTTCCCCCAAAGGCACAAAAGGAATGCAAAGAACATGAAACTTCCACTGATGATGGTTGTTGTTTAAGGGTTAAGAAATGGATAGGGAGTCTTAACACTACACTGTACTATGTAGTGGAGGCATAAAGAGGTTCTCTGTGCATATAAGTAACCAAAGAAATGTAACATAAGATCCGTAACATAACGAAGGAGGTTATCCACTCTCCTATGGCAGTGCCTCCGATGATTCAATGTGACCAATAATCTCTGATATTAAACTGTGTACAATTTGTTTTAATTTTCAAAAAGCCAAATATCCTGTGGCCAAAACTTTAATACTCTTTACTTGTAGTTCAAAATTAACTGTACTTCCATTAGTGATAATAGTTCTCTGTGTGTGGTAATGGTGTTGATATATTTTTTAAAACTGCATGATAGTAGTACATGTTGTAATATACAGTACATAGTGTAAAGTTAGGTCATTATACAGTTGTTGGACAGTTGGGGTCGAAAGTTCGCTCCCTCCCAAACTGAAACAGCATTGACCCTAGATGAGATGAATCAGCACACCTGCACCAGATAACAGTCAGGATACTGTATGTCACTTTGGAGATTCATTCCCGTGAATTAGTTTCACTTCAGGGAACGAACTTTTGTCTGCAACTGTACCTCATATTGTGACCATATTTACTAACTCACTCCTCAATCTGGTATAACCACTAAAATTATAGTGTATTGATGAATAATTATGATAATAAATATATGATCATATGTACAAAGAATACTGTGTAAGATTCTACAGAACTCTTATTATTTTCTTTGCAATTGTTTTACAAAGATCTGGGTTAATGTTTATTTCTGAAAGGATTTGTTCCTCAAGACGTTCTGAATATTATTTGTAGAGACAGATATATAGTCAATTATAACATTAAGTTCACTAAAAATAATTTCCAGTTTACACAACAGTGAAACCTTCATCTCATGGACTTTTAATATATTGTACTGTAATGGATAAACTGTTGTCAGTTAGATGGGGTTTCACATGTAACGGACCGAAGATCTAACGGACTTCCCTCTCCATATACTGTACGTAGTCTGTTAGATGGATGTTTTATTGTGCACTATTTTTAGGGACTGTATATTCATATAGAGTTAACTTAACAAATACTATTACTATTTCATGAAATTCTTATAAATGTTATGTACAGTACAGGTATATTTTGTAAATTTATTTTAGTGGTGTTATAAGATGCTTCATTTGTTTACATTTTTCATGCCCAATACAGTACAGTACTTGCTAACAGTGTGCAACAGAGATGTGACTGATTATCCAAGGAGCTAACAGGCTGATCAATGATGAAGAGCATAAAGCAAAATAAAGTAAAAGGCGAAAGTAGACACTTGCAGTAAGCACGAGTAATCTTCAACCCAATTATTTCACCTTAAGCTTAGCAAACCTAACCTACACTCTAACTGCCTTAAGCAACATTAAGGTGTTTAATCACCAGATGAAATAAACTATGGGCTAATCATCATGTAATCTCTTCCACTTTGGTACTTTATAGATTTCTTTTCGTTCTTCAAGACCCATTTCACCCTGGCAGACTCTCTACAACAAAGACGAACCAATCTACACCTGTATTGATTATATTGATAAAGGAGTAATTATGTTTGAATACTGTAATTTTTTGTCAGACTTAATTTAATAGAATCTCCTCATATCAAATATACTTTTAAATAGTGTTGGTTATTTCTATATGATAGGTAAAGGTGTTTATTTCATAATGTCATAGTCTGGATCATAAGTGTATCTTGTAGCATCACTAAAACAAATTGAAGAAAATGTTTCACAAAGAACTTCTACACACAGGCCCTCCAATATCCTCTCTGTCACTTATTGTTCACAGGTACAGTAAATATCGTCAGGTTTAGTAGACTTATATACAATAATTTATTTCCTGAATAGACTTTGTACAGCTGCACTTTAGAATTAGAATTTTATACTTTTTCACCATTTCCAAACCGTGTTTGTGTGCTATAGTCACTAATATACTGTATACCGGTTTATATATATATATATATATATATATATATATATATATATATATATATATATATATATATATATATATATATATATATATATATAGATATATATATATGTACATATATATATATATATGTACATATATATATATATATATATATATATATATATATATATATATATATATATATATATATATATATATATACATACAAGTAAATCACTGTAAGTGCGCGTGATCCAGGCATATGCTGATAACCAACCACAAGGAAAGAAGAAAACACGAATTACACGAAAGCACTTGGGAACTTCGTGTTTTCTTCTTTCCTTGTGGTTATCAGCATATATATATATATATATATATATATATATATATATATATATATATATATATATATATATATATATATATATATATATATATATATATATATATACAGTATATATATACTGTATATATATATATATAAAATCAACAACCTCACCAGCCAGGATGAACAGACTTTGTGTGAAATTTAACAAAGTCTAGGATTGCTTTTAGTGTCCTTGTGGCACGGTTGGTAGCAATCCTTGGTCACACGCATAAGGTTGAGGGTTCGAGTCCTGGCTGGTGAGGTTGTTGATTATATGTCGAAGTCCGCGCGCTATATGGAGTAATGAAATACTGTATATATATATATATATATATATATATATATATATATATATATATATATATATATATATATATATATATATATATATATATATATATATATATACCTTCCCCAAACACAGCATTGGTGTTCAGAAAGCTACTGTTATCATACTAAAATGAAGCTTAATGTAGTGAAGGACTGGTTTCTCTTTCTTTCTTTTTTCACAATGGACTGAAAATATCATAGTTATCTACACTGACAAGTAATAGAAAATGTAACCTTAAAGTCATTAATTCTGTTCCATGTAAGAGCCTCTTATAGTTATCCTCAGTCAGTCAAGTTAGTAAGTTGATGGGAAGGAATTCAGATATCTATTTTCATATGATTTTAACACAAAGATGAGATATTATTACCCAGTGTGGAAAAATACACAAAGATAGGTAAAAGAGTTTGGTTTACTTTAACTTTATGAGATTTTTAGTGTAACGAATATTGCATAGTAAAATACAGTAGTTAGAATAAGAATCCAATACTGCCTCTTAACACGGTTGATATTGTTGATTGATAAAGAATAGATAGCTAGAAAATAAATTCCTGAGGTTGTAGTGGAACAAATAAATTCCTCACTTTATATCATTCTCGTAAGTGTAATGTTACAAGTGCCGGTTTGATCACTGTATGCATATATACAGTACATATTATGTGAACGTTATGTGGATTAGCCAGATGTGTACAATGTGTATAATGTGATTATTACAGTGTATCTATGTGTATATGGAATGTAAAATTGGTGTATATATGGTGTGTACATACAGTATATAACTTGTTACAAAATGTTTGTCAGTATAAAATATATATAATAAAAGGCTCCTTCAAGTTCTTTAGGAAACATTTAGTTGTGCATGTTGCACTCAGAAAGTTTATCTGTACATAGAGGGGGGGGGGTATACTAAATAATCACATTTTTACCACATAGGGTAGGGAAGAAGGAGCCATATTTAGGATCTCATTATGAGTTATTTTGTAATCTTTGCATAGAATTTAGATACAGTTCTTGACATAATATGAGGAGTTTACAATAGCAAGGATGTATCACCTGGTTTCTCAATTTTCAATTTTCTATGTCCTTTTTAGCATGTTTTCTTTTATTACACTGCCAGGCAATGTGGATACATACACCCCCAGCATGGTGCAGTTCCCTTAAGAATAAAAGGGCAGAAAATATACGATATAGCCTAAAAATTGAGTTAAGTTGAGATATTCAAACTTACTCTCTATCTGTTCTATATGCCTTATATAAATGGTTTCCTTATACATATTGTACTGAGCATTTTATTTTGTAAAGAATCTGTCCTTGTTGTTGGTGGGTCTTGGCACAGTGTGTGAGTCCGATGTGAGACACGATGTAATTTATGGAGCAGTGGCGGACTGGGTAAAAAATTTATACCGGGAAAACTTGTAAAAGGACCCACTCAAAAGTGTCTAAAAGGGCCCACTTAATCCCAAAACGTAGTCAAAGGAACCATCACTTTGGGTCCCACCGGGAAATTTCTCGGTATCCCGGTGGGCCAGTCCGCCACTGTTATGGAGTATCGTTATGAAATATACGTTTTATATTTAGTATTGATGATGTTCATAATAACAAACTGTATACAGTAGAGCTCTCATTTACTGTAAAGATGAGGGATGACTACTTACAGGTTATAATAAATGTTTGCAGATAACTGATGCCATGTAATGATCAACTAGAAACACAAGGATGATAAATATAACATGTTGACAAACCCAATGAAAGCTTCAAGTCTCTTTAACTCCCTATTTTTGATGATTACTCCCTTGCTCTTCAAAACAAGGCCATGGCTACAAAAACATGAGTGGATATAAAGTATAGTGACCCCTCAAGAACAGATGTGGGTATATAGTAACCCTTCCAGAAATGAGCTAACCGTAATTTGTTCTAAAAAGTATCGTTATGATTTTGCGTTAAACAATATTATACTGCCAGATTCTGGGGTCACTAATTCTAAGGGGGATAACTTAACTATAGTCTTAATTTTAAAGGTTGCTGCCACCAGACCCCTTCTGGGCAGTATGTAGCTCGTTAGGTAGCGGCCAGAGTGAACGAGGCATTGGGTTAGGTTTTTCATTGACCAGATCGATAAGGGGAAGAAAGGGTGAAACCATAACAGGTCTTAACTAATTTATTCCTTATAACATACTGCATTCCGTTAAAATACAAGTGAGTTGGCCTTCCTCAGAAGAACAACGATGATTCTGATTAACCGGCTCGACAGCAGACGTCCTACATTAGTTGCGTGTCATCCACATACTTATTGCATAACAATGAGTGACCTCCTTACCTCGGTCATTTCTTCTTACAATAACCCTCTAAACGTCAGACTGCTCCACCTGTATGGAATATAGCCCCTTAGGTTATCATACATAGTAGCACCAGCTCACCACACCTGTTACACTCCACACCTGCAAGTATGGGACTCCTTGTAATTTCTAGATCCACATATCAGGCACCTCGTTCGCACACCGCCCTCGGTGGTTAGAGACGAGGGTTTCACCAAGAGATATACCAGTACTGTTTCTACGCCTGGTATTATAGGTCGCTCCAAATGACGACCGCGGAGTTTCTCACGTATTTCATTATGTATTCCTACTCATTTGTGGTGGTATGCCGGGAATCCACAGGTTCACAGTGGCATAGCATAGCTAGAAGTAGTCATCTCACATGGTGGGACGCTCACGGGGGTAATGGCCGCCTTGCTGGTGAGGTCAGAGCGCGCGGGGACCTAAGTTTGATGAGAGAGCGAAGGATTCTGAAGGCTGATGCCCCCCCGCTCGTCTCTGTTGAGGCCTACAGTTTCCAATCTTTAATTTTCCCTTTGATTTCTTATGGTTCCCACATGAACACTTTCCCGTATATTGTAACCTCATGTCTTATAAATACTTATTTTAATCCTAAATTACACACTAAGGTAAGGTTCTGGTTTGCTAGTTCGTGGGTAAATTCATTGGGCTATATCAACAACTCACACCTGTAGGCCGGGCACAAAGGACGCTACCCTGAAACAAAAACCGAATCCCCATCGCGTGGGTATATCCACTTCACTTAAAACTGTAATTAGGGATCCTCCTCTCACACATTGCACCATTTGAACACAAACATAAGATTCTCTGATCACTGTACCTGTTGTGGGTATACGTCACCCGAGGATATGAGGTATATTAAGTTCACACTGATGCATACAAGATATTTCCTTTCAAGTATAGTTTCTGGGTCACTTCCAACACCTCACATAGTTCTGATACATTTATCCTTTGTCCAGATCATTGTTCTCATAAATTTTCATATGATATCTGCGGAAGTTATGTTCGTTACACATTCACAGACGTAAATAGTATGACCGTCAAACCACGGTTTACACTTAGCCCTAAAGTACACTAGTCCGGATCAACTGGACTTTCCCAATCATCTTATCTAGATACTTTGAGTTCTCCTTAATGCTATGAATTCATACAATTAATATTATATAACCGTACCTGGGTACAATTCAACAAATGATTCAGTAACATTGAGTAGGTGAGTTATCCTTTATCAATGTTTCCCGTTCTCTGAGCTCCTACAAGGGCCGTGGATTTGAATGTTATGTAGCGTAATATGAATTAGAGGGGTTTTTAGGAATGACTATGATGTGCGCAGTACAATATGACACAATGGACGGAGGATTTTGACAACTCTACCAAGACAACATGAGTTACAGTGTTAATTTTGAAATATATCGAACTCCTACATAAAGATACTTTTTGGAGCAAGTTACATGTACAGTACTTATATAAGAGCTGCTGCACAAAACTTGCAATTTTCTTTTTTTTTTTAAATCCAGTATGATTTGGCACATGTTATATCTGTTTTATGCATAATATAAATACTAATTAATAAAGAGAAAGAAAACCATATGTTGGGCATGTCGAATCATAATATTGAACAGTGGAACAAGTAACAGGAGTTATTTGGATTTTTTTTTTAGACTATGTTGTATTTTCAGTAACTGGAATACAAAAAAGTATATTTTAAATCCATTCATTAATCTTCTATACAATAAATGGCTATAACTTGAAGCTAAACAATCTTTACATATCTTAAATAGGGGTGGATCCAGAAATATTCAAAGGGGGTCCAAGAAGTTGTGGGTGGGGGAACATGGCGAGTACAGTGAGCCCACCCAGCTGGGGGGGGGGGGGGGGGGTTGGGAGGTATTATAAGCCCCCCCCGAATTTTTTGGGAAATCTGACCAATATCGTGGGCACTTTGAGGCCATTTTGAAGTCAATAGTAATACTTTTTACATTACAAAAATGGCCGAGTACAATACTGCATTAAAAGAAAAGTACAGTATTACCCCGCCTAACGCGGTTTCACTTAACGCGTTTTTTCATATACGCTGTGCCTCGCCAGAGCTGAACTTTCACTTAACACGGATTTTTTCCACATATACGCGGTGAGTGTCCGGCTCGAGACACTATTTTTAGATTTGCCCCACCCGCCACCCTGCCTGACTGCCTCTTTTAGCTCATAAAATTCATACAAATTACCCGGCCAGAATATAATTTACATTGCTGGAATTCTTATAATTTGGTGATCATTTTGAATATAAACATCATATATTTTGCATTAGACATACAAATTTTAGATAAAATGTTTTCTCTGAGTAAATATGTTATCTTTTGTGCAAAATATATGACATTTATATTCAAAATATTCCTGGTCTTACAAGGAATCCAGCAATGTCAATTATATTATCCTAACTTTAGTTTGAGGTATTATTTATTACTAAAGTTAAATATTCTGGTTTTCCCAGACATCTCCTTGGGACGGTTGGTGGGGGGTGGGGGGGAGGGACCGACCGACCGACCATCTGTTACCATGTGAAGAATATTATTTTTTTTTATTAACTGAAGATATTTGTTTTAGCTCATAAAATTCATACAAATTACCCGGTCAGAATATAATTTACATTGCTGGAATTCTTATAATTTGATGATCATTTTGAATATAAACATCATATATTTTGCATTAGACATACAAATTTTAGATAAAATGTTTTCTCTGAGTAGATATGTTCTCTTTTGTGCAAAATATATGACATTTATATTCAAAATATTCCTGGTCTTACAAGGAATCCAACAATGTCAATTATATTATCCTAACTTTAATCTGAGGTGTTATTTAATACAAAATGTTAAAATGTATGTTTTTCACCCAACATCTCTTGAAGGGAGGATTGGTGGGGGGTGGGGGGGAGGGTTGGGACTGACCGTGCGGTTGGAAGAGTGGGGGAGGCAAGGTGGGGTACTTTGATTGACAGATAGTGTCCTGAAGAATATTTTTTTTTTTATTAACTGAGGATATTTGTTTTAGCTCATAAAATTCATACAAATTACCCGGCCAGAATATAATTTACATTGCTGGAATTCTTATAATTTGGTGATCATTTTGAATATAAACATCATATATTTTGCATTAGACATACAAATTTTAGATAAAATGTTTTCTCTGAGTAACTATGTTATCTTATGTGGAAAATATATGACATTTATATTCAAAATATTCCTGGTCTTACAAGGAATCCAGCAATGTCAATTGTATTATCCTAACTTTAGTTTGAGGTATTATTTATTAAAATTTAGTGGTTTTCCCCCAAAAAATTCTCAGAGAGGGAAGAGCCAGCAGTGTAGTGTGAGAAGAGGGGGAGGGAGTTGAGTCCATTATTTGAATGGACATTAACTTGGCGACTGTATTTCTCTATTTCTCTTAAGTATTAATTGTGTGCATGTACCATCATAAAATTAAGATGTTATTTTTACTACAACATAGTTATGTGTCGTCAAAAAGTGGAGTTTGGGGGTCAGGCCGGTTTCTATTGGAATTAATCACATATGTTCTGTTGTTCACTTAACGGTGATTTCACTAAACTCGGGACCCTCTGGGTTCTATTGACCGCGTTAAGTGGGGTATAACTGCATTGGAATTTTCTGGTGAAAAGGGGGGGGGGGGGGGTCGGGACCCTCCTGTGGATCCACCCTTGTTAAAAAACACTTGTTTCACATGAAGTGTTTGTACTTTTATCAGGTGATAAATGAGGAATCTTTAAAAAATCTCTTGAAGATTTTCTTGATAAGTGAGGTGAGGCGAGTACAGTAGTTATTGGTAAGACTATTATGATGGAGAGAACAAGACCCTAGATGAGGCCAATAAGTGAGGACATGAATGGAGAAACATTGAACTGCTGGGACGTATCATCAAGGTAAGGAACATAAACTTAGTAAGTAAATAAGAAACTCATATAATAGGTGTTTGACGGGTCCCTGTACACTTGTAATGATTCATCATATAGTTACTTCTTTTTATGCTTATATTGTTTTATACTGTACTTTGTTATACTTATATTAAAAATTGGGAATAGTATGATTGGTATCCAGTTACAACATTTATTCTGACCATTTCCTATATTTCCTGTAAGTAGAAAAAGGGAAATAACTATATTTTTAATGATTGCAGGTACACAAGGACCTTTACAACACTACAGAGGTGAGTTACCTGAAGTTAGTATAAAAGATTACCTGGGTGGAATGGGAAAGAATCATTAAACTTTTACTTTCATCCGTAACAGCACAATTTGTATTATATAAATATTTACCCAAATGTGTATTACCCATATATTCACCAAGTCATTCATCCATGAGTATGAATCAATTGGTGAGTTGACATATCCTCTGGGGAGCAGGCGAAGTCAAGCTTGGTCAGCACATTTCAACAACAACAACCTGACGCGTATCCTGTCAGGCCCGCCTGACAACTCCCTCTCCCTGGTGAGAGAGAGACTATCATATCACCTGTTACCCAGTGAACATCTCACTTAAGTGCTCTCTTATACAGGTGTACTAAGACATTTCCCTAAGCAGAGAAGGTACAATATACTCTCAACTGAACTCAGTACCCGTGAAACTATATTTTTCTACAATAAAGCAAAACCAACTAAGTGTTTACTTCAGCCCTGCCACTTATCAAATCAAGAACTAATATAAATATATATATATATATATATATATATATATATATATATATATATATATATATATATATATATATATATATATATTATATATATAGCATATATATTGTGTGACCAACACACATCCTCTTCACCACTGATCGGCTAGCTGCTTGGGCGATTACGTCACTATTAAGCACTGTTGGCAAGAACTGGGCATGCACTGAGTCATCATCAGCCCTTCCTTGACATCTACAAATTTATCTCAGATCCAGTGTGTGGGTTATATGAATACCCCACCAGCTGCCCGGGGTCGGTGGCTACCAAACAGTTAGCTGTGTTGGACGATGTCGCTGATTCGGCAGGATTGAACTGCCCCAGTCTGCATCGTGGGAAATAGACCCCAGACTCTCGCCACGTGTCAGACTTCAATCGACCATAACAGCGGTCTTCATTTGTTGAGACGCCAGTGTTCTACCCTGGGACATGCCTTGAAGTTATATGGTCCACAGTATTTAGTTATAGATGATTGGGTATAATTATCTGGAATATAATTATCCCATGTTGGGTAGTGAACCCATGAATTGTTAGTATCAGTATAACGTGTTGTGTTGTGAGTGCATCCTCCATATGTACTAACACCAGTTCTAGTGAAGGTACCATACGTAACTTTGTCATGTATATAGTCTTTGTAATGTACCACCAGTAATGTTGTAAGAAGCCAGAGTATCTAAGTGGAATCGCAGTTGAGTAAAGCCGAGGTTTGAATCTTGTAGCTGTATGTTGATGACATCTTTTACCTAATTTAATTTCATTTAATAAACCATTTCTTAGAGTATATTAGGGGAATCATTTTCTCCCAGTATCCACCTTTATTTTGTCCAATGGCTTGATACCAGAATTACAGTACCCATGTGCCTACCCTCGCCATGCTACCAAAGGTCAGAGGTCATGAAGTCGCTATGAAATGAAGTATTTAGACAACAAATGAAGGAACTATGACAAAGAGAGAAGTATGAAATGAGAATATAAGGGGAGAGAAGAAAATCCCCGCCCTTATAATGGTGGCAGGGTGTTCCCCGCCCTTATACTGTCTTGCTCATCGTTTGACCCAACCCAAGTCTTGGATTTCTGGATTTTCTTCTTAATTCTGTCGACTGCCGCAGGGTTCATGTGTAGGGATCCCCTCGTATTCCTAGAGGCACTGGGTTTGGTCTTGGGTATATATTTATCGATCAAATGGGTCACTTTACTAGTTATGATATTCAGCGTAGTGTCTGCGTTCTTGTACCTTAATGAGTCAGGCCAGGTGATACCCCTCATCTCTTCCCTCATCCCGTTGTAATTTCCCTTGTAATATTTGCACCTTGGCCTGGCCTTATCCTGAACTAGGTAACAGTCAAATCTGAATGACAACACTATATGGTGACTGGTGCCAACTAGGGCAAGGTGTTCCAGTTTGGCCACCATACCCTCCTCGTTTATTATGATGAGGTCAAGTGGCTTGGGTGTTTGCTCCCCTCTGTAATGTGTCAGGCCTCTAATATGTTGGAACAGAAAATTATCTCTCAGAGTTTCTACAAAAAGAGTAGCAGGGTTATTCAAGTCATTCGGGGTGAACTCGTTTCTCCAGTCGATGTCGCCATAGTTAAAGTCCTCCATGATAAGGAGGTGGCTGGGGTTGAGCATCGCCGCATTGTTTATTAAGGTTCTTAAGTTCCTTTGATTTAGTGGGCCACAGTTTGGGGATCTGTAGATGCACCCGACGATAAATAAGTCCCCTCCCTTTAATTTAATTTTACACCACTTGGACTCTTCAAAAACATCCTCTCCCTGTACTCTCGCCTGGCTGGCTCTAAGGTCTTGCCTAGCATAGATAACCACACCCCTCTTGCAAGTTTCTTGAAAAAGGTTCGTAAATGAGTCATATCCAGCAATACTGAACTCAAATAGCATTAACATGTAATTTTAAATGTTCTATGCATCATGAAGTGTATATAGTATGATAAAATGTCAGTTTATATTGATAATTAAACAAATTGAAAAAGAGAGAGTGTCTGAAATATTTTACAGGACAAAAAAAGTAATTCAAATTACTTCGTTTTCCTGGTCGGAAATACAGAATGAAACATGTAAAAAATACTGAATTATTTTTGCCCACAAGTGTACACTTTCTAGCAAATGTTCTGTAAAAAGACAAAAAAAAAAATACTACATAATTATTAAATACAATACAGAAAAACTGTGAAGGTAAAACAAGAGGACGAAATATGGCAACAGTTGTACAGTACAGTATATTTGGCAGGTGAAGCAGCTCCGACCTTGGCTCACTCAACTGTCAGACGTGAAGGAGGAGAGTGGCTGGTAGTTCCTGCTGGCAGTGTATACGCATGTGGCACCAGGTGTTCAGACTTCATTAAGCGATTATAGAATTACACCAACCAGGTAATATTTGACTAATTTCTACACTTATTTCTCTGCTTTGATACTCGAGTAGAATATTGCTTAGCTGTAAACGGTTGATGGTCGGGGTTCCTTATTAGTGTTGTCTTGCAAGTGCCGGAAAGTCTGTGGGGCACGGGTTATTTGGTTCACACTCAGGATGGGGTGGAGAAAGGAAACTCACAATGTGCTCTCTGTATACATATTGTATTGGATGTACAGTGCAGCTTGGTGCTGGGAAGTGGCAGCTTGGTGCTGGGAAGTGGCAGCGTGGTTACAAGCGTGATGTAGGGGAGGAATCCACTACAAGTCTTGACAGTTGACACAGGTCTGCAGCCTTCATCTACTGTAGTATGCAAATAATTAACATAGATAGATATTAATTATTACCTGGGGATATAATAATATTTTTCATTGTTCAACTCGCTTCTTCCATACAGTGACTGACCACTGGTTTGGCTTGATATAAAATTGTATTGTGTTAATCTCTATTGCATTTAATTGACATCATAATTCGTGAAAGCCAATTTATCATCATCTTCTGCCTTTTCCTTAGATAGTTGCCGAGTATCTCCTTCAGGATGTTTGTGTTTATTAAAGTTCTTAGGGAGGTACACAAGTTGTTCTTTATAAACGGGTTCTGTATACTTCTAATGTTGTTGATAAATCGTTTCTAAATACTTCGTTTCTTTGCCGTTTAACTTTGTTCTTCATGATTATACATACATACCCCGCGTAGTAAGTGGACGTACCCATTAATAAGAAAATTATGTAATATATATATCCCAAGGAGATCATTATCTTGTGACCGTAACAACGACACAAGTAGAGTAGGTGATAAATCTAATGAAGATAGTTGTGGTCGCCTGTCACTCTGTAATTGGGTCCAAGGTCGCGATAACTCGCCTACCTTCCATATTGCACTTGATTTATTCTTCTCTTGATATATCCTGCTGTATATGTGTTGAGTAAATTAAGGTGAAGATGATTGCAAGAGGAGATATTAAATTTGTGGATGTCTGTAAGTGTAGTTAAATATTTATCTTTGCAGGTGATATGTGGACTCGTGCAGCCATCAGACAGGGCCGGTCCCTGGGTAGGTCCTTTGCTTCTGTGTATCCCAGACCCTACACAGTTCCTGAGGGGCCCTGGGGCACTAACAGGTAAGACTCTGTGTCTTGTATTCGAGGATAGTTTTAAGGGGTGTATGATTGGTGTATCCTGTAGTGTGTTGTAACCAATGGTGTGCGTTACAGGGCGATGCGGCTGGAGTTGGCTGCAGCTTACCGAGGGCTGGACCTGCTGGGCCTTAATGAAGGCGTGTGTAACCACCTGACCGTGATGGCACCCAGAGCTGACGGCCAGGAAGACACCATGCTCGTGGTCAACTATAATCTACATTGGAGTGAGGTGAGCCATACACCTGCTCTGATGATCGCTCAGTCACACCATTCATCATCAGTTACCAGCATCACTGTTGATAAGTTAGTTATCATTATCAACAGCTGATTACTGGCATTATCTGACTCACTGATGCACCATCCCCTCCTGACAGGTGACAGCAAGCAACCTGCTGGGTGTAGATGAGTCAGCACAGACGGTGGAGGGAGTAGGCACTGCTGACATTACTGCCTCCTGTATTCATCTGGGTATCCGCCTTGTCCGTCCCGATGCTAAGGTCATCATGCACACCCACCAGCCTCACGCCACAGCTATCGGTAATTACCATGTGCCTCGTTAGTGTGTTCACGAGTCTGTCAATATCCACATGACCATAACCTGTCTTGCATGGCGTCTAGGGCAAGCCTCCTCCCACCATGAAAATACTCGTCTTTATATATTCCTGACACTTTATTACCGCATCATGTATATTCATTACCAAGACTGTCTAGAACGACATATGAATCTGTCCCAGGAAGGTTGGAAGTTTAGGACCCCGGGTTAACATGACACTTGGAGCTCCTTTCCACCTTCTTCCTTGTTGATATCTGGCTTCTGATTCACTGATCACTCTAAACAGGCATCACGTTTTGAAGTTTGGTTTGATCTGTAAACCCACCTCATAACAGAACTAGTAAAGAGCAACTTGGTTCCCTTACAATTGCGTCTACGGGATTTCCTTAGAGCTTGGCTGGAGTAAGGAGCTATTTACTGTGAACCTGGTTTAAGGTATTTTCAAAATTTGGTGCAACTTGTGGAGTAAAGTAAGTGAGATGTGTGGTATATTCCTCGTCCCACTCTCTTTTACTTACTTTACTTTTATCCTCTTCACCACTGATCGGCTCGTTAGCCGCTTGGCCGATCGGTCACATCTCTGTTACGCACTGTTGGCAAGTACTGGGCATGCACCGGCTCCTGAATGTACCTGAACCTGCTGCAGTGTTGGTCAAGACTGGTCTTGAAACAGCTCACACTCGGTGCCGTCACAACACTTTGTGGTATATTGTTCCAAGACTTCACAACCCTCACTCTGAAAAAGTTTGCCCTCACAGTTTTCTGGACTTGCGGCTTCTTCAATCTTGAGCTGTGACCCCTTGTGGGGCGAGCGTCCGCCAGCTACTCGACTGAGTAGTGCCCCTTGAGATGCTTACACACCTCTTTTAGGTCGCTCCTTGCCCGTTTGTAGTTTAAGCTAGGCAAGTTCAGGTGCTCTAATCTCTCAGGGTAGTTGAGGTGCCGAAGTGCAGGCACCAGTCTGGTGGACATCCTTTGAACATTTTCAACCAACTGACATATCCCGGGGACCAGACGGGGTGACAGTACTTCAGATGGGGAAGCACTTCACTCTTGAAGATCGTTGCGAGGGATGGACCGTCTAGATATCTGAACGACCTTCTTATAAGACCCAATAATAGATTTGCCTGATTTACCTTCTCGCAATGGCCCGAGAACTTCAGCTCATTGTCAACATACACACCTAGGTCCTTCTCACATGCAGTCTCAGATACTGCAGTTTATTCATCCCGTTGGGACAGACGATACGCCTCCTTACCGTTGGTGCGCCCCAGGTGCATCCTCTTACACTTCGTGACATTGAATCTCAGCAGCCATTTCTTCGACCATTCTTGGAGTTCACAGAGATCCTTCTGGAGCTCTTCACAGTCCGCTTGTTTCTTGATTTCCCGAAATAGCTTGGCGTCATCGACAAACATTTGCATGGAGGAGTGTACAACGTCAGGCATGTCATTTATGAAACAAACAAACAACAGCGCCTCAGGACAAACCAAAAACACATCTAGGCATCAATTATTGTCATGGCCTGGAAAGGTACTGCCAGTGTAACTTAAAATAAATCTCTGGATGTTCATAATATTTACGAGTTACTCCCACTATCTCTATAATACAATAAGATTTTATGATCAAGCTCTCATTTATTCGTCCATATGAAGTGGTATTGCGTTTTAACCCTTTGAGTCGTGGAGGAATAAACCATCGTCCTCAAAAAGTTAAACCATCGTCTTCAAAGGGTTAAATAATCGTCCTCAAAAGGTTAAATCATCGTCCTCAAAAGGTTAAATCATCGTCCTCAGAGGGTTAATCTATCAAATGCATCCTGGCTGAAGTATTTGGTATATCTAACACGTTTTGTATCTACAGCTTGCATGAAGGATCCGACACTGTTGATGGTCCACCAAAACTCTGCCAGATTCTACCAGCGAGTTGCTTATGATCAGGATTTCAGCGGCCTTGCCCTTGCTATTGCGGAAGGCAAGAGGCTAGGGCAAGCGTTGGGTAAGTAAGGAATATGGTGTTTCTATTGAGTAACAAAGCGCAGTGGGGTCCTTCTGTTGGGCAATCAGAAAGGATAAGTTATGTTAGGTAAAGTAAGGTTAGGTTAGGTTAAGGCAATAGGAGACATTAACCCTTAACTCCAAGTAAAGTTAGGATGGATAATGTATACTTTGGATATAATCATTAACCCAAATATACCACCAACCAATACCTTCGTTGGGTCATTTTCATTACAAGTATTATAATGACGTTTAAATATTAATCCCATTTGCTTTATATATCATCTGATTCTTCATGTTTGTATTCAATCCTTTATATTTTGTTTCACGTCAGTATTAAATCTGTGTTTTTTCCTCAGGTGATAAAGACATCTTGTTTATGGGTAACCACGGCGTGTTGAGTGTAGCTCCCACCGTCAGCTTGGCCTTCGATCATCTATACTACCTGGAGCGAGCGGCCCAGTTACAGGTGGGTGGCCATTTCATTATCAAGGATACAGGTGGATGTTTTGACTTGCATATTAAACCTGACTCAGATATGTGTCCCCTTGTTCTTAGTTTAACTCCTTGAGGACGATGGTTTAAGTTATAAGCCTTCGAGGACGATGGATTAAGTTATAACCGTTTGAGGACAATGGCTTAAACTTTGAACTGTACAGGACAAGGAATTCCGTAGCCTGTAACTTATGGTTCATTTATCAATTAGACTCATTAAAATGTCCCTATTATATGGTTATCATCTTGACAATACTGTACGTTCCTTGACTTGCCCTGATCTAAGACATTGTGCCTCAACAGACTCTGGCGGTCTCCATGCAAAAAGAAATAGCTCTGATACCTGATAGTGAGTGTCGCAATACATCTGATTCTCTCTGGAAGGATATCCACAAATATGCAGAAGCTCATTTCTTCTCCATGTACAGAAGACTCCGCCGATCTCAACCAGAATTTGAAGGGTAACTTTAAACTCGCAGGGCTGATGAAGGGATTCTTGCTCCCATGTTTGATGTACCATGATTGTATTAAACTTATAATAAAATATAATCATCCATCCACAACTTTGTAACTCTATTCCATATATATATATATATATATATATATATATATATATATATATATATATATATATATATATATATATGTGAATTTGAGTAATGGTATGTACAAACTGGATAATTTCGTAATTAAGAAGATTTGTAACCAGGTGAGAAGGTTGTGTCATCTTACCCTCTGACCTGACTACGGACTGCTGCTGTGCATTTTTATTCTTTTTACAGGACTAAGACTTATATAACTCCTACCATAAACACTATTGTAATGTATGAATCTTGAACTCTCATCATTGCGCTAAGTAATAACGTGATCTGAAGGGCTGTTACATGATGTCCAGTACCTTCAAGCTGGCTACCCTTCCTTCCTTCAGTGGTTTTTGACGTTTGTTCACCTTTATGAGTGGTCCTCAGTGGGTTGGGCCTTAACATGTAGTGATGAAAAATTCCACATCACAGGATAATAATAAAAATAATAATAATGATGCAAGGGCGGATCCAGGGGTGTCATAGTGGTCCGGACCCCTTTTCACCAGAAAATTCCAGTACTTTTTCTTTAATGCAGTATTGTACTCAGGCATTTTTGCACAGTAAAAAGTATTTACTATTGACTTCAGAATATCCCCTAATATCAAGTGCGCATAGCTTTAAAACGGCTTCAAAATGTACATTATACTGGTCAGATTTAAAAAAAAAAATCTGGGGGGGGGGGGGGGGAATACAACGTCCCCCCAAAGCCCCTCCAGCTGGGTGGACTCGTTGCGCTTGCCACGTTCCCCCACCCACAACTTCTTGGGCCCCCCCCCCCTTTTGATATTCCTGGATCCGCCCCTGTGATAATAATAAAAAAATAATAATGGTAAAGTATAGGTCTTAAGATACCCCCTTGTGGGAGTCCATACGACATCGACAAGGAGAGTGCTGACTTGACATTATCACTGACATTTCGTTTCCTGGGACGCACAACCTTTAAACTAAACGGAAGAGAATCAACCAGTGGCGAAGAGGATAAAATAACAAATTATATGTCAATATCTTTCAATATCTCACGTTACATTCAATGGTTTATTGTATCAAAGGTCCATTTTAAATTTAAATTAGCCATTTCTGGATAATTGCCGTAAGCTGTTTGGGTCTATTTTTAGTCAGTGAGGTTAATTAAAGTCAATTGAATGGAAGCTGATGTTTTTTTTATTCATTTTAGATGAATAATACAAATTAATACATAGAAAAATTGACGTATATTAAAATAAACAATTCAGTATTTTGAAGTTTTGCAAGGTACTATACACACACAAGAAGATTATTAAAGTTCGTCCTAAAAAGAATAAGAAAACGAATTTAGGAAAAATCCATAGAAAATGTAATTCCATTTTTCTCTTTAATTAATTTATTTATTTAATATCATGATAGTATAGGAGACTCATATATTTGTAAATATGAACGACTGGCCTATTGCTTATAAAATATAACTTTACTCCAACTATTTTCGATATTTTAAACGAAGCGCAATGTAGCGTTCATATGTTGCCAGATATGAGTCATAGGTAACCCCTTGAGCTTCAGCTGTTGACGCGTTGAGGTGACAGATGGCTCATGGGTGTATTACAAGTACGTTTATAGATTTATTTAAGTGTTATAATACAGTTAGTGTTCATTATAAGGATAAGTTGAACGATCTTAACTTAAAATTCATGACATTTATTCGCTGGAAGGAGAAACATTACCAGTGAAAGAGCTGTGTGAGAAGACCAGGGAAACGTTATGTTGTCATTGACTATCTTTTCTTGTGTATCAACTGTCGCAAGTATAAGACTCATTGAATTAGTCATTATGGCATTTTACAAAAATCCAGGTGTATGTGAATGTTGCATATGGGAGCTAATGATAGGAACATATCATGTGCACTTATTTTCCTAGAGATGGACTTTTTGTTATACAATTCGCCTTGGGGAACGGTACTCAAATACGTGTTAACTATTATGTTATTCAGCTTAATTTCATTGTCATATCTAGCCAACTGTCGTTGAAGGTGTGAAATATTATTAATGTGGGTATAATTTTACGTATTAACGAACAAGAGGCATTAAAATGTCATAAACATTAAATTCTGAGCACTGAAATCCCCAGCTTGTGACGCAATATGTAATTCCCGTTTGCCATCGTGATTAGGGTCACATCACTACTGTTCTGAAGGTAAAAATCGTTATATTTACTCGTGAAAACAAGAGCGTAGGACAGTGCCTCAACAAGCTCCTTATTTTATGACTGTATACCACATGACTACCGGTACAAGAAGCAGGTCTTTAGAGTGACAGATTTTGTGTGTCTAGAAACCTCGTCCAAGATCTGTAGGCTTAATTTTGCAATTAGGTTTGTGCGTAACGACAGGGTTCACAATTTGTAACCACCTAACCGACTGTAAGGTAGAATACGCGTAATTTGTTGTGACCTTACAAACTGATGCATCTGTAAAAACTTCTACCAACGAAATATATCTTGAGGGAATAACTTTTATGGAAATAGATTAGTTTAAATATTATAAGTGACCTATCAGAACGTGGGAGATAATAGGCTTGACTTCATTTCCTAAACAAATACCAGAGCACAGCATGGATAAGCTCCTTGACTGACAATACAGATACATCTTAAGTTAGTTTATGATAGAATAAACTTGATTTACCCTGTAGTAACCAAATTGCTTCTCCAGTACTTGGGTAGTTTGTCGTACATATGATTCAGGCACCCAAGCCACTTGGCAGTAATCCACGTTTAATAAATTTAGACGGTGGGTGTGTGTGTGTTCAGCAATGCAACACATCCACTCGCCAAAACTCGCCAACACGCACCAACACACCAAAAACACTCGCCAACACATCACCACCGCCAAGCACTTGCCTGTTGAAACGCTGTCACCTCTCTTCCTGAACCACGAACCCCTAGATTCAGACTCGTGATTCCGAAGCATTTATGGAAAAATAATGTATCAGAGTACTGCTGCGGGTTTGCGAGTTTTAATCTCGGGGTTCGTGGAGCAATAGGACTTTTGTGGGTGACTACGAGAGTGTGTGTGTGTGTGTCAAGTAAATAGTTTCTCCCGTGTAAACCTAGAATATTTAGTTTCTTGCCTAACTTATACTACAGACGGGCAAGGTTCGACTTAATTGATGTGTATAAGCATCTCAAGGGGCACTACTCAGTTGAAGTGTCCTTACCTGAAGCTGGCAAACGCTCGCCCCACAAGGGGTCGCAGCCCAAGGTTTGAAGTAGCCGCAGGTCCAGAAAACTGTGAGAGCAAACTTTTCTGAGTAAGAGTTGTAAACTTTTGGAACAATCTGCCAGAAAGTGTGGTGACGGCACCGAGTGTGAGCTGTTTCAAGTCAGGACTTGACAAACACTGGAGCAGGTTCAGGTACATTCAGGAGCCGGTGCATGCCCAGTACTTGCCAACAGTGTGTAACAGAGACGTGACCGATCGCCCAAGCGGCTAACGAGCCGATCAGTGGTGAAGAGGATAAAAGTAAAAAAAAAAAAAGAGTATTTTGGCTAAGAGATGGTGATAAAGATAAATTTTGCTTATCTGGAGGTAGTGGATGTCCAGTACTTGCCAACAGTGCGTAACAAAGACGTGTCTGACAACCCAAGGCCAGTCACTGGCAAATAGGATAAAATGATGTAAAATGTTAGGTATCAAAATGCATCTTTAAACATGATGATCGTAAATATAAGAAGGATGTGTCAAGTTGGGATTGTTTCGTCCAGATAATTCAGCATTTACTGTATCAATATCGTAAATATTTTAATTTAAATGAGAATATAATATACTTGTCGATAGTACGTAATCATTTTATATTAGACGCTGCCACTTGCACTATCAAGGACTGTCACGATGATAAATGCAACTCAGTACAAGTGTCTTCTTATTATCGCAATAACAAGGAACTGAACGACTACACACACATATACAGTATTTCTCTCCATTTTTAATTATTTCATTCTTGAAAGTCTCACACATGTCAGAGATAAAGGATAATTAGCTTCACTATTTCTCTAATCTCAGTGTTCTGCGCCCTCTCCTTGTATGCTTCAACCGTTGTTTACCGGACTAATTAACCTGTGAGATGCAGCCACTCCTCGTATGCTCGCTACCAATCGCTGCATCTCCTTGTGTCTCGGTTTTATTCGATTATTGTATCTCCTTTGCTTTATTCTTTGTGTTTGTATTGCCACTACTTAGTTCTTTGTTGTCCATACGTCACATATGATTTAAATACCCTAACGCTACATGGGAGGGGTTAGGTTAAGTGAGATTAGTTTAGGTTACTTTAGTGTAGATTAGTTTTGGTAAATTACGTTTGTTTAGGCTAGGTTAGAGAAGGTTTAACATAACGTTAAGTTAGATTAGGTTAGCATTAGACTAGGTTAGGGCAAGTTAGGTTGAGTTATGTTAGATAAGGTTAGGTTAGGTTAACATTCGAATAGGTTAGGCTAAGTTATCGTCAGGGTGTTTAATCGTGAGGTGATATAAGCTGGGGGCTAATCTTCACATATCCCCAGTAAATTTGAGGGGATGGGTTAGGTTAGGTTAACATTAGACTAGGAGAAGGGGTTGGTGATCGGATTCTTGGTTTTTATCAGGATAAGAATTTTATTTTTAATGTTATCAGGAAATAGTAAATATGACACAGTTTAAAATAAAGAGATAACTATAGACTGAAGTAGGGAAGGAGTAAGGTGATGCAGTATACGGTGTTCAGTTTTGTTACTTGTTCATAATGTACTCACGATTTTATGGCGGTTTCTTGTATACATTTTTAAAAACTAGCCATTAGAAAGGAGTCATGAGTCAAAACCAGCCACTGGGGGCGCCAGGGCTGAAAAATAGCCATTGTCTGTCTGTCTGTATGTCCGTCCGTCTGTCTGTCCGTCCGTCCCGTCGCGCATTTCTGGTTAAAGTTGGTCACACGTATTCCTAAAACTAAGAAAAACCTAATCTGGCTTTAGTTAATGTTAAATATCATGTTTTGTTGTGCCTTAGTATTAGTTATTTTATGTACGCCATGAAATATGTATAATCACTTGTTGATAATTACTTTAAACAGTATTAAATAATTTGTAATATTTCCACAGGTTATTAATGGCGATTTAACCATTGACGTCATTCAGAGGTAAACTTAGCAACGTAATCCGGAATTAAATAGTTCTTTTCACGTTGTGGCTTAGTGAGTGAATTAGAATGGGATTAAATTTTCTGAGCAGTATCTATCCGTTATATCAAGGTTGGATCTATAGTATTACCTGCTTGTGTCCGTTATTACCTGCCTGTGTCGGTGTATAGTGTGTATTACCTGCCTGTGTCGGTGTATAGTGCGTATTACCTGCCTGTGTCCGTGTATAGTGTGTATTACCTGCCTGTGTCCGTGTATAGTGTGTATTACCTGCCTGTGTCGGTGTATAGTGCGTATTACCTGCATGTGTCCGTGTATAAGTGTGTATTGCCTGCCTGTGTCCGTGTATAGTGTGTATTACCTGCCTGTGTCCGTGTATAAGTGTGTATTACCTGCCTGTGTCCGTGTATAAGTGTGTATTGCCTGCCTGTGTCTGTGTATAGTGTGTATTACCTGCATGTGTCCGTGTATAAGTGTGTATTGCCTGCCTGTGTCCGTGTATAGTGTGTATTGCCTGCCTGTGTCCGTGTATATGTATGGCAACACGTTAAAACTCCACTTGAAATCATGACCCACAATTGCCACAACAAATCCGTAAAGCTTTTTAATCTGCAACACTATCAGTCAGGATTAATATTTGGAACATTAACCTACCTACACTCTCGCCTCCATGGACTCTTGAACAGGCTTTAACCTCATGTACTCTTGTGGTAATTTTAAGGGGCTGGGTCATAGGTCACGTATCATAGGAAAATTTCATATGATGTTTTCTTTTCATTATCAGCAATGTTATGTGTTTTCGTTATTATTATTTTAATATATAATTGATCTGTGTTTTGTAGCGTATGGTTATCTGTTCATGAATAAAAAAACTGTATTTTTTTTTTGCTCGTGTTGTAAAAAATTAATCAATCAACGACACGATAACAAGACGTGTCGTGCGCATCAGTCGTCCCGTGAACTGCTATACTTGTGAGCTACTGCCTTATATGCCCCCCAAAATATTATCTATTTCATTACGTCTTTATCTTATCGTATTAGAGAGGCACATGGCCGTTCCTGACACCAGTAAGAAATCACATAGATCCCCACAGATGGTTAGTGATGGCTGTTGTCTGGTCATATTGCGTTCGTTGGGTTAGGTTAGGTTAGGTTGGTGATGGCTCATGGGTGTGTGTCTCTCTTCTCCCACTTGTTGACTTATGACCTATTCGGCTCATTCGGACACCACGTACTTGAAGGGCGACCTTAAAGTAAGACTCGACCACCCGAGTTTTGATGATAAGATAGATAAAGGTAAAATGCTGATATCTGTCTCAACACTCACGAGAAACTCAATACAAATGTCTCTCATGCAACACAAACTTATCTCATGCAACACAAAGTTCACTCAGGCAACACAACACACACACACACACACAATATGCAGCATCAAGCCACATGACTGATATCTCTCTCTCTCTCTCTCTCTTATCAGGTTACAATGGGGGAAAACCTATACTGTAATATTAATCATTTCCTGTAATAATCTTAGTCGTCATAAAACTGAGATAAATATGATTTTATTTGGAAACGTGATTATAGTGGAGAGATTAATTTCCGACTTGAACAACTTGTGATAGTGGAAATATTTGACGTTGAGGAAATATCTGTGTGTGTCTTATTTAATGTTTTTTATTGTTGGTTGTTTTATTCGTGAATTGGTTTTCTATACTGGGTCACCTAAAGATCAGACACCCAGTCTAATATAACCTGTTCTATTATTATCTAATCTAATCTAAACTAATGATTTAACCTAATCTAACCTAACGTACTTTTTCCTAACTATAACCTAATTTAACCCAACCCAATCCAACTCAACTCAACCCAACCCAACTCAACCCAACCCAACCATGTATCGTTAAGGTGTTCAGTCATCAGGTGAAACAAGCTAGGGTATCTAATCCAACAATTCGTTTCTCGGAACACCCAATATTACCTAGAAAATAATGACCACCACTATCAATACTATTTACTTAATCACCTCACCGCTGGTCGAGTTCTGGGAAGGTGTAAGGCGTTGTAAGGAGGTACAGGTTGACAAGCCCTTATACGAAATCCTTGGGGCCAGAGGCATTTCGGAATTTTTCGGTTTTCAGAATGGTTAGTTTATATATATATATATATATATATATATATATATATATATATATATATATATATATTATATATATATATATATATATGTGTGTGTGTATTAGCCCACCTCGGCACAAGTCACTGACCCACATTGGGGCCTGAGGGGCGAAAATATAATAACAATAATAATAATAATAAAATAATTCATAGGTCTAGGTCGTGTTTCTCACTTTTTTTTATCTTTTTCATTCTTTTATTTCTTTATTATTATTATTATTATTTTATTAATACAGTATTATTGTTATTATTATTATAAATTTTATTATTATATTTTATTATTATTGTTATCATTATTATTTTATTTTGGTGTATTTTTTAAATAAAATTTTTATTTACTATGAATAATTATTATAATAATTATTATTATAATTAGTATTACCATTACATTTTCGCCCCCCAGGCCCCGATGTGGGTCAGTGATCTATGCCTGGGTGGGCTAATCCCTGTAAAAAAAAAAAAAAAAAAAATTGCTCCACAAAAAAAACTTTCGGTTTTCAGAGCTTTTCGGATAAAGGGTTGTCAACCTGTATATCTTTGAGTTAGTTGTATACTATTTCCAGGAAGATCAGAGGTGATTAATGTTCTGGTCATGGTTGTTGACACTGTGTAAATCCTTCGTCAGTCAAGTCAGTGAGTCAGTTAGTCAGTTCATTCGTCATTCCGTCCACCCGTCAGTCAGTCAAGCAGTCCGTCCGTCCGTTTGTTCATTCGTCAGTCCGCCAGTCCATCCATTCGTCAGTCCGTCAAGGTTCACACGAGTTGCCAAGTATCGCTGGAGTGACTACCACCTGACATGTGTCCTAAAGCTTTAGGACACAGCTTTAGGACATAACTTTAGGAAACAGCTTCAGGAAACAGCTTTAGCAAACAGCTTTAGGACACAACTTTAGTAAACTGCTTTAGGACACAGCTTTAGGAAACTGCTTTAGGAAACTGCTTTAGAACACAGCTTTAGGACACAACTTTTGGAAACTGCTTTAGGACACAGCTTTAGGACACAGATTTAGGTCACAGCCTTAGGACAGAGCTTATGCTTACTATGAGTGACATGGACATCGACCAGGCTTTCCCACCAGGGGATTTCCCAGGTAATGTTATTGCCGTCGAGAGATTAATTAGGGAGCTGTAAGACGCACGTGATATGGTGTAGTGTGTGTACACTTGCCCCGGGCATCATGGTAGTGTGAGTATCATGGTAGTGTGGGTTTCATGGTAGTGTGAGTATCATGGTAGTGTGAGTATCATGGTAGTGTGAGTATCATGGTAGTGTGGGTTTCATGGTAGTGTGGGCTTCATGGTAGTGTGGGTATCATGGTAGTGTGGGTATCATTGTATGAACACTGGACTGAGTACTGCCCTCTGTTATCAACTTATATTACGTCATCCCTTGCCCTCCTACAGCATATTTTAAGCTAGGCAATTGTAGCCGTTCTAATCTCTGGGTAACTGAGGTGACGTAGTGCAGGCACCAGTCTGGTGGCCCTCCTGTGGCCGTTTTCAGTCAATTGACAATCAGCAGACGGGGTGACAGTTTATAGTTGCCGCATTGTCAATATAAATGCCGAATCAACTGACTCAAGAATTTTGCAAGATGTAGATGTAACAAGTCAAAACTCGTATAGATGATATTACATATAGGTAGAATATTTATAGTAAGAGGAATGTAAAGAGAGGAAGTTTGGTAGAGTGGCCGGTTAGTTATTTACACTTATATTACGTTCTTATACGTTCTTAAGGGACAACTTCCCAAACACCACTTCGATACAACTATTTATTAATTCACTCAATGACATGGACACATTAATATCAATATTATATCGACGTTACTAGCACATTATGTTTACGTTACTCGACACTGACTCTCGGACCCAAACATGAAATGAATACACTTCCCACAGTAGGTAACTCACCCTAGGGATAGCTCTGACAAAGACTCACGTGACCTGACGGAGGCCCAGTGGGTGCTACTGGACTGTCTCCTATGGGAGGCTCTGCTTAGCTGGTGACGCCGGGGTCTGGTCGGGAAGTCTCCCTCCCGACCTGGGGGGAGGACGAGCGTGACTCTGTGAGAGTGAACATAATGACGACCCGAACGGGAGAGAGACGAGTCGGATGAGAATAATGAGAGTAATGCGAAAAGAGACCGTGGACGGGACTGCAGGGCCTTTATATGGGGGAGAAACAGCCGGTGATTGACACCTGCCAATTAACACTAAACTGGTTAGATCTGGACGGCTGTGTCCAGGTGTGGTCATGTCGCAGGTCAGTAGTGCTTTCTAATTATTACCGCCCGGGTGTGTCTTGGCCAGGTGTGATTTCCTTAACACGGTTATATCGTAGGGTTACTCAAGACCTGTACTTAGCGACCGGGGTCAGGTCCCAGGGTGTGTCAACTTGGTACTCCCTGTTATATGTGTTGTAATTCTCTGGGCGTATTTATTTTGGTATGATTATCTGGAATATTATTTACTGTGCATGATTGTCTTTAGGTTTGGTGTGTGTTGCATGATGTCTGACAGGTCGGGAAATGTTGAGTTAGTATAAATTAGGTTAGATTAAGTTAGCATCAGGGTGTTTAATCATCAGGTGAATAAACTTGGGTCTTATCTTCACGTGATTCTCGATTTATTTTGAGAAATAAAACTTTTTACATTTTTTTTCTATTTTAAAATCTTATCCTCGTTCTTATATTGTCAAGTCTGCCTTTGTGTAGACAAACATCTTGGTATGTGTTCAGATTGTTATCACTAATGCTTGATAACGTTCTTTACATTATCTCTGGACGATGAACTAATCAGAGTATAAAATATTTACTTGGTGAAATTAAAAAGATGAATCGATATTGTGAAGAACGGACGACAGCCGATACACTACAGTTTAATGTTGACTTACGTGCGTGACACTCCCTGACCCGCATGACTGGGGCCCCGGGTTCATGTTTCCCTCCCCTTCCCCTATAAGATTTTCAATGCTTCTCTGACACGTGGGCGTTGACGTTGCTTTTTAACTAAGTTGTTATAAAAGACAAAAAAATATCTGAATTGCTTACAGTTACCCCTTCTCAGTGTTGTCACTTTCTGTTACACACACACACACACTATTGTTGTGTGTGGCAACTGTCACCTCTGGTTGGTACTCGTAAAGGTGTGGGTGAAGGGGCAACAAATACAGAACCTTGTTAATCATGGGACCTTCCAACCTCCTGTTCAGCCACACTAAACATTGTTCATTTTCGGAGGCAAAAATCCTGATAATTTTACAGGTATTTTCTGGGCTGTACAACTCCACATTCTCCTCATGCTAAAAATCTTCTTAGCACCGTAGCCAATGATTCACTTGTGTACTAAAGACAAATAGCATTACAAGCAGTAGGAAAGGACAAAGCTATTATCTCTGATGAGGTTTTAATGCAAATTTTATCAAAGCATAAATGAACAAATTCAAAATCATCGTGTTAGATTCCCAGTGTATATCAATGTTAATTATACAACTAGAGGATTATTGTTATGTTTATACACAGCAGAGCCTGAGGTACCGTGGAGTGTGTATGTGTCACGTTGGTTTTATTACGACGGCCGTGTTATCTCTATCGTGTTTTTTATATCTTTTTTTTAAAAGTTATTATCATATTCAACGAAGTATTGTAACGGTGGAAATGTCGGGGCAGGGTGGGGGATATATCGTGTTCGGGTGGGGGAAATGTAGGAACCTTAAGCCAAGTAAACAATGTGTTTTTGCTCGTAACAAGGCTAATAAAGTACTTGGGTTCATACAAAGGAGTGTTAGTTACAAGACTAGCGAGGTCATCCTAAAACTGTATCTTGCTCTTGTGAGACCACACCTGGATTACGCAGTTCAGTTCTGGTCACCGTATTACAGAATGGATATAGAATCATTGGAAGGAATTCAGAGGAGAATGACAAGACTAATCCCGGGCATTAGGAACCTTGAGTATAGAGACAGGTTAAAGCATCTTAATTTGCACTCCCTTGAGAGACGTAGAGCGAGGGGCGACCTGATAGAGGTGTATAAGTGGAAGTCAGGGCTAAACAAAGGGGACATTACAAAGGTACTCAAACTATCCAACCAGGAGCGAACTCGTAACAATGGTTTTAAATTAGACAAATTTAGATTTAGGCGTGAAATAGGTAAACACTGGTTTGGAAACAGAGTAGTGGATGAATGGAACAAGTTACCAAATATCATCATTAACTCGAATACGCTGAATTGCTTCAAACATACGGTTAGATGCTCATATGAGCAATAGGGGTTGGGTGTAAACGGGACTGCCCAGTATGGGCCAATAGGCCCGCTGCAGTTTCCTCCATTCTTATGTTCTTATGTCTGGGTAAGGCGAGGAAGTATAGGGATGGAGCTGGTAAATATCGTGGTAGGGCAGGGAAGTTATCAGGGTAGGGTGGGGGAAATATCTTAAGATAAACTAAAGTAGTGAGGTAGAGCCAGGAAGGGAGGGAGAGGGGGGAGGAGAGGTGGGTGGGGGAGAGGTGGTAGTGGGAGAGTTGGGTTGGGGTATAGTGCCACCAGATCTCGTTCATTAACAGCGAGAGGACCATTCCGGGCTCATAACTGGGCCAGCACTAGTACGAGCCTGACCACCCACCCTCCCACTCACTCGCCACCACAAACACACACCTAGGCTATACTGGTGTGTTGAATGTCATATTCTCTTCACCGCATTAAGAGACATTGACAAGTTAAAGCTTTTTACAACATCGATCCACCACGAAGCTTTGTATATTTCGTTGTTATTTTGGTCCTTGTGTGGTAGTGTGGTGATAGAGGGAGGAGGTTGTGTGGTGGAGGATGCCGCCCACCACAGAGGAAGAGGAGGTGGGTGGTACAACCATTGTGTCCGCCTACCCGCTCAACGGTACGGATACTCTCGTCCTCCCAGAGACTAAAGGTAGGTTATTATGGGTTAATTTAATTGATTTTGGGAACAGCTGAAAATTTTACCCCCAGCTTATTTTATTTTAAGATTAATGACTCTTAATATAACACTAACCGAACCTAATCTAACCTAACCTACTCTACTCTAAAATAACCTAACTTTAACCAAACCTAATGTACTCTTAACCTATCATTCAAGTTAACCTATGAACTAACCCTCTTCCCAGGTAGTGTTAGGGTGTTCAGTCATCAGGTGAAATAAGTTAGGGGTTAATATTAAGGGGATCTAGTTAATGCATCAGTGGTGGTTAAAATACGACACCAAGGCGAGAACCAGGTCAAAGCCTTACACCAGGTGTGGGGGCCAGCACCTTCCCTAACTAGGTCAGAGTTCCAAGTAGTTCAAGGTTGGGATTATCTTGACCTAGAGGGGGGGTTAAAGAATGTTTGAGGGAGTGACTTGGCAGGTAAAGGGCGGTGGTGGCGGGAAGGTGGACGGGACTTCTTGATGGAGGTTACGGTGGTGGGGTGTTGGTGGAGTGATAGTGGTGGTGAGTTGAAGGGGGCTTGTTGGTGGAGGTTGTCTTGGTGATGGGGTGATGCTGGGAGAGATGGTGGTGTGGGAGATGGTGTTTGAGTGATGGTGGTGTGGAGATGTTAGAAAGTGGGAACACAAGACTAAATATTGGTTTGGGTGTTGCTGTGTGTTGAATCGACCCTTTTTGGTGGGTTGATGTTCACTCGCAATAAAAAGTATCGGTGCATACTGTAGTGTGAACAATTTGAGACCAGTGACGATAGGTATTGGGAAAGGCGAGGTGTTCCAGCTGTATGTTGGCAGCCTTGGTCAAGTGAAACAAACCGTTATAAATAAGGTCGGAAGTGATAAATAGACAGTATGAAATATGAGGAGCTCCCTGTTAACAAAATTATTTGTGATACTTGTGAATATTGCCACATTAATTTATGCTACCAAATAAACCACGCCACCTGGTCGTCCTGAGGGGTGGTGCAGCGTGGACGGCCGCTCCGAGACCTGTCGTCTGTACCACCAGTTTCGAGGTATCGCCGAATGAATCCATCGAATGAATCCATCGTGCAGCGGTGTTCCTGTGGACACCAACCCGCAAGCTAATATCTGTGACGCCAAACCCTTCGTTATGAAGGGCAATAATAGCTCCTCGTGTTCCCTCTGAGGTTTCCATGTCGTCTGGCATGTGTAGATCTCTACTGCTTCATATTGCCTCTGTTTTATACCCACGTTCACCGAGACCGAACCCTCGCTCATCATTCAGTCGACACAAAGCAACAATCCGAAAAGAGGAAACAAACACAGTGATTGTCAGCCATATGGCAACACCTAGTGGGGGGGAGGGGGGGGTTATGAGGATACACTTACCAACCTTCCCGACATATCACAGTGTATACGTATCGTTTCGGAAGTCGTCGATCTCACCCTGCACCGATACTTTTTGGTACGAGTGTACACACACACACTACTACTACTACTTGTTCTACTTTCCTGTCACTCGGAAACGAATATGACGACCACCAGCTATGATACAATGATATAAGTTATTAAGGATGTCACCTTCGTTGGTGAGCTCTGAGGTGAGTAGAGAGGCCGATACGGGACCGGCAGGATCGTCCACAAATGCTGCATGTGTGGAGGGCTACATCTAGTGCGGGAGGGGCGGTGGCAGCGTCTTTCCGGCGCTGGCGCTTGTCTGCCTCGGTATGCAGTTGTGCTAACTCGAAAGTACTGATTTGCACTCGAAAGTATTGACGCCTCGTGTGGTGCTCCTCCAAGCTTTACAGTGTGGAGTGATCGTCTCCCAGGTGAGGGGGTCGATTTGGCACTTTTTCAGGTTTGTCTTAAGACTATCCATTTCCCTGTAAATTTGCTGCTTTGGCAGTCTACTGTCGTCCATGCGGGTAACATGACCAGTCCAACGTAGTTGTTCATGGATAATGGTAGCCTCGATGCTCCTACATTTGGTGTCAGCGAGAATGCTGGCATTTGTTCTTTTGTCTTCCCAGCGAATTCGAAGGATGGAACGTAGACTACGTTGGTGAAAGTTTTCAAGTGCCTTGAGGTGCCACCTGTTTGTGACCCATGTCCCAATGCCATACAGAAGGGTGGGGAGGACCTGCTTGTTAAATATGACCCAAAGAAATAAAAAAAATTATATTTGCATATTACAATCACAGTTTAGTTGGATAAGACTTAAATAAATAGTCTTAAGAAATGTGTATCTCTCAAGTATTGGAAGTTTTAACACGTGGGTAATGATATAATGTCGTGTGACGACCTTATGATAACAACTGGACAATCATACTACCTTCATCATTTACGATTGAGGTGATAACGAGGCCTTCTACTTAATTATTACCACTTGATGGCTGTACTTAGCTTTTATCACTTAACGGGTGCACTTAACTAATATACCACTTGAGGATGGTTGTAGTTAGTGCTGGCTCCTTATCTTACTGTTTGTTTATTTATTTATCATTTCACCACGTAGGTTAGTACTACTTTGTTATGATCTTCCTTGTCCAGTGTCAGTACAGGAGGAAACTAGTACCCGGAGAAGACCTGGCTGCCATGTTTGGTTGAGTCACACTGGTTCACATCCTTCTCACATCTGTCCCAAGGCGGGGGATGAACCCAGAGATATACTGTACGTGTTATTGCTGTGTTTGTTTTAATAACGTTTAGGTTTTATTAGGTGGGTTTGGTGTTTATCCAAGGGTTTTAATTATATCGTATGGTTCGACGTTTATCAGTTAGGATTTGGGTTAATTTGTAGGTTTTGATATCTCTCTCTCTCTCTCTCTCTCTCTCTCTCTCTCTCTCTCTCTCTCTCTCTCTCTCTCTCTCTCAAACTTACATGGGACACACAATGACTCGCAGATGTACACAAGAAGTATATACAGTGTGTTGTGTCTCACCTGTCAAATCATGATTCTCTGAAGTTCGCTCGGTAAATATTCCTAAAGGTGTGAGAAGGTAGCCTACTGGTTTACTTGACCTTACAGCACAGGAACCCAACCCACCCCGACCTAACCCAACCTAACCTAACATAACCTGAAGGTGTGAGAAGGTAGCCTACTGGTTTATTTGACCTAAGAACACAAGAACCTAACCGAAGCGTATAAAAATGAACGTACTCGTGTATGATTGTTTCTGGAGTAATAGATTATGTTTACTTGATGTTCTGTAATATACAGGTGGGGAGGGGGTGAGCAGGTGGTGATGGAGGTGTGGGTGTGTAATGGTGGTAAATGGTGGATGGCAGGTGTGTTTGGTTTTCACAGGTGTGGTACTGTTAACACGAGAGTTCAGATGTGTGTCTGTACGTATGCGGGGTCAATGATATACATCAACTACACGTAAAGTTAAATTGGACCGCCTGAAAATTAGCCCCAGTTTATTTTACCTTGAAATTAAAGTTCCTAAACCTAACTTAACCCACCAGGTAATTTTACGGTATTTAATTATCAGGTGAAATAAGCTGGGGCTAATCTTCATAAGATTCATTACATTTTTGTCAGATTATGAAGCTCACGTGTACTGACTGTCTTACTAAGCACCACACCTTTGTCTCTGTGACTCCAAGGGTGGATCGGGTGGGGGGGGGGTCCGGATCCCCCTCCTTTGATATTCCTGATCCGCCCCTGGACTCAGGCATCATAAAACTTGAAAGATCTATTTTTTTCTCCCAGGGTTATTGCAGCAGTTTGTTTGGAGGTGAGTGAGTGTGTGTGGGTGGGTGTTGAGCTTCAGTGTGTATATGCGTGTAGTTCTGGGGTGACGCGACTCGCCCGCGCTAGACGATCGTGGGTGCAGAGCCAGTTCTCTCTTACCATATTTTAATGAATATTCCCTGTTCTACAACCTTATCAAAGGAAATATTCAGATAAAAATACTTCCTACTGGTATAGGATAACAATGTGTATATTGAGTTTGTCTAAACAGGCGTGACTGCGCTAAAATCACTGGGAAGATTTTTGTGACGTGTGTGTGTGTGTTCGTTGGAGGTGGTTGGGTCGAGTTGAGCAGCATTACTATGTTTACCAAGCGTCGTTCTGCTGGCCCCAATGACTGTAAGTTTGTTTATCTTGTGTTAATGTTTCTTTCTACTGTTTAATGCTTATATAATATTATTCATTGGGTCAAGGAAGCCTTTAAGTACATTTTTATTCATATTTTTCTTGATCATAACGATAGAAGTATGTGGCATTTTATACATAACACGGGTTTATCTCTCGCCTCCTATCATTCGTAGATAATATATTTTCACATCAAATAAACAGACAAATAAAATTACTTGAAATTGGAATAAAACTTTCAAATATGGGTTCACATATGTGTTACCCCCCCAAGTATTGATCAATATTGGTGATGTGGAGGAGAAAGTGGTGGAGTAGGAGGTGGTGAAGGTGGAGGCATAGGACACGAGACTCGCCCGAGAGTTATCTGCTTCACTGCACCTTAGATCGAATCAATGAAATAGGATGAGATGATAAAGAGATGGTTGGGGGGTAGGTTAGGTTGAGGTGAATTAGATTAGATTAAACGAGAAGATGGAGACAAGGTTAACGAATAGGAGAAGAGAGAGGGGTCAGGATAAAATGGAAAAAGAAGAAAAAGAGACGGAAATAGGGAAGAAGAGGAGGTGGAATGGGAAAACGGAGAGAAGGAGAGAGTACGTTATGTGAAAGTTTTGGAGGGAGGGAGGGAGGGAGTAGTTACCGAGGGAGGGAGAAAGTAGCTCTTGGCCTGGAAACTAATCATTAACACACATTATTTCACCTCATCATGTCACCTGCCTCGAGCTCACTTAATGCGCGATGTTGTGTGCGTTTTAGATGAGTGTATTATGTAGAAAGTAGTGTATAGTGTCGTCAGTGATGTAAACTGTAGACGATAGTATACACTGTAGTCTGTGGTGTAACACTATTGTGCTTGTGGATTTTGTATTCGACACTGTAGCACTGTAGTAACTGATCACTGTAACGTAACGAGCTGGGTAAAGAATACAGTGTTACGTGTGTGTGTGTGTGTGTGTGTGTGTAGGTAGGTAGTGCAGGTGTGCTGACGCAAGTGTATTCACAACCTACACCTGAGCTTTACTGAAATCCACGTTCTCTACCCCTGTGGCCAGGTGAGGAGGGTATGGCCAGGTGGGCGAGGGGAGGTATGTTCCCTCTAGTGGCCTCAGTTGGACACACACTACACACTGGTAGAACACACTCGTTTATGGGCTACCTGTGTGCTGATTGGTCCTTATCCTTCGTGACGTCCTAACCCAACCCAACCCAGCTTAGTAGTAGATATTGACTACTTTATTGGCCATACACACAATAGGCCCGCTTATACGTGGATTTTGCCTCATAGCTGTCCAGAGTAAACGAACTCACACAAATATGTTTCTCAACCCAGCGATTGTATAGATAGTTAAATTGTGAAAATATATGACTATTTTACTAAATCTACCTATACGTGTGTATTAGTCAGCTCACCCCGTATTTTTCTCTTACAGGTAACTCATGGCTTTAGAACTAAACCCCAGTTCCCTCTCTTAAGTCACGTGCACGTTACTTGTTCCCGCTTCTGACCCACCACCCATTTGTTACCCCCTCTGAACCACCACCCACTTGTTTCCCCATCTGACCCACCACCCAATTGTTCCCCCCTCTGACCCACCACCCACTTGTTCCCCTCTCTAACTCACCACCCACTTGTTTCCCCCTCTGACCCACCACCCACTTGTTCCCCTCCCTAACTCACCACCCACTTGTTTCCCCCTCTGACCCACTACCCACTTGTTCCCCCCTCTGATCCACCACCCACTTGTTCTCCCCTCTGACCCACCACCCACTTGTTTCCCCCTCTGACCCACTACCCACTTGTTCCCCCCCTCTGACCCACTACCCACTTGTTCCCCCCTCTGACCCACCACCCACTTGTTCTCCCCTCTGACCCACCACCCACTTGTTCTCCCCTCTGACCCACCACCCACTTGTTTCCCCCTCTGACCCACCACCCACTTGTTTCCCCCTCTGACCCACCACCCACTTGTTTCCCCCTCTGACCCACCACCCACTTGTTTCCCCCTCTGACCCACTACCCACTTGTTCCCCCCCTCTGACCCACTACCCACTTGTTCTCCCCTCTGACCCACCACCCACTTGTTCTCCCCTCTGACCCACCACCCACTTGTTCTCCCCTCTGACCCACCACCCACTTGTTCTCCCCTCTGACCCACCACCCACTTGTTCTCCCCTCTGACCCACCACCCACTTGTTCTCCCCTCTGACCCACCACCCACTTGTTTCCCCCTCTGACCCACCACCCACTTGTTCTCCCCTCTGACCCACCACCCACTTGTTCTCCCCTCTGACCCACCACCCACTTGTTCTCCCCTCTGACCCACCACCCACTTGTTTCCCCCTCTGACCCACCACCCACTTGTTCTCCCCTCTGACCCACCACCCACTTGTTTCCCCCTCTGACCCACCACCCACTTGTTTCCCCCTCTGACCTACCACCCACTTGTTCCCCCCTCTGACCCACCACCCACTTGTTCCCCCCTCTGACCCAAACACCTCCCGTAAACTGATAAAATGATCATTAACATTTCTTGTGTATTATTGATCTTGTAGTGAATTCTTGAGCTGTAGAAGACTGTAGTTTGGTTTAATTTATCACGAAGTTTTGTTCTGTTCTACTGTAGTTTAAGTTCTGTCTTCAGTCATTATCTATTTATCTATCTAGGTCAACCAATTCGCGAAATCTATGTAATTTTACCCTTCTTTAATTCTTTTATTTTATCCGAATCTTTTCGTTATTCCAATATTCTGTTTCGTTTGTTTTTTGTTTGTTTTTGGTCATTTTCTTAGTTTCTTGCTCTGTATTACCCACAATTCTCTGCTTCCATCTTCTCACAGACGATACCTTTAGCCACACTTGTTGCTTGTCATTTGTTTCTTGTTTTGACACCTGTACCTCTATTGACATTTTGTAATTAGTACACCTGCTTGTGTCTTCAAATCCTCGTTAACACTTGTAATTGTTATTTGGACTTCAATACGTCAATACCCTCTATTTAGTCCCTATTAAACCTACCCATACCGTGGCCCTACACCTGTTCCAACTACCTGTGTTACCCCCTATTATCCATACCGTGGCCCTACACCTGTCACCTGTTCCAACTACCTGTGTTACCCCCTATTATCCATACCGTGGCCCTACACCTGTCACCTGTTCCAACTACCTGTGTTACCCCCTATTATCCATACCGTGGCCCTACACCTGTCACCCGTTCCAACTACCTGTGTTACCCCCTATTATCCATACCGTGGCCCTACACCTGTCACCTGTTCCAACTACCTGTGTTACCCCTTATTATCCATACTGTGACCTTACTCCTGCTACCCATTTCAACTACCTGTGTTGTTATCTACGTGTTGTGTTTTGGTGTTCGGCCATGTACGCCCCGCTGTTGAGTCGAGACGTGTGGGACGAGGAGGAGGACGATATACATTATCCCTCTTATACAGTCGGCGACGATGATGATGATGATGATGAAGAGGTGTTGTATTGGAGCCTCGACCATAACAAGAAGATGGAATGTAAGGTGGTTAGGCTCTCTCTCTCTCTCTCTCTCTCTCTCTCTCTCTCTCTCTCTCTCTCTCTCTCTCTCTCTTAACCACCTCCCCCATTCCACCTTGACCTGTTCCAATATACCAATTTTATCTCTTTGATTTCCTCAGATTAATTCCATCCCAGTGTTCGTATTTATCATTATTGCATTGTCTTTTATGTCTCTAAACGTCTTAATATTTATGTTGTATAATCTTTATCTAATGTTTTTAATGTCTTTTGATATTTATGTATAATTTGATGTAGTATAGTTATTTATATATAGTGTGTTTTAATGTCTCTTTGATGGTGTGTGTGTGTGTGTGTTTTTACCTCTATCGTTATCTCGCCAGCTATAATGGCTCGTGGTATCTACTGAAGTTGAGCTCCACTAAGGTAATAAGTGTACGGTTGTAAGCATATTCGTCATGACAACACCTAAAAAGTATCTCTCACAAGTATGTCCTGGGTTCAGTCTCCAGCCCAGAACAGATATAAGAAATATGAGAAGAGTATTATCCACTGTTACTCAACCAAACATAACAAAATAACTAAGAACAGACCAACCGCCCAGATGGCTAGTTAAGGGATAAGCGGTGGAATGATACGTGAGTTGACCCTCGTTAATTTCATTGTTATTATGACCTTTTTTGAACTTATTTGACCTTGTTTACTTCACCCTGGCAGGCAGCAAGTTGTTGGAAGGCGGCGAGAAGACGTACGATGACCCAGACCAGACAGAGGAGGTAAGTGTGTGTGTGTGTGTGTAAAGTAAGTTTTATCCAAGGCAAATGATTATGGTTGGTATTAATCGACAAGGCGAAATATTATCCCATCAGACAAGACAAAGTTGAAATATGGTCTTATGTCAATTTCACTTTCCGTCTTGGCACTAAAAAGGGGGGGGGGTGAGTGAAGGGGTGATACCTTACCTGTTGAGAAAGTGATGCAAGGACGTTAGTACAGCCAGGGACAGGGTTGACAAGGAAGGTATAAAAACTTTAATTGTTGGTGACTCCCAGGTAAGGTACTTGGACAGAGCCTTTTGTGGTAAAAATAAAAATAGGATGAGGGTGTGTTTGCCAGGAGCTGGGGTGGGGGATATAGTTGACAGGATGGACAATATCTTGTCTGGTAATGGGAACAAACCCAATATCTGCCTCAGTGCAGGAGGCAACGATATTGGCCGGTGTAGGAGTGAAGAGCTTCTTGATAAGTTTAAGACAGCTATAGATCGTATTAGGACTGAGGGAGGGATCCCTATCATGTGTGGTGTCCTGCCTAGAAGGAGAGTTGGCAGTGAATGGTTGTCAACGGCCGTCTTGACGGATATTGCAAGTCAATATCAGTCCCATTCATTGACAACTGGGACAACTTCTACGGCAGAAGGGACCTTTATGCTAGGGATGGGGTGCACCTGTCTCAGGAGGGGGTGGCAACCCTGGCTGGGTCTCTAGAGGGGGCAGTTCAAAAGATATCGAAGTCTTTAAACTGCTAGGGGAACATGAGGGCTCGGGGGTGGAGGAAACTGCAGTGGGAGCGGGTAAACAAAGTGAAAGATTACAGGGAAATAGTGTTAGGAATGACGACAAAACTAAAGCAGACAGGGAGTTTAAACCTAAACGCGGTAAAGGGAGGACTCAGAACACGACTAACTTAAATGTCTACTACGCGAATACACACACACACTCTCTCTCTCTCTCTCTCTCTCTCTCTCTCTCTCTCTCTCTCTCTCGCTCTCGCTCTCAGTATTGAACCGTCAAGATGGTGAGCCTGTTTCATGTGATAGTTTTACCCTGTCTCTGTCTCACCCCCTTCACCTATCGTACCTCACCTCTCACCTTCCTTACCTTTCCTCTCACCCCTCACTTTCCTTACCTCACCTCTCACCTTCCTTACCTCTCACCTCACCTTCCTTACCTTTCCTCTCACCCCTCACTTTCCTTACCTCACCCCTCACCTCCCTTACTTCACCCCTCACCTCATCTGCCTGTACGGGGTTTAGTTGTGTAATGTTATATTCGGTCAGGTTGGGTTAGTTAAGGTTAGGTTAGAGGAACATCTGTACCCTACATACCTGACTTGAAGTGACAACAAATTGGCTAAGTGAGGTGTGTGTGTGTCATCGCGGGTACTCCACCTTTTACATTGTACTGAAACATGAGCAGCTCAGGTGTGACGTCACTCAAGGTTCTCTGGTACCTGTTTGGTTAGGGTAAAGGAGAGTTCTGAGTGAGACCCCTTTGGGCCAGGCTGGTCACTCAGTCACTAGCATCGACGGCGTGTAGTGAAAACCAAACCGTGGAGACATTTTCTCTGATCGAACGTAAACTCTGTTATTTATATACTAATATTCCTCTTAACTTACTCTGTTTATTAAAATAGAGAAGAAGGAGTTTAATGTAAATGTTATGAACGGGAGAAGTTGTTAACGTTGAAGGCGAGTTTGTGGAGAGTCGCTGAAGATGTTGTCTGCCAGTGACCAAGAGGTTTTCCAACGCCAGCAGGTGACCATGGCGCAGAAGGTGAGTTCATGGCCGGCAGGACCCCTCACTACCATGGATGGATAAGTCGGTAGATTAGATGGGTAAACAGAATTATAGATGGATAGATAGATAACTAGATAAAGAGAGAGATTGAGATCAAACAAATTTATTCAAGGGGTAGGCTAGCCATCACTTTGACTACTGTGCGTGTGTATGCCATTCCGACCGTGTATTTTACACCAATATTCAGCCTTATAAAGTGACACGATAATTTTGATTGACTTTTAAATTAAAAGAAAACATGAATGTTTACCTCACTAACAAGACGTTTAACGGTGAAGAGGATAAAGTAAAGTAAAGGGGGGGGGTTAATCTTCAGGTGAAATAAGCTAAGGTGTTTAATCTTCAGGTGGTATTTATTTTTGCATTGTATATTATGTATAGTCAATGTCAATAAAGGCTCCTCCCCTGCCACACCTTACTCAGAGGTCTTGTATACTGCGTTTCTATTTGTTGTTTTCTCTTGGCAATACAATAAGATGGTTTATTTAAGTTGGGGGTAAATATCTCGCCGTTTTCTTTAGTTCACGGCCTGGAGAAACTATACAATATACTGTACATATATTTACTCTTGGGACAGAATATAAGTCCCAATTTGCCTTTAATATGTAACTATGATACTTATGAGTCTTTGTCAATATGATGGAAATATTTTGAGTCACTGCGGTTGGTAATATTCATTTGAAGTACAATATGCTCTCTCTCTCTCTCTCTCTCTCTCTCTCTCTCTCTCTCTCTCTCTCTCTCTCTCTCTCTCTCTCTCTCTGCTATTATTTCTTTGAGGATATAATTGATATAGGAATCATGTTAAATCTTTTTAAACCCTTGTGTCTTAACGGTGTGTTTAAGTATACACTTTCACTTTTACCTTCTTAACCACTGATCGGCTCGTTAGCCGCTTGGTCGATCGGTCACGTCTCTGTTACACACTGTTGGCAAGTACTGGGCATGCACCGGCTCCTGAATGTACCTGTGAGGTACATTCAGTGTTGGTCAAGTCTTCTCTTGAAAGAGCTCACACTCGGTGCCGTCACAACACTCTCTGGTAGATTGTTCCAAGAGTTCACAACTCTCACTCTGAAAAAGTTGCCCCTCACACTTTTCTGGGCCTGCGGCTTCTTAAATGTTGAGCTGTGACCCCTTGTGGGGTGAGCGTCCGCCAGCTCCAGGTAAGGGCACTCGACTGAGTAGTGACCTTTGAGATGTTTCTACACCTTAATTAGGTCCCGTCTCTTGTATAAGCTAGGCAATTTCGGGCTCTCTAATCTCTCAGGGTAGCATATCTCGGGGACCAGACGGGGTGAGAGTACTCCAGACAGGGAAGCACTTCACTCTTGAAGATCGTAACAAGGGACAGACCGTCTAGATATCTGAACGACCTTCTTATAAGACATAATTAGTTGCCTGATTCACCTTCCTCTTGCAATAGACCGAGAACTTCAGCTCATTGTCAACATACACACCGAGGTCCTTTCCACATTCAGTCTCAATTAATGCAGTTTCTTCATTCCATTTGGGACGTATGATACGCCTCCTTACCGTTAGTATGTCCCGGGAAATAGAATATATCCCAATATAAAGGGTTATTGTAAGGGATCTGTGTTATAGTAGAGTAGGTTGTGGGGTATGAGATTGTTTGGTTCACACTCAGGATGGAATGGAGAAAGGAAACTCACAATGTGCTCTCTATATACATGTTGTATTGAATGTACAATGCAGCTTGGTGCTGGGAAGGCAGCGTGGTTACAAGCGTGATGTAGAGAGAGCTGGTTGGTGAGGATGCTCAGAGACGGACAGCTTGTGGGTCGCCATGCTCGCCAGCGGGAGAGAGGACCGCCAGGCAGGCGGAGGAGCGAGGCCCGCCGGGCAGCGGCGGAGGAGGTGGTGTTGCTGGCTGTGGCTGTATGTAGAGAGTGAGCGAGAGAGGCAGATCACCACGAGGTCAGGTCTTAAATAGCGGGGGTAGGCGTGGCTTAGCAGTTGACCCCCGCTCCGTGGTGTATGGCGGCGCTGGTTGACCTAGACCACGAAGCATACACTGGGGAATAGGTGAGGTCGGCTAAGCAGCGACAAACAGCGTTTGTAGGGGAGAATTCCACTACAAGGTTATATAAGTAATACAGTATTATATTTGTTTCCCTCATTAACAGAAAGTCAAGTACCCGCGCTCCGTTTTCTTCATCATTGGCACCGAGTTCTGTGAGAGGTTCAGCTATTATGGTATGAAAGGTAAGATGGGGTCATTAAACATTCCGTCATTTACAAAGATTATAATGTAATATTTGCACATTTTTGTATTATTTTACATTTTCTTCTGTACTGTGATGATAAAAATTGTTAGAATTAAGAGGAAAATATATGTTTTTAATGTGTTTGTATTGCTTTAGTACTTAGGAACCCTTTCTTTGTACACTCACTCCATAAAAGTATCTTTACGGAGTCGTCCGATGAATTTGAAAACGAACATCGCGTCTCTTATTTTCTTGATAGAGTTATCGAAATCATTCATCCATTGTGTCATATTGCCTCATACAAAATCGAAAAGATAGTTTCTGGAGTGAGTTGCATGTACATAAGTATACAGTGTGTTAAAAGGTTTCAGGCAGATGATAGAGTGATCTGTTATGTATTTACTGTACTGTTTATCATGTGGACAGATTTAGTGGCAAATATCTTAAACTTGTGTTATAAGGCTCAAGTAACCGGCCAATAAAGTAATCACGAGAAGTTATGTACAATTTAAAAAGAAAATTATAAATATATAGTTGTGGAGAAACATAATTGTATGTAATCAACCCAACCCATTGTTTCAGATTTGTTCAGAAGAAGAATACTTTATTCATTGTTCCACTTTTCATGAACCATTAAAAACATCATCAGTCTCATCTTTGTTCCTTGTGCCTCTCATTGCACTTATTAATTCGTACAGTACATTATAACTCACAGTTTACCACATGTTGTACAGAAAGTAACCCAACATCTCTCTCTCTCATCTCCATATTTTTAGTATTTTTTCTATATTAGTCAATACTTACTTTACTATACAGTACTGTAAGATGAAAATTTTTTAATTACGTACTTTATTCATCTTTGTTCTACTCATTTCTAAACAGTTAAAATAAAGTTAAAACTTAATTCCCATCACAAAATGAAACCCGGTATTCCCCAGTTATGTAAATATTGACTGTCTCCTTTACAGCCATCTTGACTCTCTACCTACACAACGAACTAAAGTTTTCTGAAGATTCCTCGACTGTCATTTACCATGTATGGTCAATGTTGTGTTACTTTACCCCCATCCTCGGTGCTATCATTGCTGACACCCTCCTTGGACGCTTCAGGTAGGCCAACCATTCTACTGCTACATTGACATATATCCAAGTTGCTGTAGGTTAGGATTATTTTGGATTAGTTAGGATTAAGTTGTTTTTAGCTGCCATCAAGTATTCAGGGTAACCCATATAAGTATGGCAGTTGGCTGTAAAGTATTGACAATTGATGTGCCAGATGTCAAGTTATTGGTTAATCTTAATGAAAAATCTGTAGGTTCTGATTCTTGTGCCTGTGGCAGAGTGATGATTCATATATATCTGACTACTGTGTCCTGGGCTCACTCCCTACCCAAGGACAGATGTAAGAAGAGTATTATCCAGTGTGATCCTCCCAAACATTGAAGGTTTTCTCCAAGTATGATACTCTGGTTGACTCCTATACTAACACTGGACAATAAAGCTCCTAATACTTTAATTTTTATTGGTTAGTTTATTTCCTTTATGCCTTTTATTTAGTTATAGTTTAAATAATAAATAAATAAACATAATAGAATATTTCTCTTCTGATTCACAATGTGTTTTGCAGAACAATATTCTACATCTCTGTCTTGTACGTGTTTGGGAATGCAGTTCTCTCTCTGTCGGCTGTCCCACCAGTTTTCCCAGACCTTGGACCAAAGATGTAAGTACAGTACTGAACTATACATGTTAGTGCTGCAAAACTTTTATTGATTTCATTCCAGTTGAAAATGAGGAGAAAATTTAAACTGATTGATACTTATTCAGTAAAATTATCGTACAAGTTTACAGTTGATTTAGCTTGCATATAGGAAATGCAAGTTTACAGTTCAGTATGTATATAGACACTGTAGGTATTGTGTACAGTTCAGCATGTATATAGACCATACAGGTATACAACCAATGTGCAGTCACCTTCAAAAGCCATGCCGCCTCTCCTGCTGCAACACGAACTCTGAAATTCAGATTCATGAACCCAAAGCAGTAAACTGAAGCATTATTCTGTCCATAAATGCTTCAGATTTATGAGTCTGAAGCTCGGAGTTCAGGAATAGAGGCAACAAGACATTTAAGGGTGTCTGGACAGTGCAGGAATACAAACAATAGTAAACATTAAGGCAGTTATAGATGTGTTTAGGATGTGTATAGCTAGTGTTAAAGATGTGTGTAGCTCAGTGTTCAAGTATTACCACAAGGTTTGATGAACACACATTTTCCCCCCACAGAGCAGTGTCCCTGATTGGCCTCTTCCTAATAGCCTTGGGTACAGGGGGCATTAAACCCTGTGTATCAGCCTTCGGAGGAGACCAGTTTGTCCTTCCCAAACAAGAACGGCAGCTGACACAGTTCTTCTCTGTTTTCTACTTCAGGTAACCTTTTCAAACAGTAATCTTTTTCTTTTATTTTTAAGAGGTAGAATTAGTCTTTGCATACCTTTTTCTCTGCATATAATTATACACACTGCCTTACAAATTTTAGTGATGAGTGCTTGTACAGTACGGTATTACATCAGCAACATTGTCCTCGCTTGTTGATGTGCGACCTCACACATCAGCAAGTGTGGACAATGTTGCTGTTATAATACAAGCATTCATGGAATTGCATTTTTCTGAGACACCTTATACCTGTATATATATATTGGCAAACTCTTATCTGAAAATTGAATCATATACTTTCACCAGAACTTGTGTCACCTACTCAGTTCTTCTATCCTTCAAAGGTTTTATTATCAATCAGTTATTATGCAAAAGTAAAGTTAGAAATGTTTTTTCTAAGTATATTAGTCATCCCTAAAAAAGCTCACAAGATAATACTGAACTGTTTAAGGGGTGGTGGTCAAGTTAAGTTAGATTAGGTTAGGTTACATTGCATTAAAATTCATATTTCTTGATGTGACTGGTAGGTTAGGTGAGATTTGGTGTTATCCAGTGTGACCCTCATTACCAAACATCATATGTCTCCCAGATTCCGGTTTCTTCCTGTACTAACACTAGATAGACCAACTACCTGAATGGCTAGTCAACTGATAAGTGGCAAAATGATAAATACATTAAATATAAAACTAATATTTTTGTGTAATTGGCAGCTTCATGAATCACTGAATGTGTTAACCTTTGACCTCTCTTGGCAGCATCAATGCAGGATCACTTCTCTCCACCTACATCACCCCAATCCTGAGAGACAACGTCCACTGTTATGGTGACGATTGCTATTGTCTCGCTTTTGGAATTCCAGCAATTTTGATGGTCGTTGCTCTCTGTAAGTATTATTAATGTTATTGTCATTGCCCAATGTAAGTATTATTGATATTGACCTTTATAAAGATTATTAATGTTATTTCCCTTTGTAAGTACTTCTGTACTGTATATTATTAATGTTATTGAATTGTGTAAGTATTATTGATGTTATTATCCTAGGATAGGTTACGTTATGTTAGGTTACCTTTTGTCACTTTATCTTCTTTGCCATTGATTGTTTCTTTAGCCACTTGGGCAATCAGTCACATCTTTGTTATGCACTGTTGGCAAGTACTGAGCGCTCAGTGCCGTCACAACACTCTCTGGCAGATTGTTCCAATAGTTTATAATTATCACTCCAAAAAAGTTTGTCCCTGTAGTTTTCTGAACTTGTGGCTTCTCCAACCATAAGCTGTGAAGGTTAGGCTAAGTCAGGTTAGGATTGATGAAGTTTTTACTCATCACAAAACCTGATCCAAAGAGCTAACAGATCAATCAATGCAAGGAAGATAAAGTAAAATAAGTAAAGTAAAAATAAGTAAACCCAAAATGCATCAGTATAGCTGATGCCATCATGCTAAGACAGAAATAAAGGTCTTTTATAACCCAAAAGTAATAACTGTACTACCGTTACTGTAACATCTGTCAACCCCCCCCCCCCCCCTCCAGTACTCTTCTTGGCTGGGCATTCGAAATACATCATGAAGCCGCCAGAGGGTAACATACTTGTACGGGTGTGGTCCTGTATAATGGTGAGTGAGAGAGAGAGAGAGGTCGTGAGTGGGACCTTTCTCTTTGGTGGTGGTGGGATGACTCGTTTTTGCTATTTCTTGGTGCCAAGATTGCATGTGTGGCAGACTTCACTGGAATTAGAGAACTGTGAAAAGGAAAAAAATAATGTTATGCTGTTTATTTTGTAGTGTAGTTAGTTTTGCTTTGTGCATATACTGTACACTTTAAGCTTTCCACTCAGATGTAATACCAAATTTCCTTCCCTCCATATTCTTTCAAGCTTTTCTTTCCCTCCTAATTTCCTGTTTACAGTTTGGTATAGACAATGTCTGTACAGTCCTGTATGGAGTTCAGCATGTATATAGATAATGCAGGTACAGTAAACAGTTTAGCATGTATATAGACAATGCAGGTACAATATACAGTTCAGCATGTATTATAGGCAATGCACATCTACAGTACTGTATGGAGTTCAGCATGTATATAGATAATGCAGGTACAATAAACTGTTTAGCATGTATATAGACAATGCAGGTACAGTATACAGTTCAGCATGTATTATAGGCAATGCAGGTACAGTATACAGTTCAGCATGTATTATAGGCAATGCACATCTACAGTACAGTATAGAGTTCAGCATGTATATAGACAATGCAGGTATACAGTACTGTACAGTATGTACAGACCATACAGGAATACAGAAAATGTCCTTTTCTTAAACAAAACAATTAATATTTCTCTCTTTACCACTTATTTATTCTGAGAGATGTGGTGGGAGATGCATGCTCTTAACATTTGATCAGTGGTTTTAAATCATTGCATGAATTTGAAATGAATTGCTAATAAATCTACAGTGATGTTATATTTTTTCAAAGTCGAGTCAATTAAGTATGTAAAACTTGTGGACATTTATAAATCTTGTAGCAGTAGGTGTATATAAAACAAGAGTGAAATTAATTAGCCAATATCTAGAGTAGGTTGTGTAATGTATTGCAGTGGTGATGGTTAACAGGGGATGATAATAATAGCCACATAGGAAGGTAGAATCTAGTTGCATGAAGTTTGATATGAATACTGTAGTGGTTACATTTAATAACCACTTAGAAATATTTGTGAAGCTTTATTTTCATGGTGAATATAACTCTCCTCTTCACTTTTACTTCAGCCATCTTTGTTGCTGGGAACATTGCACGGCTTTACAGAAAAGTTGCACCCCAGGGTTCGATATTGGCTGATGTCTGCCGCTGCATTTGGGTAGGTGATGTGTTTTCTTGCATGGTTTTATTTATTTATTTATTAATGTTTGTGTTTAGTCATGGAAAACTATAATAGACATAATGTAATTGAATTAACCTTGACCCACAGTGAGAGTATAGTGACCTTAGTTAAATTACTCTTCATCTTCAAGCATACAAGATCCTTCTGTAAACTTCAGAATATTTCCTAGAGGTTGTTACATAGTTTACAATATTACTCTGCCTGTCACAGTACATGGAGCAGAGGCAAAATTAACTTGCACAGTACAGTAAGGTCCACTTAACGAACGATATGCAATCCTTGAGGAGTGCTCGTTGGGTGAAATCTTGTTTAACAGGACCTTACTGTACTTAAAATAGTAATAAGAAATGAAAATAGAAGTAACAAGAAGTAATATATGATATAGAATGAAAAAATTATAGAGTTTGAAGGAGAGTGTAATGCTTCAGTGTGCTTAAGAGTATTACAATGTGGTCAAATGTATTGTCTTACAATATTATCATCAGTAAAGGGAAGACCAGTTTCCCACATTATTTCTCACTTGACCAAGGTACTATACCAAATAGTTTAGAATTAAAATCAAGTTTGTGTTAATAATTCATTATATCCGTATATTGAGATATACAGGTAGTCGTCGACTTACGACCTATGCGACTTACGTCTGTTCGACTTTACGACCTTCGGTACGACAGTTTTAGCCCCAGCCTCCTGGCGCTGCCGGGAGCTGGAGCCGCGCGCATCCCCGCGCTCAATTACAAACACTCTCGCTGGTACAGCACACTTCCCTCCGTGTCTGTTTGCCTTGTGCCTTTCTTTTGTCTTGGAAATTTTTCTTGAACCACCACTCCCCCAAGATGTCTACCAAGAGGAAACTGTCTTCATCTACTCCTCAACCTGCCACTAAGGGATTATCAGAAGGTTTATCTCTACTGAATAAACTTCTTGTCCATTTTGAAGGAATGGACCCAAACATCGAACGATTTGCAAGGATTGAGCGGATGGCACGCAATTCGTTTCGTCCGTATCAAGAAATTTACGAGGAGAAGAAGAAACGAACAATTCAGACAAAGCTCACCATGTTCATGAAAAAAACAACTCCTCCGGCTACCCCAAAGGCTGCCCCAGCTGACGACATCGACGATCCACAGCCAAGCACCAGCGGCCAATAAGATGTTTTTTGTATGTTTGTATGTGTTTGTATGTTTTGCAACTAAAATGTTTTATATGTTTTGCACCTGTATTTTTTTTTTTTGTATGTTGTGTAAATAATAAACCAATTGTACTGTAGTATGCAGTGATTTACTTAAACCTGACGACCGTAACAATAATGAACAAAGAAAATGTTGATAAAATATGACTTAAAGATGATTATATTATCATTACACATTATAATATACGTAAGGTAATTATAACATAGGCCGACTTACGACCAGATCAACTTACGACCGGGCGGCCGTAACCAATCTAGGTCGTAAGTCGACGACTACCTGTAAATGATTTAGATGAATTCAGGATATTTACACCACATATTTTGGTTAAAGTTTACATGACTGTTCATAGCCAGATTTTTCCTGTATTCTGTATGTTTGTTGTTTTTCATTGTTTCTTTGTTTTTGTAACTCAACATAGATTTAGAAATACTGTATCTGAAACTGTAAATTTATTTGTTTTATTAGAATTTTTACCAGTTTCATTTATACTATTTAACAATACAGTACAGTACATTCATTGATTTTGTTAGTATATGACATTTCTTAACTAATACTGTACTGTACTTTAAAGTAACTTTGCCTTATTTCACAATACTGTACAGTACCATACAGTGATGTACAAGACTTAAAATGGATTATATTCAAGCCAATATCTTGAGTGAAATTAAGTTAATATTTTTTGAATTACTATACGAATTATATCTTACATGATAACATCCTGTTCTTAAGTTATAATAATTGAGGTTGACAGAACTGTAGTAAGACAAGAGCAGTGAATGAAAATGAGAAAAAATGTAGTTAAAGTTTTCAAACCTTCAATTTACCATAACTTTGAAATCAGTGAAGATATTGAAGTGATTCAAGTGGCAGATATTAGCATTGTTAGTGAAGGTTTAATTGATACTAGTGAAAGACATCACACATATTGCTTTTGGGACATACAGCATTTTTCCTATTTTGGTTCTGTTCTCCTCAATTGATCTATAATTAGTTTCCATATTAAACCAACATGACCATTTTTTCAGCATGCACTCAGGCAAAAATGTAAAACTAAAGAGAACAAGGAACATTGGCTGGATCATGCCAGTGACAAGTTTGATAAGAGCCTCATAAGTGATGTCAAAGTTGTACTCAAGATTCTCCTTCTGTACATTCCACTACCATTCTTCTGGGCCTTGTTTGACCAGCAGGTATGATTATTATGACCTTTTCCTCATCTCTCATGTACAGATAGCATACAGACTATGGTGATACAGTAGTAATATATGTCCTGGTTGCAATCCCCAGCCTGGGACAGATGTGAGACAGGTGTTATCTAGTGTGACTCAACCAAACATTGCAGGTTTACTCCAGGCTCTGTACAATGTTTCCTCCTATATAAACACTGGATATTAAAATTCATAATAAAGTAACAAAGAACAAACCAACTTCCTGAATGGCTAGTAGGGTGGTAAGGGAAGGGGTGAAATGATTAATAAAATACAATCAATTGATGTAGATTTTCTACATAGAAATAAATTTGGGTGTTGGAATTTGCATAGTTTAAAATATCAAAATCTGATTTAATATCTGATATTTATACTTTGTGAAGTATGGTCATCCCCATATAAATCATGTACAGTTGGTCCTCATATTACGCGGTTAATGTAACCCGGAGGGTACCGCGGAAAGTGAGAAACTCGTAAAGTGAATAACATAACATATGGGATTAATTGAAATGGAGTCCGGGCCGATCCCCAAACTCCACTTTTTGACGACACACAACTATGTTGTAGTAAAAATATTATCTTAACTTTATGATGGCATGCACACACAATTAATAATTAAGAGAAATATCAATAATATTAGGTTTTTTAACACTTACATTAGTAGAAAAGATGGCTGGGCACACGGGGATGGGCGGTTGGTTCCGAGGCAGAGGGCAGATTATTGGCCCTCACCTGTATCACTTGTATCACTATCCACCACAGAGGCTTGCAGGGCCTCTTTGTCAAACCCCCCAAAGTTCATATAAGTCCATATCCTCACTATAATTATCACTATCACTGACTTGGGCCGGCTGTAGTGGGTGGCGGGTGAAGAACTGGGAGGTTTGGATCCAAAAATGGCGCGGCTTGCCAGCCGCTCTCCGCATAATGGGGTTCACGACCGCTGAATGTGAGAATGTTAGGTTCTGGCAAGGCACCGCGTTAACGGTGAAACGCGGAATGCGGGACCGCATAATATGAGGACCAACTGTAATTCAGAAAAAATATATCCCAATTTTTTAAAAACAAAACTCTTAACTTAATTTTTATAATTTTTTCTGTTTGGATGTTTAATAATCATTCAGAGAGGGAAATATTCTGATGTCAATGTTCATTTTTAAATGAAATTTAATCACGAGTGAGATCAACTAGGGTCAACTTTCTTGCATGTCAGCAGCACTTGTCATCTTAAGTCAACGTGAAAGAGACTGACCAAGTCTTGCCAGGCTCGACACTCTCTCCCCTGACAGAGAGTTCAGAGTAAACACTTTTCAACTTGGATCCTTATCATTTCCCTCCTTTGAGATGTGATGGCTAGTGATGTTGGGGTCAACCTGCTTTTGGTCACAAGGGTTGACACAAAAATGTTGTTAATGTTGGTGTTTTAGGTCAGCCTGTAAGGTCATATACTGTATAATAGGTCAGTCCCAGTCTTAGGAGACACATCATAGTTCGAAATTGTGAATTTACTTCACTAGAAGGCTTTATATTTTAAGGCAAGAAACACACTGGAAGACTTACTTTATATTATAAGGTAAGAAACAAACTAATTATGTAAAAAGCATTACATTTTCTACAACATAAAAGACATATTTTGTTATGATTATATTCAGAGGCAGAATTCTACAAGTCTTGGAAGTCATCTCCCTCTTCAGTCACAACAAATTTTTGCCAATGGATGGTATTAAGATATGTTGAAGTGAAATAACATTAAAAAATACGTGAAACATTGCATTTAGTAATTATTTATTAATGTATATTGTAGTTAAGTATAGAGTAAGATGATAAAAGTTTTATAGAGTAATGGAGTGATCTAGTCATGGGATATAGGTACGTATATAAAATGATCAAGAGATTAGCAATGATTAAAGTAGAGCAGTAACTGATAAATAAGAATATCACTTGCAGGGAAGAAAGACTAAGAGGAATTTTAGGTGAATGTATCAAAGTTTCAAGAAATGAGGGTTTGAGAGAAAGATTTCTGGCCACTTTGTTTTTGACAGGGTACTGTACATCTTTCAAAAAACAACAAAATGTATCATGTATCATTCAGTGTACAGTAGACCCTTGCCATTTGCGAGGTTGCGATTCGCGATTTCGACGATTTGTGGTAAGCAGATGGTGCCTATGGTGGCCAGCTTACAAGCCTTTCCCGCATCACTATGTCGCCCCACGCGGCATCTTGTGTTGTACTCTCAAAACTTTAGTGTTTCTGTGTGAAATGGCCCCTAAAAGACTGCCTAGTGTCAGTGCTAGTGATGCTGGTGGAGTGAAATGTAAAAGGCAGAAGTCAGTGATGACCCTGACAAAGAAAGTTGAATTATTTGATAAGTTAAAGGAGGGGATGAGTGCTTCTTCAGCTGGTCAGTTGTTTGGTACAGGTATACAGTAGTGCACTAAGGTACGTATAAGTTGCTATTCATGGTTTTGCCAATTCACGCCATTTCTTGGAACCTATCCCTTGCGAATGGCAAGGGTCTACTGTACTGTATATCTCTTAGAAAACAGAAATGTGTACCTTGTCTCATTTATTTTCTCTTTTATCCTCTTTGCCACTGATCAGCTCGTTAGCCGCTTGGGCGATCGGTCATGTCTCTGTTATGCACTGTTGGCAAGTTCTGGGCATGTACTGGCTATGATGATATAAGATATTTTCTTTTCACCTCAGGGGTCTCGATGGACATTCCAAGCAACTCGTATGGATGGACAAATTGGTAGCTGGACAGTGAAGCCTGACCAGATGCAGGTAAGTCCAAAAGATATCTTGCTATATAAGGCCAGACTAACATTTTTTACTCAAAGTTTTTTTTATCTATTGTTCAGTGATGTATTTATTGATTTGGCAAAGTAGATGATGTACAGTACAGTATTGTGATTGTGTATTAAGAAAATTTGGGTTTCCTGACGATAAGCCCTCCCAGCTTATTTCAGCTTGAGAATTTACATTCTAATAGTAATAACCTAATCTAACATTACCTAACCTTGCTTGACTTGTGTTCTGACCTTGCCAGTTGTGTTCTGACCTTGCTAGAGGAAAGGTCATGGCTGATTTAGCTCCCGGGGATTAACTGTCAGTGCAATGGCTAGTGTTAGTTGTGAGCGGGTCTGTGCCCTTTTGAAGGCCGAGTTAGTGAAAGTCAATGTTGAAAACTTGAATTCAAAGGAAGTGATAATGAGGATGAAGGAGGAAGACACGATACAAGGAAAGCCTGTGTCTGACAAAGACATAGGTGAATGGAGAGTTGTGAGGAGAGGAACGACCAGACTGGTGGTGAAAAAAGATACCAAGGAAATAAAAACTGCTAAGTGTACTAACTTTTTTAGTCCTTTGGTAGACAAATTGGACGTTAACATAGTCAAGGACAAGGCTGACAAGGAAAGTTTGAAAACCTTAATTGTTGGTGATTCCTAAAAATAGAAATATGATTAGTGTGTGTTTGTCAGGAGCTGGGGTGGAGGATATAGTTGACAGGATGGACAACATCATGTCTGGTAATGGGAACAAACCCATTATCTGCCTCAGTGCAGGAGGCAATGATGTTGGTTGGTGTAGGAGTGAGGGGCTCCTTGATAAGTTCAAAGCAGTTATTGAATGTATTAGGGTGAAGGTAGGGATCCCTATCTTATGTGGTGTCCTGCCTGGAAGGAGAGTTGGCAATGAATGGTTGTCAAGGGCAGTTGGTGTCAATGGCCGTCTTGACAGATATTGCAGTCAATATCAAGTCCCATTCATTGATAACTGGGACAACGTTTTTGGCAGAAGGGACCCTTATGCTGGAGATGGGGTACATTTATCTAGGGCTGGGGTGGAAACCCTGGCTGGCTCTCTCAAAAGGGCAGTTCAAAAGATGTCGAAGTCTTTAAACTGCTAGGGGAACATGTGAGCATGGGAATCGAGGAAGCTGCAGTGGGCATGGGTAAACAGAGAAATAAGGCTAGGAATGATGACATCTAAATTAGGCAGGGAGTTAAAACCTAAATGCAACAAAGAGAGGACTCAGGTCACGACTAACTTAAATGTCTACTACGCAAACAATAGAATTATAAGAAATAAAATGGATGAAATCAGGGCACTAGTATGTACCGAAAAAGTAAATATACTAATAGCATTCATTGAAACATGAATAAACCTAGACTCACATGAGTTACCTGTCGAATACCAAATTAAAATTTACAAATTGTACCATACCGATGGGAAAGGGGGCAGAGTAGCAACCTATGTCAGATACTTTTCAACGGTTTTCACTACTGATAATTTAAACATGATACCCGAGGCACCGACTTTATACAGAGACAGTGAAGAAAATAGATTAAGTGAGATAGTAGTGACTAGTAACGATGTTAGTAAACAAATAGACAAACTAAAGCCTAATGAGTCACCAAGTCCCTATGAGATATTTGCCTGCGTATTAAAGGAATGTAAGGAAGAACTTAGTTAAGCCCTTAGCAAATTTGTTTAACATGTAATTAAAAACCGGTGGAGTACCAGAAATCTTGGGGGATAGTGAATGTGATATCGATTTCCAAGAAGGGAGATAGATCACTATCCTCCAATCAGTTTAACATCAATTGTAGGTAAATTGCTGAAAACAATAATTTCAAACTCTATTCAAAATGCCTCCAGAAGCACAAGTTGATCATTGATTCCCAATGTGGCTTCACAAGTGGGCGTTCATGTCTGACGAATTTATTAAAATTATTTTCAATTGTTTCCGAGTCAGTTGATGACGGACACGATTATGATGTGGTATATCTCGACTTTAGCAAAGCCTTCGCCCTAGTCCCCCCACAAACAACTAATACGAAAAGTGGAGGCTCATGGAATTGGAGGAGGTACAGTACAGGTAGTCGTCGACTTACGACCTAGATTGGTTACGGCCGACCGGTCGTAAGTTGATCTGGTCGTAAGTCGGCCTATGTTATAATTACCTTACGTATATTATACTGTAATGTGTAATGATAATATAATCATCTTTAAGTCATATTTTATCAACATTTTCTTTGTTCATTATTGTTACGGTCGTCAGGTTTAAGTAAATCACTGCATACTACAGTACAATTGGTTTATTATTTACACTGGGGCTGGGGCCAAAACTGTCGTACCGCCGGTCGTAAAGTCGAACAGACGTAAGTCGCATAGGTCGTAAGTCGACGACTACCTGTATTCTAAAATGGATTAAGACGTGGTTACAGGACAGGAAACAGCGAGTAAGCATTAACGGCAGTAAATCCAATTGGGGCAACATCACTTGTTGAGTACCCCAAGGCTCAGTACTTGGACCATTACTATCTACGTATTACAGTATATGCATAAACGACAGAGATATAGGCGTAGATAGCAACATAAGTAAATTTGTTGATGATGCTAAAATTAGGCGTGTAATTAAATCTGACGAGGACTCTGCAAAACTGCAGGAAGATCTAAACAAATTTTTCACGTGGTCTGAAAAATGGCAGATGAAATTTAGTGTGGACATATGTAAAGTACTTAGTCTAAGAGATGTATGAGTCTAAGGTGGGGGAAGAAGATAAAAAGAGAAACCAGATATCAGATGAACAATGTTGTTATGGAAAAATCTGACTGTGAGAAAGATTTAGGAGTAATGATAAATAAAAATCTTAAACCAAGACAACAGTGCGTATTTGCTCGAAACAAGGCTAACAACGTACTTGAGGTAATACAAAGGAATGTTAGTTACAAGACTAGCGAGGTCATCCTAAAACTATATCTTGCACTTGTGAGACCTCACTTGGAATATGCAGCTCAGTTCTGGTAACCGTACTACAGAATGGATATAGAATCCCTAGAAAGTATTCAGAGGAGGATGACTAATCTTGGGCATTAGGAACCTTGAGTACAGAGACAGATTAAAGCATCTTTATTTGTTCTCCCTCGAGAGACATAGAGTGAGGGGCGATATGATTGAGGTGTAGAAATGGAAGTCAGGGCTAAACAAAGGTGATATACAAATGTACTCAAACTGTACAACCAGGAGCAAGCTCATAGTAATGGTTTTAAATTAGACAAATTTAGATTCAGGTGTGGGATAAGTAAACATTGGTTTGGAAATAGAGTACTGGATGAGTGGAAAAAGTTACTGAACTTCATCATTAACTTGAACACTCAGGGTAGCTTCAAGTATAGGTTGGACGGGTATATGAGTGATAGGGGTTGGGTGTAAACAGGACTGTCCGGTATGGGCCAATAGGCCTGTTGCAGTTTCCTCCATTCTTATGTTCTAACCTAACTTAACAAATTCTATCAACCTGGTATAACCTAACATAACCTAATATGTACTACCCTAATGTAACCTCCCTAGGTAGCATTAAGGTGTTTAATCATAAACTGAACTAAACTTATGGGGGTAATCCTAACGGTATCCAAAAATTCTCTTGTAAACATTTTCTTTCCTCTCTTCTCCAGGTGGTAAACCCATTCTTGATTCTCCTGTTGATTCCCATCTTTGACACCCTCGTCTACCCAGTTCTGGCTCGCTGTAATCTGCTCAAGAGACAGTTACCGAGGATGTTTACAGGCGGTGTGTTGGCTGGTATAGCCTTCCTTGTGTCGGGCATTGTGGAACTTAAACTAGAGGTGGGTGTATGAGTCTTGGGTGGGTGTATGACTCTTGAGGTGGGTGTATGTGTCTAGAGGTAGGTGTATGAATCTTGGGTGGGTGTATGACTCTTGAGGTGGGTGTATGAGTCTTGAGGTGGGTGCATGAGTCTAGAGGTGGGTTTATGAATCTTGAGGTGGGTGTATTGGTTGAGACACATGATAGTTGTATAATATTTAATAAGATTAGTAATTGTATTTTATAATGAATACTGAATGAACATTAATAAATGTGTGATTTGAGGAGAAAACATTTAAAAGTAAAAAGTTATAAAAAAAGTGTAAAACAAGTAACAATGTCCTCCATCACACAGGAAACTTACCCCATTGCCCTCGAGAATGGAGAGACACGGTTGGCACTCATCAACACCTTACCTTGTAATATTAGACTGAATGTGTCATGGGAAGAAAAGGAAGTTAACCTGACACATCTGGAGCAAGTAGTAAGTGAAGCAAACTAGTAGTAGGTGAAGAAAACTAGTAGTAAGTGAAGTAATTAGCTAGTAAGTGAAGAAAACTAGTAGTAAATGAAGCAAACTAGTAGTGGGTGAAGAAAACTAATAGTAAGTGAAGCAAATAAGCAGTAAGTGAAGCAAGTAGCTAGTAAGTGAAGGAAACTAATAGTAAGTGGAGCAAACTATTAGAAAGTGGAGGCAATGAAGCTATGGTTAGGTTTATACGGCACTGGTGACTAATTGCAGAGGCGGATCCAGGGAGGGGGGGGTCCTGGGGGTGCAGAACCCACCCCCCTTTCATCAGGAAATTCCAATACAGTGCTTCTTTTAATGCAGTATTGTATTCAGACTTTTTTATATAGTATTTACATCAGAATATCTACTAATATCAAGTGCACATGGCTTTAAAATGGCCTCAAAATGCCCATGATATTGGTCAGATTTATAAAAAATATTTGTGGGGGACTTACAGCACCCCCCCCCCCCCCCCAGCTGGATGGGCGCACTGTGCTCGTCATGTTCCCCCACCCACAACTTATTAGACCGCCACTTTTGATATTCCTGGAGCTACCCCTGAATTGCCTGGTGATAAAATGTCCTAGAACTGACTTATTGGGGTTATTTGAGCTATATTGCTAGGCCCTGAAGTATGCCCAGGTTGATCTGTTAGCTGTTATATACAGTGAACCCTCGGAAGACCCGGACTAAAAGGAGGGACCACCTGTCCGGAAAAGTCAATTGTCCGGATTTTCCGGCAAATAATAAATGATATGAGAAACACCAAAAATATAGTACTAGTGTAGTGATAAACAAATTCCCATATATAAACCATGTATTTACCTATGATAACATAATAAGAAACATTGTATCATTACTAGAGTGAATGAAATAATATTCCCACAAACAGCAATTGTCAACTCTGTTTATGTTTCCCACCTCCTCGGGCACCTGTGTCCAAGCAACTGACTGGTCAAGCAGCGCCCACAGGCATAAAACGTTCTTTGCTCTGGTTTGGGAATGCTTCTTAGGGAAACTTCTAGGAGGCTTCTTAGTCCAGACCCCCAAAATTTTTTGTTCGGATCTTCCGAAATCCAGATTTCCCGGGTCCGGATCTTCAAGGGTTTACTGTACAGTGATATCTCCGTTAGCTGAAACATTTGGTGCAGAGCACTTCCGGGAATGAGAGATTTCTGAGTAATGAAACGACTATCTCAAAGCAAGAAAAAATCCCTCATCTTCGGATTTCCCGGGGAACAGAGAAATTTTCTCGGAAGTTCCTGAAATTGCGCATTGCGTACATTATCTCTCGAACCCAGAAAAACATCCCCCATTAGCGTTATTTTCCGGAATTTGTACTGGAAAATTTTGGGGGGGAATTTCCGGTAAATGCACCTGATTTTCATATAATTTTCCTGGTAGCACTTTGAAATTTTTCTTGGAATTTTCCAGAAAATGTGCCCCTTGAAAAATCATTCCCATAGCCGGGATTTTCCAGAAAATTCCAACTTTGGGAACGATTTTCTGAGAAAATTTCAATTCCGGCTATCGGAGAAGTTCGGTTAAGAGTGATTCCGGCTAATGGAGATATTACTTTACTGTATATTGCTGTATCAAAATATAGGAACATGTCCTTGGCTTGTGTTCTTTTTATTGTTGTAATGTTATGAGGCATAAGTAGATTAGTATGGCATTTACACTATTCCACAAGCTGTTAGAAATTATAAAAGATACAACTCTTTATAGCTGTGACGCTTTATATGGTACAGTACAGTATTGGATAGGACTTATCATATTGTGTTTGTTGTATATTTCCAGGTCTATGAGAGTATCAATATCCATGGACAAAGTGCGACACTGAACGTCACTCTGGATCTTGAAGATGAAACGTGTGGTGATGTTATACATGTTATGCCTGATTATGAGATTTTTGTCACTGAAAAACAGGTAATTTTGTATTAGAAGTTCATTCTGTGTTCACTTGTTTTATAAGTTTTTGATATACCCTAGTATATTATGCTGTTTTTAATGTATGATGAAGTGATACGGGCAGTTGAAATTTTAAGTCCATATTTGTGCTTAGGATTTACAGTACAGTAGTCAAGAAACAATATTGTCCCTTAAGTATGTTACGCAGAAAGATAGAAAAGCCACTGATTTGTGACTGATCGGGAAACTTGAGAGAGAGACAGACAGAGAGAAAGAGGGTCCAGACAGACAGACAGATAGATAGATAGAGACAGACAGACACACAGAGAGAAAGAGGGTCCAGACAGACTGACAGATGGACAGATAGAGACAGACAGAGACAGATAGACAGACAGATAATAGTAAAAATCATATAAACAGTAAAGAACTTATGTTAATGGTCTTTAATCACTTAACAGGCACAAACTGTATTGATCACAATCGACACCACAATTGTTCAGATGGTTCCTGTAGATCCTCCTGACGAATATTTGAAACCTTCCAGTGGACTTCCAAGACTCAGGTATTTACTGTACCTTTTTATTTTTAGTATTATAGTAAGTGATTATAAGTGGTTTTCCCAATTATAGACATACTGTATAAGTAATTAAAAAACTAGTCAAGCAACTTTTTTCCTTTGGGTCTACAGTTTAACTTCAATATAATGGACTTCTCTCTCCCTATAATCTGTTAGATGGGGGGAAATTTCACATCTAATGAACCCTCATTATAATGGAATTTTCTCTCCATATAATTCATTAATTAGAGGTTTAACTGTATGTTGAAATTAAAGTTTTTGCTCCTCCAATGATGGCAACTTTGGACAACTGAAAGGTCAGGATACATTGATGTCTGCAGAGCCACAAAAGAACCTTGTTGAGTTCAGCTTTACTAGTACAGTACATTACAGTACAGTACAGTACAGGTATAAATAAAAGCTGTATCAAGATAAACTTATATAACTCAATCTCTCTTGATACATTTTTCAATATTTTTTCTTTCTTCAGAATGCTGTACAATTTGGGTGTGATACCCTTCAACTCAACAGTACTTCTGAAAGGGAAATTTAATACACCTTTTGAATTTAAAATTAAGGAGAAACCGCAGGGATACATCTCTGGGACTGGGTTTGAAGACGTCGATCCAGACAAGTGAGCAATTAGCATCTTGTTTTGTACTTTGCAGATCACGTGATGGTTAGGCACCTCGTCTTATTTCACTTGATGATTAAACATCCACCCTCATGCTGCTTGGGGGTTAGGTTAGGTAATATTTGGTTTGGTTAGGTTGTTAGGTTATGTGCGTATTAGTTTGTTAATTTTTCAGGTAATGTTATGTTACATTAGGTAATATTTGGTTTGGTTAGGTTAGGTTAGTATTGAGCTGTTTAGTAAGGTAAGGTAATGTTTGTTTAAGTTAGTGTGCATGTGTTTAATCTTCAGTTGAAATGAACTGGGATGTCTAAAATTCACATGCTCCCACTTCACTCCTTTGACATGGCAGAAAAATAATGTGACTGCTTGCATGTGTACAGCATATGATGCCTGTAACTTTATATGCATGATAACTCAAAGAAATACTTATGGATCTTGATAAAACTAATATACAGTAGATATGAAATATTATGATGTTTTGGATGAGCTCAATAATCTGTGTTAAACGTTGATATTAATTTTTTCTTCGTCGTTTCAGTTATGAAGTTTACTTGCCGACGAGTGATGGAGGCCATGAAAAGTCCCCCTATAAGATAGATGTGAGGCTTGGTGGTGTATACAACTTCCTGGTACAGAAATCATTCGACGAAGCTCATACCAATCAAACGGTAATGATTGAAATATGTCCTGTATATAATGTGAAACGGGGGTATTTTTGAGGTATCCGGTCATCTAAATAAACTCTGTAGGACTTAAAACCGTGTAAAGTCACCCCATGGTAGTTATGATGTGTTAGTACCATAACTGTTATACGCTGTTAATACTGAAAGTAAACGTCGTCCGTAATGTGATTGTATAAACTTTTCTCATACATGTATATTTCTCAGTAACTCTTAAACCAGTCTTATTAAAACTTACTTTCGTTGGCATTATAGAGTAGAATATTTTGTTGGTCCAAGTCTACAATGGAAATTAATGTAATGATTGTTAATATTGTGATATTGATGCTCATTGATACATGTTCTGCCTTACAGACAGTGAAAAATTTCCAGATTACACCACCCAATTCAGTACACATGTTGTGGCTCATCCCTCAGTACTTCATAATAACAGTGTCAGAGATCATGTTCTCTATTACTGGCCTTGAGTTTTCTTTTACACAGGTAAGGTCTTGATGTTTTATATTCAGCCCAATCACAGGCCAACAACACAGTTTATTTTATTTCTCTTTATTTTTATCTATCATTTTGCCACTTATCAGCTTACTACCCATTCAGGTGGTTGGGCATCTATACACTGTACAGTACAGGGGGAAACTGGAGTCCTGTACCCAGAGGAAACTGATGTTAGTGAGAGTCACACTGGATAACAACCACCTCAAGTATGAACCATTAACACATTGGTGAGAGATACGCATGTTACTGCTGTACCACCAACACTTAGAGCCTGGGATTTGTCAGACTTACTCACATCTGACACAGCCACAACCCATTCCATCGTGTATATCCCAACTGGCATGATGCAAGCTGTGCCGTGGGCCAGTAAGAGGATAAAACTTGTCCAACTGGTTTAAGCTTAAAGTATTCAATGAATTATGTTTTAATATTGAGATTTATCCAAAAATTTGTCCTTGGATCAAATCAAAACTAAAAAAAGAATAAACAACAGTGAATTTCTTCTGCTATTTTTCCAACAATGGTTTTCTCACATGTTGTTACCTTCTGTACTAGTTAGTGAAAGTGATGGAGTCACAGTGGTTTGGATTTTCTCTGATAAATCTTGAAGTTGTTTATGTTGTTAGATGCACCACGGCTAAACATTATCGCTGACTTCCCGCTCTCAAGTTTTCACAAGACTCTATAAAGTACTGTTCTTGGTTTGTAACTTAAACATTATTTTCTTTCATAGTTGCCGGAAATTGTCAATGTGTACTACCGAGAAAATATTTGGGTTCATATTACAGTACAGTACTACTTATTTCACATACTTTATAATACATACTTTATAATAAATGTTCTTCACTAGACAGTGTAAGGAAACATCTCATTTTGTCTACTACCATATCGTAGACACAGTGGGCATAAACCCAACATAACAGAGAACAGACCGATCACCCCTTGGCTAGCATACTGATAAGTGGTAGGGGAAAACTTTACATTATTTTACAGTATCTTTTTAATCACCTGGGTTAAGTTAGGCTTGGGGATATTTTACAGGGAATTATGGGATCACCTCATGATTAGCCCTCCCTTTCCATGACTGATTATTTCACTTGATGATTAAACACACTAACACTACCTGGAAGAGTTAGCTTAAATTAAATTAGGCTAGTGTTAGGGTGTTTAATATTCAGGTGAAATAAGCTGAGGTGTCTAATATTTAGGTGAAATAAGCCAAGGTCTCTAATCTTTGGAGGAAATAAGCTAAGGTGTCTAATCTTCTAGTGATCCATTTTTTTTTAGAAACATTTAGTGTCTCCTGTTATTAAATCTATTCTCCAACTCTCCTTAGGCTCCCATAAGCATGAAGTCTGTCCTACAAGCTGCTTGGCTTCTCACTGTGTCCTTTGGCAACCTAATTGTGGTCATCATTGCTGAAGCGAAATTCTTTAAAAGTCAGGTATGTAAGCTGAATTAGAATGGTATAATAATGTCATATACTGTACATGTGGTGTAATGGTCAGCATGCTCACCTCTCAAGCGAGCGGACCCGGGTTCGATCCCCGGGCAGGGTGAAACTATGGGCAAGTTTCTTTACGCCATTTGCCTCTGTCTACCAAGCAGCAATTGGGGATCTGGATGTTAATTGATTTGTGGATCGTATTCCGGGGTAATGGTTAGCCAGTGCAGTTGACGAGTTGTCCGGTTTTCTCGGATTATTCCTTGACACTGGGTCACGCAACTCGATAACTTAGTGTGTGGTTGTAGTGTTAAACAAATTCACGCCTAGGTGGCCCTTGGGCCGGCCATCCTCGTTACACTCAGGTCATCCATTATTATTTATTACATATCATATACTGTACATATAAAATATATAATGTATTGTATCTCTAATGTACTTTAGGTGAAATAAGCAGAGGTGTCAAATAATTTTTTGAAATAAGCTGAGGATTCTAATCATTAGGTGAAATAAGCTTAGGAGTTTAATCTTTAGGTGAAATAAGAAGAGGTGTCTAATCTTTAAGTGAAATAAGCAGAGGTCTCTAATCTTTAAGTGAAATAAACAGGTGTGTCTAATCTTTAGGTGAAATAAGCTGAGGTGTCTAATCATTAGGTGAAATAAGCTGAGGAGTCTAATTTTTAGGTGAAATAAGCAGAGGTGTCTAATCCTTAGGTGAAATAAGCAGAGGTCTTTAATCTTTGGGTGAAATAAGCAGAGGTGTCTAATCTTTAGGTGAAATAAGCAGAGGTCTTTAATCTTTGGGTGAAATAAGCAGAGGTGTCTAATCTTTAGGTGAAATAAGCAGAGGTGTCTAATCTTTAGATCAATTAAAATGAGTTAATTGACTTTACCCAGAATTTAGATTCATAGAAGTGATATAACTACTTTCTTTTTCCATTCACAGGCAATGGAATTCTTCTTGTTTGCCATTCTCATGTTTATTGATATGATCCTGTTTGCCATGATTGCCTATCATTACAAATACGTTGATGAACTAGCAGTGGAAAATAATGACAAGACAGAGGAAAGTGAAAAGGTAGGACAATATAATGAAAGCTTCTCAAACAATGAGACAAAATTCTGATGTAAAATATGACTTAGGTTTATATAGTTACTGTATGAATAATGATATAATTGTTGTGACCTGATTAGGATGGTATTTTGTGTGAATATTTTATACATGTCTTTGTTGTCAAGGTATACTGTGATGGTCATTATTATAAATAGAAGCAGTCCCTGGATTACGTAAGAGTTCCGTTCCTATGGACGTTCTGAAGTTGAAAAAGTATACCACTTACCCATGTCCATATGTAATACACTAGCTCTTTTGGTATTACATTACAGTAATTGTTTTAAATAAGTTTGGAGCTCTTAAGTGGCTGCGCTGAAGTAAACACTTTGCTATTTTTTCTTTGTTGTAGAAAAATATAGTTTCACAGGTACTTAGTTCGGTTGAGAGTATATTATGCCTTCTCTACCAGGGGAAGTGTCTTGAGTGCACTTATATAGGAGAAAACTAAGTGAGATGTTCACACCTTAGTGAGTGGTAATAATCTGATCTCTCCTGTCTCTATGACAAGAGAGAGATGAGGAGCAGACCAGGTCTGTTATGATTTGGTTAACCTCGTCTGCCCTCTTAGAGTGTGGGAAAGAATACACTTCAGATATACTGTGCTAACATGAGCTGACTTCCCCCAGACCTCGCTCACTCCCTGAAGGAACTACAACCTCAGCCATGTATAATGTCAATGACTGAGGCACAGTTGAATAACTTGGTGAATAATGACAAAATACAGTAAATGAAAATAAATATTTAGTCATCAAGTAAATAAAATATTGTAAATTTAAATATTGTAAATTTAAAATTTAACTTTATGGGACTTCATTGGTATCGGCGGATGTTCATAAGTCAGACGTACGTGACCCAGGGAACTCCTGTATTTAGGGTAATTTTTTTATACAGTTAACCAAGAACCCTAATTTGTAATTGACTGGAAATTTTTAAATCAGTGGGAATAAAATCTGATCATTGTGAAGAAGAAAAATGCTATTCTTAATGATAAAGACTTTATTCCCACAGATATTTAGGTACCTGATTATTGCACGTCCTAAAATACAGAAATCGTTTAGGCTTTTCGAATGCAAAAATGACCCTTATATTTAAAGCATGTCTTGCAGATGAACACAGATGTAATGTTATATTTCCAATGATCTTTTCTGGTTAAACCTGTTGTTGTACATAAAATAAATATAATAATAAAACAACATAATATCTATTTGTACAGTACCGGTATATAAGAAACATATGACGAATACCTGTAATGTCTGATATAAGGGGATACTTAACTAATTTAAATATGTCTTTAAAGAGTAGTTATTGTGGGACATTAGTGAAGTTATAAAGTAATTATACAGCCACATACTCGTATCTAAGAACTAGGAAAGTATATAAAAGAAGCACAGAACCAAATTAGGACAAATGCTGGTATGTCCCCAAAACAATATGTATGTCTTTCACTAGTATCAATTAGATCTTCACTAACAATGCTAATATCTGCCACTTGAATTAATTCAATATCTTCACTGATTCCGAAGTTATGGTAAATTTAAGGTTCATAAACTTTAACTGCATTTTTCTCTGTTAATTTACGGTGCTTGTCCTACTTAGGTTCTCTGTGCCTCGTATAGGGTAGGGTACTGCACTGTGTGTGTGTGTGTGTATTATAATTAAATCGGTTGTAAAAAATCACGATTTAAAAAAAAATAAAAAAAAAATCGATTTATTCGATTTAAATCGGATTTTTTTTATTTAAATCGATTTATTTTTATTTTTTACTAATTGCATCAAAATAGTATTTTTAAACCATAAAAACAGTATTTTTCAACCAAAGCTTATTCAGGATAATAAACAGAAAATTGGCATTAAGATATTTATGCAGTAGATGTACCAATGGAATTTAACACAATAATATTCTTTTTGTAAAATAAAAGAAAACTGGTAACATATCTTACATTTGAGTGCACAAATCCAAACGTAATAATGAAATTTAACATAAATGCTCTTATAGGATTTCAGTGTTTCAAAAATTAATAACTTAACTTCTTCAAGTCAACAGAATAATATTCTCATTTTGTAAAAAAAATAATATTAGTACAGTACAGCTACTGGTAACAAGTTTATTTTCTTACATTTGTAGGATTATAGTGGATTAAGAATTACCAGTAATAACTTCAAGTCAACACAATATTCTCATTCTGTAAACAACAAAAATGGTTCAAAACATTTAAATTAGCTTAGTTGAACATTGAAATGCTTATGTACTGTGACAAGCTTAGATGCCTCTTCCTGTCCTAGGCGATTTCTTACCTTTGAGTGTACAAATCCATATGTGGAAAAAATTCTCTCAACCCCTGCTGATGATGCAACAGCTGTAAATAATTTCCTAGGAACATCCATTACATTTTCTGTCATATCATTGGCAAAATACAGCCACCAAGCAAGGGGTGAGAGAGATTTTACAACATCTTTACCAAAATAGACCTCTTTAAATGGTGCACTTCTTCCATGGAAGGACATTAATGTTGAAAGGAAATATGGAAGAGACTCGCACACATACTGTTCTGCAATGTCTCGCTGCTCAGGAGTCAGATGTCTGCCCTGATACCTTGAATCTATCACATTAGCTAGAAAATGGGCAGGTGTCAATGCTACTTTGATTCTTTTTTCAAAATTATCCATATCCTTCTTATCTGTTAAATACTCCTTAATATCAGTTTTCAGTTTTACCCAGATTTCTACAGCATCACTTAATAGGGTATGTTCTCTCTGGACACAGTCCAATGCCACAGCAATAGGCTTAAATCTCTCTAAATAGTCTTCTGCAGTTCTTTTTAATGCCTTCTCATTAACTTTCCTTTCAATTTTCTTATCAATGTCTTCACTATTTTCTTTGCACACTTTGACAAGGGTCTCCCAGTTCTTTAAATAAGATTCAATAGAATCTGTCACTGTGTTCCATCGTGTGTGTGATGGTATTACTAGCATTGTTCCTCCTGCTCTTCTATACAAAGATCCTGGGATGTGATGATTTCTGAAGTACTTAATGATATCAGTAATGTGCTCCTTATTGTTCTTGATTTGCAGGTCTTGTGAAAGCAAATTTAACAGGTATGCAGAGCAACCATATGTTATAATGGATTTATCTTGTCCGAATTCACTTCTCGTTTTTGCCATGTTAGCAGCATTATCTGTTACACAGCTTCTTACTGTGCATCCAAATTTCTCTTCACACTTTTTTGTAGCACATTCAGCTAATTTCAACAGATATTCAGCTGTGTCTTGATTCTGTGTCTGTAGAGTCAACAAGATAAATACGGTTGTCCCCTGTTAAAGTTATACATACTATAGGCTCATTATGGACATTACTCCATCCATCCATGGCCATGCAAACTGTTTTCCCACTAAGTTCTTTTGAATAATTCTTAATCACTGAATTGTAGGCTTGATCCAAAAGAGACCCTCCAATTTGATGTCTATTAGGTGGAACATATCCTGGTCTTAGCACTTTAATCATCTTGATAAACTCTTCGTGCTCCACTGTTCGGAAGGGTGAATTTGTTGCATATATATAATTAGCAACTTGCTGATCCAAAGTGACTTTTTCAGACTTAGTAGTTTTTATCACAAAACCAGTTATGCTTCTTTGTTCCATAGAATTTTCCCTCTTATCTCTCTTTGCAAAAATTTACAGCCCCTTGCTCCTTATTGACTGATATATAATGCCGGGAGAAGTGAATACTACAGTTCTTCTGAATTTCAATAGTATTTGTTATCTTAGTTAACAATATGTTTCATGTAAATATATACATTAATAATGAGACCTTATGATATGATCAAAGTTTCGCAAAACTGGAGAGAACAGACTATAGTACAGTGCATAGGGTAATTATGTAAATCCAAATAATGTTATTAGCCTGCTGCATTGCATATACTTTTCAATCATGTAGAATAAAAAGAGAAAACAGTTATTAGTAAAAAAATCATTTTGATTTAAATCATGATTTATTTACTCTGATTTAAATCAATTTAAATCCTGTGATTTAAATCATTTGATTTAAATCATAACAATCCTGTAATTTATATATTATTCTTTCAAGTACCTTTAGCTGTTTCATGCAAGGTAACTTGAAACATGAAGAAAAACCACACAGGAAAAGGGGGAAACTGGAGCACCTTAGCTTTCATTTTTATTCAAGACATCTTCAGAGGCCACTGAATTTACAGGGACTAAGAGAAGTTTATGTACTTAACCCTTTATTGTTTTTGACTGTTGTCTTTAAAGGGCTAAAAAAATCCCTTTATTGTGTTCCTACCAGACGAGATCCTACTTATAGGAATATTTGTCTCAACCTTATTGTAAGAAATTTGTCATATTAGTTCAATCCCTTAAATTACTATACATTAAAGTTGTTTTTAAGTATGATTCGACTATTACTAGTATGTTAATTAAGAACAGCCCAATCTTGAGTGTAAATGGAAGTGTTTACTGTATCTCATGTAGCAATTATAATGGAAATTATGTAGGTCAGACTGGGAAAGCATTACAACTTAGAATAAAACACAATATAATATTAGAACAGCATCTGAAAGCAGTACAGTTTTCATTCATATTAGGAACAATAATATCATATTATGGATTGGAAAAACAGCATACTCGTAGTTGTGTTTAAATCAACATGTCACAGAAAGACTTTTGGTTGAAGCAAGTCTAATTAGGGAAATACTTTACCTTTACTTTAATCCTCTTCACCACTGATTGGCTCTTTAGCCACTTGGGTGGTCAGTCACGTCTCTGTTACACATTATTGGTAAGTACTGTACTGGGCATCCACTGGCTCCTGAATGTATCTGAACCTGCTCCAGTGTTGGTCAAGTCTGGTCTTGAAACAGCTCACACTCGGTGCCATCACAACACACACTGGCAGGTTGCTCCAAGAGTTCACAACTCTCACTCCAAAAAAGTTCACCCTCAGTTTTTTGGACCTGCGGCTTCTTTAACCTTGAGCTGTGACCCCTTGTGGGGTGGGCATCTGCCAGTTCCAGGTATGGACACTTGACTGAGTACTGTAGTGCCCTTTGAGCTGTTTTTACACTTCAATTAGGTCCCACTTGCCAATCTGTAGTATAAAGTAGGAAGTTGCAGGTGTTCTAATCTCTCTGGATAGCAGAGGTGCCGAAGTGCAAGCACTAGTCTGGTGACTGACAGTCCCAAGCATATCTCGGGGACCAGACGGGGTGCCAGTACTCCAGGAGGGGAAGCACCTCTCTCTTGAAGATCATTATGAGGGCTGGACCATTTAGATATCTAAACAACCTTCTTGAATTCTATAAACCTTAATGACGATCAGTACAAAAATGATATGTTACATAAATATATTTGTCAGTGGCCTAAGGTTAAAAATGCTTAGAAAGCATTTGAGGTGGATGTAGGGTAGATGACTAGTGGGTCTCATGTCTTTGACCTGACCTGACCTGACCTGACCTGACTTGACATGTTATGTCACTCATTTTTTATAAGCTCCTCTTTCATTTGTAGTAGAGGTGGTGTGTGGTTTAGTGGGTCCCATGTTGTTGACCTGACCTGATGCTGTGGAAGGTCACCCATTGTATATAAGCTTCTCTCAGTCCCTGTAAAATCAATTTCCTCTGAAGATGTGTTGAATAAAGACGAAAGTTAAGGTGCTCCAGTGTTTTCCTTTCCATGTGTGGTTTCATCACGATTTATCTTATGCACACTTCCCCAGGGGCAGTGGAAGCCCTCCCAGGGGCGGCAGCGCCCCTAAAGTCCCTCTCAGGGGCAACTGCGATCCTATTGGCCATGTCAGGGGCGGTGGTGCTCCCAGGGATTCTCTATAGGGGCAGCGACACAACTAAGGGCCTTCCCAGGAGTGGTGGCGCCTCCAGGTAAGAACCCTTAGGGCACAGTCGCAATTGGGCAGTCCACGGTGGCGCCCTCACGTGTTCTCCCAGGAGCTGTCGTGTCCCAAGGAACCCTCCTTGGGGGTGGAAGCGACCCCAAAGGCCTTGACAGGTGCAATGGCACACCCAGGGGCCCTCCCACAGGTGGTGGGACCACCAAGAACCCTTCCAGGGGTAGTGTTGCATCCAGGGGCCCTCCAAAGGACAACAGCGCCCCCAAGGGCCCTCTTTCGCGGTGGCGACGGCCCCAGGGGCCCACCTTAGGAGTGGCAGTGCCCCCAGGGCTCTCCTTAAGCTATAATCTTGGGGTGCCTCAAACACCCAAATTTGCCTGTAGAATAACACCAAGGCTATAGTCTTGGGTGCCTCAAACACCCAAATTTGCCAATAGAATAACACCAAAGCTATAGTCTTGTGTGCCTCAAACACCCAAATTTGCCAATAGAATAACACCAAGGCTATAGTCTTGCGTGCCTCAAACACCCAAATTTGCCTCTAGAATGATATCAAGGCTATAGTCTTGGGTGCCTAAAACACCCAAATTTGCATGTAGAATAACACCAAGGCTATAGTCTTGGGTGCCTCAAACACCCAAATTTGCCTGTAGAATAACACCAAGGCTATAGTCTTGGGTGCCTAAAACACCCAAATTTGCCTGTAGAATAACACCAAGGCTATAGTCTTGGGTGCCTCAAACACCCAAATTTGCCTCTAGAATGATACCAAGGCTATAGTCTTGGGTGCCTCAAACACCCAAATTTGCCAATAGAATAACACCAAGGCTATAGTTTTGCGTGCCTCAAACACCCAAATTTGCCTCTAGAATGATATCAAGGCTATAGTCTTGGGTGCCTCAAAAACCCAAATTTGCCAATAGAATAACATCAAGGCTATAGTCTTGGGTGCCTCAAACACCCAAATTTGCCTCTAGAATGATACCAAGGCTATCGTCTTGTGTGCCTCAAACACCCAAATTTGCCTGTAGAATAACACCAAGGCTATAGTCTTGGGTGCCTCAAACACCCAAATTTTCCTTTAGAATAACACCAAGGCTATAGTCTTGGGTGCCTCAAACACCCAAATTTGCCAATAGAATAACACCAAGGCTATAGTCTTGTGTGCCTCAAACACCCAAATTTGCCAATAGAATAACACCAAGGCTATAGTCTTGCGTGCCTCAAACACCCAAATTTGCCTCTAGAATGATATCAAGGCTATAGTCTTGGGTGCCTCAAACACCCAAATTTGCCAATAGAATAACACCAAGGCTATAGTCTTGTGTGCCTCAAACACCCAAATTTGCCAATAAAATAACACCAAGGCTATAGTTTTGCGTGCCTCAAACACCCAAATTTGCCTCTAGAATGATATCAAGGCTATAGTCTTGGGTGCCTCAAACACCCAAATTTGCCAATGGAATAACACCAAAGCTATAGTCTTGTGTGCCTCAAACACCCAAATTTGCCAATAGAATAACACCAAGGCAATAGTCTTGCGTGCCTCAAACACCCAAATTTGCCTCTAGAATGATATCAAGGCTATAGTTTTGGGTGCCTAAAACACCCAAATTTGCCTGTAGAATAACACCAAGGCTATAGTCTTGGGTGCCTCAAACACCGAAATTTGCCTGTAGAATAACACCAAGGCTATAGTCTTGGGTGCCTAAAACACCCAAATTTGCCAATAGAATAACACCAAGGCTATAGTCTTGCGTGCCTCAAACACCCAAATTTGCCTCTAGAATGATACCAAGGCTATAGTCTTGGGTGCCTCAAACACCCAAATTTGCCAATAGAATAACACCAAGGCTATAGTCTTGTGTGCCTCAAACACCCAAATTTGCCAATAGAATAACACCAAGGCTATAGTCTTGCGTGCCTCAAACACCCAAATTTGCCTCTAGAATGATATCAAGGCTATAGTCTTGGGTGCCTCAAACACCCAAATTTGCCAATAGAATAACACCAAGGCTATAGTCTTGGGTGCCTCAAACACCCAAATTTGCCTCTAGAATGATACCAAGGCTATCGTCTTGTGTGCCTCAAACACCCAAATTTGCCTGTAGAATAACACCAAGGCTATAGTCTTGGGTGCCTCAAACACCCAAATTTTCCTTTAGAATAACACCAAGGCTATAGTCTTGGGTGCCTCAAACACCCAAATTTGCCAATAGAATAACACCAAGGCTATAGTCTTGTGTGCCTCAAACACCCAAATTTGCCAATAGAATAACACCAAGGCTATAGTCTTGCGTGCCTCAAACACCCAAATTTGCCTCTAGAATGATATCAAGGCTATAGTCTTGGGTGCCTCAAACACCCAAATTTGCCAATAGAATAACACCAAGGCTATAGTCTTGTGTGCCTCAAACACCCAAATTTGCCAATAAAATAACACCAAGGCTATAGTTTTGCGTGCCTCAAACACCCAAATTTGCCTCTAGAATGATATCAAGGCTATAGTCTTGGGTGCCTCAAACACCCAAATTTGCCAATGGAATAACACCAAAGCTATAGTCTTGTGTGCCTCAAACACCCAAATTTGCCAATAGAATAACACCAAGGCAATAGTCTTGCGTGCCTCAAACACCCAAATTTGCCTCTAGAATGATATCAAGGCTATAGTTTTGGGTGCCTAAAACACCCAAATTTGCCTGTAGAATAACACCAAGGCTATAGTCTTGGGTGCCTCAAACACCGAAATTTGCCTGTAGAATAACACCAAGGCTATAGTCTTGGGTGCCTAAAACACCCAAATTTGCCAATAGAATAACACCAAGGCTATAGTCTTGCGTGCCTCAAACACCCAAATTTGCCTCTAGAATGATACCAAGGCTATAGTCTTGGGTGCCTCAAACACCCAAATTTGCCAATAGAATAACACCAAGGCTATAGTCTTGTGTGCCTCAAACACCCAAATTTGCCAATAGAATAACACCAAGGCTATAGTCTTGCGTGCCTCAAACACCCAAATTTGCCTCTAGAATGATATCAAGGCTATAGTCTTGGGTGCCTCAAACACCCAAATTTGCCAATAGAATAACACCAAGGCTATAGTCTTGCGTGCCTCAAACACCCAAATTTGCCTCTAGAATGATATCAAGGCTATAGTCTTGTGTGCCTCAAACACCCAAATTTGCCAATAGAATAACACCAAGGCTATAGTCTTGGGTGCCTCAAAAACCCAAATTTGCCAATAGAATAACATCAAGGCTATAGTCTTGGGTGCCTCAAACACCCAAATTTGCCTCTAGAATCATACCAAGGCTATCGTCTTGGGTGCCTCAAACACCCAAATTTTCCTTCAGAATAACACCAAGGCTATAGTCTTGGGTGCCTCAAACACCCAAATTTGCCAATAGAATAATACCAAGGCTATAGTCTTGGGTGCCTCAAACACCCAAATTTGCCTCTAGAATGATACCAAGGCTATATATAGTCTTGGGTGCTTCAAACACCCAAATTTGCCAATAGAATAACACCAAAGCTATTGTCTTGGGTGCCTCAAACACCCAAATTTGCCTCTAGAATGATACCAAGGCTATAGTCTTGGGTGCTTCAAACACCCAAATTTGCCTCTAGAATGATACCAAGGCTATAGTCTTGGGTGCCTCAAACACCCAAATTTTCCTTTAGAATAACACCAAGGCTATAGTCTTGGGTGCCTCAAACACCCAAATTTGCCTCTAGAATGATACCAAGGCTATAGTCTTGGGTGCCTCAAACACCCAAATTTTCCTTTAGAATAACACCAAGGCTATAGTCATGGGTGCCTCAAACACCCAAATTTGCCTCTAGAATGATACCAAGGCTATAGTCTTGTGTGCCTCAAACATCCAAATTTTCCTTTAGAATAACACCAAGGCTATAGTCTTGGGTGCCTCAAACACCCGAATTTGCCTCTAGAATGATACCAAGGCTATAGTCTTGGGTGCCTCAAACACCCAAATTTGCCTCGAGAATGATACCAAGGCTATAGTCTTGGGTGCCTCAAACACCCAAATTTTCCTTTAGAATAACAAAAAAGGCTATAGTCTTGGGTGCCTCAAACACCCAAATTCTCCTTTAGAATAACACCAAGGCTATAGTCTTGGGTGCCTCAAACACCCAAATTTGCCTGTAGAATAACACCAAGGCTATAGTCTTGGGTGCCTCAAACACCCAAATTTGCCTCTAGAATGATACCAAGGCTATAGTCTTGGGTGCCTCAAACACCCAAATTTGCCAATAGAATAACACCAAGGCTATAGTCTTGCGTGCCTCAAACACCCAAATTTGCCTCTAGAATGATATCAAGGCTATAGTCTTGGGTGCCTAAAACACCCAAATTTGCCTGTAGAATAACACCAAGGCTATAGTCTTGGGTGCCTCAAACACCCAAATTTCCCTGTAGAATAACACCAAGGCTATAGTCTTGTGTGCCTAAAACACCCAAATTTGCCTGTAGAATAACACCAAGGCTATAGTCTTGGGTGCCTCAAACACCCAAATTTGCCTCTAGAATGATACCAAGGCTTTAGTCTTGGATGCCTAAAACACCCAAATTTGCCAATAGAATAACACCAAAGCTATAGTCTTGGGTGCCTCAAACACCCAAATTTGCCTCTAGAATGATATCAAGCCTATAGTCTTGGGTGCCTCAAACACCCAAATTTGCCAATAGAATAACACCAAGGCTATAGTCTTGTGTGCCTCAAACACCCAAATTTGCCAATAGAATAACACCAAGGCTATAGTTTTGCGTGCCTCAAACACCCAAATTTGCCTCTAGAATGGTATCAAGGCTATAGTCTTGGGTGCCTCAAACACCCAAATTTGCCTCTAGAATGATACCAAGGCTATAGTCTTGGGTGCCTAAAACACCCAAATTTGCCAATAGAATAACACCAAGGCTATAGTCTTGTGTGCCTCAAACACCCAAATTTTCCTTTAGAATAACACCAAGGCTATAGTCTTGTCTGCCTCAAACACCCAAATTTGCCAATAGAATAACACCAAGGCTATAGTCTTGGGTGCCTCAAACACCCAAATTTGCCTGTAGAATAACACCAAGGCTCTAGTCTTGTGTGCCTCAAACACCCAAATTTGCCTGTAGAATAACATCAAGGATATAGTCTTGGGTGCCTCAAACACCCAAATTTGCCTCTAGAATGATACCAAGATTATAGTCTTGGGTGCCTCAAACACCCAAATTTTCCTTTAGAATAACACCAAGGCTATAGTCTTGGGTGCCTCAAACACCCAAATTTGCCTGTAGAATAACACCAAGGCTATAGCCTTGGGTGCCTCAAACACCCAAATTTGCCTCTAGAATGATACCAAGGCTATAGTCTTGTGTGCCTCAAACACCCAAATTTGCCTGTAGAATAACACCAAGGCTATAGTCTTGGGTGCCTCAAACACCCAAATTTGCTAATAGAATAACACCAAGGCTATAGTCTTGGGTGCCTCAAACACCCAATTTGCCTCTAGAATGATACCAAGGCTATAGTCTTGGATGCCTAAAACACCCAAATTTGCCAATAGAATAACACCAAGGCTATAGTCTTGGGTGCCTTAAACACCCAAATTTGCCTCTAGAATGATACCAAGGCTATAGTCTTGGGTGCCTCAAACACCCAAATTTGCCTCTAGAATGATACCAAGACTATAGTCTTGGGTGCCTCAAACACCCAAATTTGCCAATAGAATAACACCAAGGCTATAGTCTTGCGTGCCTTAAACACCCAAATTTGCCTCTAGAATGATACCAAGGCTATAGTCTTGGGTGCCTCAAACACCCAAATTTTCCTTTAGAATAACACCAAGGCTATAGTCTTGGGTGCCTCAATCACCCAAATTTGCCAATAGAATAACACCAAGGCTATAGTCTTGGGTGCCTCAATCACCCAAATTTGCCAATAGAATAACACCAAGGCTATTGTCTTGGGTGCCTCAAACACCCAAATTTGCCTCTAGAATGATACCAAGGCTATAGTCTTGGGTGCCTCAAACACCCAAATTTTCCTTTAGAATAACACCAAGGCTATAGTCTTGGGTGCCTCAAACACCCAAATTTGCCTGTAGAATAACACCAAGGCTATAGTCTTGGGTGCCTCAAACACCCAAATTTGCCTGTAGAAAAACATCAAGGCTATAGTCTTGGGTGCCTCAAACACCCAAATTTGCCTGTAGAATAACTCCAAGGCTATAGTCTTGGGTGCCTCAAACACCCAAATTTGCCAATAGAATAACATCAAGGCTATAGTCTTGGGTGCCTCAAACACCCAAATTTGCCTGTACAATAACACCAAGGCTATACACACCCAAATTTGCCTCTAGAATGATACCAAGGGTATAGTCTTGGGTGCCTCAAACAACCAAATTTGCCAATAGAATAACATCAAGGCTATAGTCTTGGGTGCCTCAAACACCCAAATTTGCCTGTAGAATAACACCAAGGCTATAGTCTTGGGTGCCTCAAACACCCAAATTTGCCTGTAGAATAGCACCAAGGCTTATAGTCTTGGGTGCCTCAAACACCCAAATTTGCCTGTAGAATAACACCAAGGCTATAGTCTTGGGTGCCTCAAACACCTAAATTTTCCTTTAGAATAACACCAAGGCTATAGTCTTGGGTGCCTCAAACACCCAAATTTGCCTGTAGAATAACACCAAGGCTAGAGTCTTGTGCCTCAAACACACAAATTTGCCTGTAGAATAACACCAAGGCTATAGTCTTGGGTGCCTCAATCACCCAAATTTGCCAATAGAATAACATCAAGGCTATTGTCTTGGGTGCCTCAAACACCCAAATTTGCCTCTAGAATGATACCAAGGCTATAGTCTTGGGTGCCTCAAACACCCAAATTTTCCTTTAGAATAACACCAAGGCTATAGTCTTGGGTGCCTCAAACACCCAAATTTGCCTGTAGAATGACACCAAGGCTATAGTCTTGGGTGCCTCAAACACCCAAATTTTCCTTTAGAATAACACCAAGGCTATAGTCATGGGTGCCTCAAACACCCAAATTTGCCTGTAGAATAACACCAAGGCTATAGTCTTGGGTGCCTCAAACACCCAAATTTTCCTTTAGAATAACACCAAGGCTATAGTCTTGTGTGCCTCAAACACCCAAATTTGCCTGTAGAATAACACCAAGGCTATAGTCTTGGGTGCCTCAAACACCCAAATTTGCCTGTAGAATGACACCAAGGCTATAGTCTTGGGTGCCTCAAACACCCAAATATGCCAATAGAATAACACCAAGGCTATAGTCTTGGGTGCCTCAAACACCCAAATTTGCCTGTAGAATAACACCAAGGCTATAGTCTTGGGTGCCTCAAACACCCAAATTTTCCTTTAGAATAACACCAAGGCTATAGTCTTGGGTGCCTCAAACACCCAAATTTACCTCTAGAATGATAACAAGGCTATAGTCTTGGGTGCCTCAAACACCCAAATTTGCCAATAGAATAACACGAAGGCTATAGTCTTGGGTGCCTCAAACACCCAAATTTGCCTCTAGAATGATACCAAGGCTATAGTCTTGGGTGCCTCAAACACCCAAATTTGCCTGTAGAATAACACCAAGGCTATAGTCTTGGGTGCCTCAAACACCCAAATTTGCCAATAGAATAACACCAAGGCTATAGTCTTGGGTGCCTCAAACACCCAAATTTGCCTGTAGAATAACACCAAGGCTATAGTCTTGGGTGCCTCAAACACCCAAATTTGCCAATAGAATAACACCAAGGCTATAGTCTTGGGTGCCTCAAACACCCAAATTTGCCAATAGAATAACACCAAGGCTATAGTCTTGGGTGCCTCAAACACCCAAATTTGCCTCTAAAATGATACCAAGGCTATAGTCTTGGGTGCCTCAAACACCCAAATTTGCCTTTAGAATGATACCAAGGCTATAGTCTTGTGTGCCTCAAACACCCAAATTTGCCTGTAGAATAACACCAAGGCTATAGTCTTGGGTGCCTCAAACACCCAAATTTGCCTGTAGAATAACACCAAGGCTATAGTCTTGGGTGCCTCAAACACCCAAATTTGCCAATAGAATAACACCAAGGCTATAGTCTTGTGTGCCTCAAACACCCAAATTTGCCAATAGAATAACACCAAGGCTATAGTCTTGGGTGCCTCAAACACCCAAATTTGCCTGTAGAATAACACCAAGGCTATAGTCTTGGGTGCCTCAAACACCCAAATTTGCCTCTAGAATGATAACAAGGCTATAGTCTTGGGTGCCTCAAACACCCAAATTTGCCTGTAGAATAACACCAAGGCTATTGTCTTGGGTGCCTCAAACACCCAAATTTGCCTCTAGAATGATACCAAGGCTATAGTCTTGGGTGCCTCAAACACCCAAATTTGCCTCTAGAATGATACCAAGGCTATAGTCTTGGGTGCCTCAAACACCCAAATTTGCCTCTAGAATGATACCAAGGCTATAGTCTTGGGTGCCTCAAACACCCAAATTTGCCTCTAGAATGATACCAAGGCTATAGTCTTGGGTGCCTCAAACACCCAAATTTGCCAATAGAATAACACCAAGGCTATAGTCTTGGGTGCCTCAAACACCCAAATTTGCCTCTAGAATGATACCAAGGCAATAGTCTTGGGTGCCTCAAACACCCAAATTTGCCTCTAGAATGATACCAAGGCTATAGTCTTGGGTGCCTCAAACACCCAAATTTTCCTTTAGAATAACACCAAGGCTATAGTCTTGTGTGCCTCAAACACCCAAATTTGCCTGTAGAATAACACCAAGGCTATAGTCTTGGGTGCCTCAAACACCCAAATTTGCCTGTAGAATAACACCAAGGCTATAGTCTTGGGTGCCTCAAACACCCAAATTTGCCAATAGAATAACACCAAGGCTATATAGTCTTGTGTGCCTCAAACACCCAAATTTGCCTGTAGAATAACACCAAGGCTATAGTCTTGCGTGCCTCAAACACCCAAATTTGCCTCTAGAATGATAACAAGGCTATAGTCTTGGGTGCCTCAAACACCCAAATTTGCCTGTAGAATAACACCAAGGCTATAGTCTTGGGTGCCTCAAACACCCAAATTTGCCAATAGAATAACATCAAGGCTATAGTCTTGGGTGCCTCAAACACCCAAATTTGCCTCTAGAATGATACCAAGGCTATAGTCTTGGGTGCCTCAAACACCCAAATTTTCCTTTAGAATAAAACCAAGGCTATAGTCTTGTGTGCCTCAAACACCCAAATTTGCCTGTAGAATAACACCAAGGCTATAGTCTTGGGTGCCTCAAACACCCAAATTTGCCTGTAGAATAACACCAAGGCTATAGTCTTGGGTGCCTCAAACACCCAAATTTGCCAATAGAATAACACCAAGGCTATAGTCTTGGGTGCCTCAAACACCCAAATTTGCCTGTAGAATAACACCAAGGCTATAGTCTTGGGTGCCTCAAACACCCAAATTTTCCTTTAGAATAACACCAAGGCTATAGTCTTGGGTGCCTCAAACACCCAAATTTGCCTCTAGAATGATAACAAGGCTATAGTCTTGGGTGCCTCAAACACCCAAATTTGCCAATAGAATAACACGAAGGCTATAGTCTTGGGTGCCTCAAACACCCAAATTTGCCTCTAGAATGATACCAAGGCTATAGTCTTGGTGCCTCAAACACCCAAATTTGCCTGTAGAATAACACCAAGGCTATAGTCTTGGGTGCCTCAAACACCCAAATTTGCCTGTAGAATAACACCAAGGCTATAGTCTTGGGTGCCTCAAACACCCAAATTTGCCAATAGAATAACACCAAGGCTATAGTCTTGGGTGCCTCAAACACCCAAATTTGCCTCTAGAATGATACCAAGGCTATAGTCTTGGGTGCCTCAAACACCCAAATTTGCCTGTAGAATAACACCAAGGCTATAGTCTTGGGTGCCTCAAACACCCAAATTTGCCAATAGAATAACACCAAGGCTATAGTCTTGGGTGCCTCAAACGCCCAAATTTGCCAATAGAATAACACCAAGGCTATAGTCTTGGGTGCCTCAAACACCCAAATTTGCCTCAAGAATGATACCAAGGCTATAGTCTTGGGTGCCTCAAACACCCAAATTTGCCTTTAGAATGATACCAAGGCTATAGTCTTGTGTGCCTCAAACACCCAAATTTGCCTGTAGAATAACACCAAGGCTATAGTCTTGGGTGCCTCAAACACCCAAATTTGCCTGTAGAATAACACCAAGGCTATAGTCTTGGGTGCCTCAAACACCCAAATTTGCCAATAGAATAACACCAAGGCTATAGTCTTGTGTGCCTCAAACACCCAAATTTGCCAATAGAATAACACCAAGGCTATAGTCTTGGGTGCCTCAAACACCCAAATTTGCCTGTAGAATAACACCAAGGCTATAGTCTTGGGTGCCTCAAACACCCAAATTTGCCTCTAGAATGATAACAAGGCTATAGTCTTGGGTGCCTCAAACACCCAAATTTGCCTGTAGAATAACACCAAGGCTATTGTCTTGGGTGCCTCAAACACCCAAATTTGCCTGTAGAATAACACCAAGGCTATAGTCTTGGGTGCCTCAAACACCCAAATTTGCCAATAGAATAACATCAGGGCTATAGTCTTGGGTGCCTCAAACACCCAAATTTTCCTTTAGAATAACACCAAGGCTATAGTCTTGTGTGCCTCAAACACCCAAATTTGCCAATAGAATAACACGAAGGCTATAGTCTTGGGTGCCTCAAACACCCAAATTTGACTCTAGAATGATACCAAGGCTATAGTCTTGGGTGCCTCAAACACCCAAATTTGCCTCTAGAATGATACCAAGGCTATAGTCTTGGGTGCCTCAAACACCCAAATTTGCCTCTAGAATGATACCAAGGCTATAGTCTTGGGTGCCTCAAACACCCAAATTTGCCTGTAGAATAACACCAAGGCTATAGTCTTGGGTGCCTCAAACACCCAAATTTGCCTGTAGAATAACACCAAGGCTATAGTCTTGGGTGCCTCAAACACCCAAATTTGCCTCTAGAATGATACCAAGGCTATAGTCTTGGGTGCCTCAAACACCCAAATTTGCCTGTAGAATAACACCAAGGTTATAGTCTTGGGTGCCTCAATCACCCAAATTTGCCAATAGAATAACACAAAGGCTATAGTCTTGGGTGCCTCAAACACCCAAATTTGCCTCTAGAATGATACCAAGGCTATATATAGTCTTGGGTGCCTCAAACACCCAAATTTGCCAATAGAATAACACCAAGGCTATAGTCTTGGGTGCCTCAAACACCCAAATTTGCCAATAGAATAACATCAAGGCTATAGTCTTGGGTGCCTAAAACAACCAAATTTGTCAATAGAATAACACCAAGGCTATAGTCTTGTGTGCCTCAAACACCCAAATTTGCCAATAGAATAACACAAGGCTATAGTCTTGGGTGCCTCAAACACCCAAATTTGCCTCTAGAATGATACCAAGGCTATAGTCTTGGGTGCCTCAAACACCCAAATTTGCCTCTAGAATGATACCAAGGCTATAGTCTTGGGTGCCTCAAACACCCAAATTTGCCTGTAGAATAACACCAAGGCTATAGTCTTGGGTGCCTCAAACACCCAAATTTGCCAATAGAATAACACCAAGGCTATAGTCTTGGGTGCCTCAAACACCCAAATTTGCCTCTAGAATGATACCAAGGCTATATAGTCTTGGGTGCCTCAAACACCCAAATTTGCCAATAGAATAACACCAAGGCTATAGTCTTGGGTGCCTCAAACACCCAAATTTGCCAATAGAATAACATCAAGGCTATAGTCTTGGGTGCCTAAAACAACCAAATTTGTCAATAGAATAACACCAAGGCTATAGTGTTGTGTGCCTCAAACACCCAAATTTTCCTTTAGAATAACACCAAGGCTATAGTCTTGTGTGCCTCAAACACCCAAATTTGCCTGCAGAATAACACCAAGGCTATAGTCTTGGGTGCCTCAAAAACCCAAATTTGCCAATAGAATAACACCAAGGCTATAGTCTTGGGTGCCTCAAACACCCAAATTTGCCTCTAGAATGATACCAAGGCTATAGTCTTGGGTGCCTCAAACACCCAAATTTGCCTTTAGAATGATACCAAGGCTATAGTCTTGTGTGCCTCAAACACCCAAATTTGCCTCTAGAATGATACCAAGGCTATATATAGTCTTGGGTGCCTCAAACACCCAAATTTGCCAATAGAATAACACCAAGGCTATAGTCTTGTGTGCCTCAAACACCCAAATTTGCCTGTAGAATAACACGAAGGCTATAGTCTTGCGTGCCTCAAACACCCAAATTTGCCTCTAGAATGATAACAAGGCTATAGTCTTGGGTGCCTCAAACACCCAAATTTGCCTGTAGAATAACACCAAGGCTATAGTCTTGGGTGCCTCAAACACCCAAATTTGCCTCTAGAATGATACCAAGGCTATAGTCTTGGGTGCCTCAAACACCCAAATTTGCCTGTAGAATAACACCAAGGCTAGTGTCTTGGGTGCCTCAAACACCCAAATTTGCCTGTAGAATAACACCAAGGCTATAGTCTTGGGTGCCTCAAACACCCAAATTTGCCAATAGAATAACATCAGGGCTATAGTCTTGGGTGCCTCAAACACCCAAATTTTCCTTTAGAATAACACCAAGGCTATAGTCTTGTGTGCCTCAAACACCCAAATTTGCCTGTAGAATAACACCAAGGCTATAGTCTTGGGTGCCTCAAACACCCAAATTTGCCTGTAGAATAACACCAAGGCTATAGTCTTGGGTGCCTCAAACACCCAAATTTGCCTCTAGAATGATACCAAGGCTATAGTCTTGGGTGCCTCAAACACCCAAATTTGCCTCTAGAATGATACCAAGGCTATAGTCTTGGGTGCCTCAAACACCCAAATTTGCCTCTAGAATGATACCAAGGCTATAGTCTTGGGTGCCTCAAACACCCAAATTTGCCAATAGAATAACACCAAGGCTATAGTCTTGGGTGCCTCAAACACCCAAATTTGCCTCTAGAATGATACCAAGGCTATAGTCTTGGGTGCCTCAAACACCCAAATTTGCCTCTAGAATGATACCAAGGCTATAGTCTTGGGTGCCTCAAACACCCAAATTTTCCTTTAGAATAACACCAAGGCTATAGTCTTGTGTGCCTCAAACACCCAAATTTGCCTGTAGAATAACACCAAGGCTATAGTCTTGGGTGCCTCAAACACCCAAATTTGCCTGTAGAATAACACCAAGGCTATAGTCTTGGGTGCCTCAAACACCCAAATTTGCCTATAGAATAACACCAAGGCTATAGTCTTGTGTGCCTCAAACACCCAAATTTGCCTCTAGAATGACACCAAGGCTATAGTCTTGGGTGCCTCAAACACCCAAATTTGCCTGTAGAATAACACCAAGGCTATAGTCTTGGGTGCCTCAAACACCCAAATTTGCCAATAGAATAACACCAAGGCTATAGTCTTGGGTGCCTCAAACACCCAAATTTGCCAATAGAATAACACCAAGGCTATAGTCTTGGGTGCCTCAAACACCCAAATTTGCCTCTAGAATGATACCAAGGCTATAGTCTTGGGTGCCTCAAACACCCAAATTTGCCTTAGAATGATACCAAGGCTATAGTCTTGTGTGCCTCAAACACCCAAATTTGCCTGTAGAATAACACCAAGGCTATAGTCTTGGGTGCCTCAAACACCCAAATTTGCCTGTAGAATAACACCAAGGCTATAGTCTTGGGTGCCTCAAACACCCAAATTTGCCAATAGAATAACACCAAGGCTATAGTCTTGTGTGCCTCAAACACCCAAATTTGCCAATAGAATAACACCAAGGCTATAGTCTTGGGTGCCTCAAACACCCAAATTTGCCTGTAGAATAACACCAAGGCTATAGTCTTGGGTGCCTCAAACACCCAAATTTGCCTCTAGAATGATAACAAGGCTATAGTCTTGGGTGCCTCAAACACCCAAATTTGCCTCTAGAATAACACCAAGGCTATAGTCTTGGGTGCCTCAAACACCCAAATTTGCCTGTAGAATAACACCAAGGCTATAGTCTTGGGTGCCTCAAACACCCAAATTTGCCTGTAGAATAACACCAAGGCTATAGTCTTGGGTGCCTCAAACACCCAAATTTGCCAATAGAATAACACCAAGGCTATAGTCTTGGGTGCCTCAAACACCCAAATTTGCCTGTAGAATAACACCAAGGCTATAGTCTTGGGTGCCTCAAACACCCAAATTTGCCTGTAGAATAACACCAAGGCTATAGTCTTGGGTGCCTCAAACACCCAAATTTGCCTCTAGAATGATACCAAGGCTATAGTCTTGGGTGCCTCAAACACCCAAATTTGCCTCTAGAATAACACAAGGCTATAGTCTTGGGTGCCTCAAACACCCAAATTTGCCTCTAGAATAACCAAGGCTATAGTCTTGGGTGCCTCAAACACCCAAATTTGCCTCTAGAATAACACCAAGGCTATAGTCTTGGGTGCCTCAAACACCCAAATTTGCCTGTAGAATAACACCAAGGCTATAGTCTTGGGTGCCTCAAACACCCAAATTTGCCTGTAGAATAACACCAAGGCTATAGTCTTGGGTGCCTCAAACACCCAAATTTGCCTCTAGAATAACACCAAGGCTATAGTCTTGGGTGCCTCAAACACCCAAATTTGCCTTAGAATAACACAAGGCTATAGTCTTGGGTGCCTCAAACACCCAAATTTGCCTGTAGAATAACACCAAGGCTATAGTCTTGGGTGCCTCAAACACCCAAATTTGCCAATAGAATAACACCAAGGCTATAGTCTTGGGTGCCTCAAACACCCAAATTTGCCAATAGAATAACACCAAGGCTATAGTCTTGGGTGCCTCAAACACCCAAATTTGCCTCTAGAATGATACCAAGGCTATAGTCTTGGGTGCCTCAAACACCCAAATTTGCCTTTAGAATGATACCAAGGCTATAGTCTTGTGTGCCTCAAACACCCAAATTTGCCTGTAGAATAACACCAAGGCTATAGTCTTGGGTGCCTCAAACACCCAAATTTGCCTGTAGAATAACACCAAGGCTATAGTCTTGGGTGCCTCAAACACCCAAATTTGCCAATAGAATAACACCAAGGCTATATAGTCTTGTGTGCCTCAAACACCCAAATTTGCCAATAGAATAACACCAAGGCTATAGTCTTGGGTGCCTCAAACACCCAAATTTGCCAATAGAATAGCACCAAGGCTATATAGTCTTGTGTGCCTCAAACACCCAAATTTGCCAATAGAATAACACCAAGGCTATTGTCTTGGGTGCCTCAAACACCCAAATTTGCCTGTAGAATAACACCAAGGCTATAGTCTTGGGTGCCTCAAACACCCAAATTTTCCTTTAGAATAACACCAAGGCTATAGTCTTGTGTGCCTCAAACACCCAAATTTGCCTGTAGAATAACACCAAGGCTATATAGTCTTGGGTGCCTCAAACACCCAAATTTGCCTCTAGAATGATAACAAGGCTATAGTCTTGGGTGCCTCAAACACCCAAATTTGCCAATAGAATAACACGAAGGCTATAGTCTTGGGTGCCTCAAACACCCAAATTTGACTCTAGAATGATACCAAGGCTATAGTCTTGGGTGCCTCAAACACCCAAATTTGCCTCTAGAATGATACCAAGGCTATAGTCTTGGGTGCCTCAAACACCCAAATTTGCCTCTAGAATGATACCAAGGCTATAGTCTTGGGTGCCTCAAACACCCAAATTTGCCTGTAGAATAACACCAAGGCTATAGTCTTGGGTGCCTCAAACACCCAAATTTGCCTGCAGAATAACACCAAGGCTATAGTTTTGGGGGGCCTCAAACACCCAAATTTGCCTCTAGAATGATACCAAGGCTATAGTCTTGGGTGCCTCAAACACCCAAATTTGCCTCTAGAATGATACCAAGGCTATAGTCTTGGGTGCCTCAAACACCCAAATTTGCCTCTAGAATGATACCAAGGCTATAGTCTTGGGTGCCTCAAACACCCAAATTTGCCAATAGAATAACACCAAGGCTATAGTCTTGGGTGCCTCAAACACCCAAATTTGCCTCTAGAATGATGCCAAGGCTATAGTCTTGGGTGCCTCAAACACCCAAATTTGCCTCTAGAATGATACCAAGGCTATATAGTCTTGGGTGCCTCAAACACCCAAATTTGCCAATAGAATAACACCAAGGCTATATAGTCTTGGGTGCCTCAAACACCCAAATTTGCCAATAGAATAACATCAGGGCTATAGTCTTGGGTGCCTCAAACACCCAAATTTGCCTCTAGAATGATACCAAGGCTATAGTCTTGGGTGCCTCAAACACCCAAATTTGCCAATAGAATAACACCAAGGCTATATAGTTTTGGGTGCCTCAAACACCCAAATTTGCTTGTAGGATGACACCATGGCGCCCCCGGGGGCCCTGCCAGGGCAACTGCGACCCTATTTGCCCTGCCAGAGGCAATGGCGCCTCCAGGGGACGTCGCAGTGTAAACGGTGCCCCTAGGGGCCCTCACATGGGTGTCTGCACCACCAGCGTCTATCCTAAGGGTTCCTGGGAGGGCCCCTGTAGGAGCCACAGTCAATGGTAGGCCCCCGGGGGCACCGCTCTCCCCGGGAGGGCTCCTGGCAATGCTGATGCTCTTGGGAGAGCCCCTGGGAGGGCCCCTAAGGGCACTGCCGCCCCTGAGAACGTCCTAGCAGGAGCCACCCCCTAAGAAGGCCCCTGGGGTTGCCACCGCCCCTGAAAGAACCTCCATTGCTTCTGGCAGGGTCCCTGGGGGGGATACCACCACCCCTGGCGTCACTGCAACCCTTTAGAAGGGTCCCTGTGGGCTTGGCCTCCCCTGGGCATGCCCCAAGAGGCATCACCACCCATGGTAGAGCTCCTTGTAAATATATTGGTTTGTTTTAAAAGCATTTTACACTCTGGGATTTCTCTTTCACAATTAAACAACTTTTGACCTATTGAAGTCTGTCTAGTGCACCTTTTAATAATAAATGAATTAACGTATTCTCCTAACCTGACTTAGATCGGCAAAAAGTGTCATTTTTGTGACAAATTTCGGTATACATAATAGTTATCATGTTTTAAGTAATGCAATCATCATAACTTCATACACTGTACTTAATTTTACTTACAAAATCTTAACATCTTTTTATTTATAGAAAAGAATAAATAAATTATCCACGAACATCAAGATAAGTGGAGGAAGAGGAGGATATAGTTAAGAGGAGGAGGAGTGCATGGTTCAGAGGAGGATGAGGAGTGTGTGGTTAGAGGGGGATGAGGAGAGTATGGTTAAGCGGAAGAGGAGGGTATGGTTAAGAGGAGGATGGGGAGAGTATGGCTAAGAGGAGGAGGAGAGTATGGTTAAGAGGAGGAGAGTATGATTAAGGGAGGAGGAGTGTATGGTTAAGAGGAGGAGGAGGAGAGTATGGTAAAGAGGAGGAGGAGGAGAGTATGGTAAAGAGGAGGAGGAGGAGAGTATGGTAAAGAGGAGGAGGAGGAGGGTATGGTTAAGAGGAGGAGGAGAGTATGGTAAAGAGGAGGAGGAGGAGGGTATGGTTAAGAGGAGGAGGAGGGTATGGTTAAGAGGAGGAGGAGGAGAGTATGGTTAAGAGGAGGAGGAGGAGGATGAAGAGGCAAAAATCTCGTGATCTGGAGGGAAAAAGTATCACAAGACTATAGCTCCTACAAGATCCATTTAAATATCCTACAACAAACTCCTGAAAAATCCTACAACATTGTCACTAATCCATAGCCTTACACCTGTTGCCTTACAATGTCAGAATCTTGGGTGATAATGAGAACACTTGATACATTAAAGTTAGCCAGTGTGAGCCTACCTGTACTACCACCAGTGTGAGCCTATCTGTACTACCACTAGTGTTAGCCTACCTGTACAGCCACCAGTGTTAGCCTACCTGTACTACCACCAGTGTTAGCCTACCTGTACTATCACTGGACAAATGTCATAGCAGATGTATGGTAAACTTGATCAATTAAAAAGTAAATAAAAGGTACAAGGATTTTTACTATTCCTGTAACTAAAAATAATAAAACTGTAATTAGTGTAATGATGTAAAATATAATTGTATACATTGAGCTAATGACTGATCTATTGTGGGGTGTTCCTCAATAATTTAGCTTCTATAATGACCCTCCTGTCTAAACTAATGATAAGAGAAACACACAATGTAGCTTGGGAATGATACAATAATTTGGTGTCTCAGGCAGATGAATAACTTGGTCTCCCAGGCAGATGAATTACTTGGTCTCCCAGGCAGATGAATAACTTGGTCTCCCAGGCAGATGAATAACTTGGTCTCCCAGGCAGATGAATTACTTGGTCTCCCAAGCAGATGAATAACTTGGTCTCCCATGCAGATGAATAATTTGGTCTTCCAGGCAGATGAATTACTTGGTCTCCCATGCAGATGAATAACTTGGTCTTCCAGGCAGATGAATAACTTGGTCTCCCAAGCAGATGAATAACTTGGTCTCCCATGCAGATGAATAATTTGGTCTTCCAGGCATATGAATAACCTGGTCTCCCAGAAATATGAATAACTTGGTCTCCCAGGCAGGTGAATAACTTGGGCCTCTCATCCCACGTCCAATCTAGAAAACAGATTATTTAATCATTAGTTAAACTTTTGATAAAAAAATAGCAAAAGAATAACAAATAATCGACATCATATAAGTAACCAAGGTCATCATCTGAATTGTGATAATAAATAATACATATAAGGTGAATTATACCAATGACTCTGAGACCATAGGAGAATAGTTCATTTAAAGTTTTTTTTTTTTCCTGCAACAGTAGCTTCACCAAGTGGCCAGAAAGTAAAGAACATATTAAGCCCCTTGTGTTTTACATGATTTTGTGTGATAACACCAGATTATTCAATAAAAAATATTTATATATAGCTGGCGAGTTATTAGCATTGAAAATTACATTACAATTTTCCAAGCATCATTACGACCAGCTGTTACCTCTCAATCAAATCGTGGACCATAGATTTGGAATCAGCATGCACAGGAGTACCTATACTGAAATTTTGAAGAAAATCCAATTTTGGGCTAAAATACTGTAGCTGAAACTTTCGACCGAAATTCAATACAGTTTTCTCTCTTTATTGGAATTTAAGGGGTTTAACTATTTACGTACTTCCAGAATAACACCAAAACACCAAAAAGTCACCTTGGAGACCCACAGTTGGTGAGTAATTAAAATGTCATTACTATTAGATGTCTTGATTACAATATAATGAAATACTGTAACATTATTGATCTAACTGACTACATGGGAACTGTCCTCAATGGGTATGAGTTTAGAGAGGAGAGTACGTGTGTACTAGTCACTCAGTCCGCCACAAGCTTCATCAAGAGCGGGTCTGTGCATCTGATTGATCTCATAACTCTAAACATAAGTTACATTCATTCAAAATGTATTTTCTCCATCAATTATCAACTGATTTCAAAGATACATATACGTACAGTATGTATGGATGGAGCAATAAAAGGACAACAGAAGCATTGATTACATTTTTTATATTTAAATTAGGTAAGATGCGCCATATTTTTATACATATTCTGGACCAAAATTTTGAGGAAAAATTACCAGTACAGTATTAATTTTTTTTTAGCATTAGAGGATGAATAAACAAAAAACATAAATAAATAAAAACAATATACCGACCTGTATAAGAAAACTTAATATTATAGTTTACTAATATCCCAGTGTAGTTTCTTGCTACTGATACAGTACAGTACTGTATTAACAAATAACAAGGACACTTATCATCATCAGCACCACTATCTCTCAGGGCCTTTACTGCCTCCAGGTGACCGGCCGCTGCTGCCCGCCATAGTACCCGGTCTGACCATAGAAAAGAGAAGTGATATACAGGTACCTGTTTATAGTTATTTTGTCTATTCTATAGTTCATTTTTCTCCTTACCAACTTTTACAAAAATGAATTATATATAATTGTTTGCACATACTGTGTTCACCATTTTGCTATGTTAGTAAAATGTTGACAAAGTCATTTAGGGACTTATAAAAACTGAGTCACCCGTCAAGTCTCTGGGACACCATTTTGTTTAATGAGTCAATGCACGTTGTCACTTGATGTTAAATACTTTTGTTATTGTGTTGGTTCTGTATTGACCTACATTAATAAGACATTTACTTGTTTGTTGACATACACAAGTTATTATTTATATTACATAGTACTACAGTAAACCCTCGATAAATCAGCATTTGATAACTCTGAATTTCATAAAACTCGGTACTGGATGGATATGGTCTTGGAATGTTTTAGTATAACTCGGGATATATAAAATTATCTGGGAAAATCTCCGCATATCTGGCCATCTGCATCACCTACTATGATGCTTCAATCTTTGCCTGTAGTGCTGATAAGTGTCAAAAAATTTTTATTGTTGTATTTTTGTAAGGGGGCGGGGGGAGTGCCTCGATAAGTCGGAATTTGGGATAACTCGGCAAGGCCTGAGCTCCATATGTGCCGAGTTATTGAGGGTTTATTGTACTTGTATTTAAAACTTGTATAAAGGTTTTATGTGTTTGGCAGCTCACACGGCAGTATTAAGCAAAGTTACTGCGTCATGGTGTGGTGATGCTATCCTTTTGGACATTAAATATTTACCAGCATTGTATTCACCTATAACAATATACTGTATTGTACTTGGTCATGTTTGAATATAGGACTCACATGTATCATTTTCCAGTGCCTGGGGATCTTTAACAGAACTCTCTTAGCACTACGGGATGCATTTCTTGGCCCGAGCTCTTGTGAACCTTTATCTTTGACTATTCATTCCTCATATACTCTTCTGAGAATATAATGTGCATCAGAACTGTGTAGTACCTTCTTTCCTCAAATGCAGGGAGATTGCTTTCATCCTCTTCAGTGAAGACAGGAAAAGAATTTGTCCTGATCTGAGTCTGCGTAACTACCATATTTATGTTTCAGATCTGATACGCCTACATGTGTCTTTAATTTCAACTATGTATTAAGGTAGAAAGCTTTCTACACTCTAACTTTGCTTTGTTCCTGGACCTGGCATAACCTGGTATACATCCTTCTGTCCTGCCCATCTCTGGAATTTATGAGATTTTTTCTTATCTTTGTCAACCACAGCAAGGTTCATGTGTAACAGTCTCCTTGTATTCCTGGATCCCAATTGGTTTGGTCTTGGGTATATATTTATCAATAAAATAGCTCACTGACTATGGTGTTCAGAGTAGTACCTGCATTCTTGTTTGCCAGCAAGTCAGGCCAGTGAATACTCCTCATCTCCTTCCTCATGCTGTTGCAATTGCCACTGTAATATTTGAACTGTTCTTATCATGAACCAAGTGACAGTTAAATCTGAAGGACAATGTCACATGATGGCTGATGCCAACAAGGGCTAGATTTTCCAGCTTGGCCACCATACCCTCCTCATTAGTTATGATGAAGTTCAGCAGTTTGGGTATTTGTTAGAAAATTATTTCCCAATATTTCTACAAAAAAAGAGTAAGTAGTGGGATTATTAAGATCATTTTGTTTGGTTTCATTCTTCCAGTTGATGTCGCCATAGTTAAAGTTCCCCATGACAAAGAGGTGGTTAGAGTTGAGTGTAGTTACAGTAAATTGCCTGTTAAGGCTCATGAGTTCCCCTGGTTTACTAGGCTGCAATTCAGGGATCTATTCATACATCCAACAATGAGTAAGTCTCTCCCCTTCAGTTTAATTTTACATCATTTCAATTCTTCAAAAGCATCCTCCAACAGCACACCCTACCTGGCTGGCTCTAACGTCCTGTTTAGCATAAATAGCCACACACCTCTTGCAAGTTGCCTGAGAAGGTTTTGTAAATAATTCATATCCATCTACATTCATCTCACAATCCCCCGGGTTGATCCTCCTGTTCTTTTACAACAGTTCATCAACACCTACAGTACTATATCAGGTTGGTGGGTCTTGAGTAATGTTTCAAACTCCATTCTCTTGTCAAGGAAAGTGTCAGTGTATACATGACTCTCAAGCCTGTAACAGTCATCGACAGCAACTCTGAGCTTGGTAATGGCTCTGGCCTCCTACCATTCCCACCTGCCCCATTTACTAAACTCACCATATTTTGTGGGGTATGGCAACAGGTAACATTGTTTACATAGTACGCACCTCTACTATCTTTCCCCTGCATATAACTCACCGACGTTCATTCCCATTTCTCACTGAATATTCCCTCTTCTTCTTCAAGTACATCAAGAATTCTTTGTGCTGTTCTTTCTGCTCTACCGTGTAATCTGGGCTTATGAACATATTCCGAAATGCTTCTTTTGTTGCTAAGTTTTTTGCCTGCCGGATAAATTCCCACTTGTTTCTTTGTTCTCTAATGTTATCTTGAGGGGGCGTGACTTATTTTCCTGCATCTGTCCAAGCCTCTTCACTTTGTTAGGGGTAGCTGACAGGTTCAGAGCCTCTGTACAGATACTGTACCTTGAAATCTCATCCTGTCGTGTTTTCCTACTTTCAACTTCCTCCGACTGACTCTCGAGGACTCCATACAAGATTATATTGTTCCTGTGCTTGAACTGATACCGACGTTCCCTCTCTCCCATATCATTAGGTCTACTAGTTGTAATCTTTTCAAGAGTCTCTTCTGCAGAGTCCCTAACTGCTGCAAGACCTGTTTGGATCTTACACTTTTCTCAGTCACCTTCTGTGATCCTGTCATAACCTAAGCATAGCTCCTCTTAACTACTCCCTCTATCCTATCAACAGCTCCTTCAGTCTTAGTGAGGATCCCTTTCCCAACTTGCTTCATTGACTTTGGTTAGACATACAGTCAGGGCAATATCAGCAACAGCCTTTATACTTTCATGCATTATGCAGCATCCTAAAGTTGCGTACATCAACACAATCCTTGCAAGACATCTCCTCACAGTAAGTGCATATCAACAAACTCCCCAGTGACTCTGAGGTTGTACCCCTTCATTTCATTTACTACACCTATGTATGTGTAGTCACAATTTGTTTTGTTTTTTTCTGAGCCAGCAGGAGGGTGGATGTGTGAGGTGAGCATTTGTAAGATAGACTGGCATGACCCTACCATGTACTGTATAGGAACTTTCTTAACCTTAGGCAAAATTTACAATGGGATATCATTGCAATTTTGGCCCTTATATATCTGATGTAATTAATCACAGTAATTTCATTAGATTTGCAGACCTAATTACTCACCTCCTGTAATTTTTGGTGTTTATAAACAATAAGTACAAACAGACTGTGAAGATAAATAGAAATATTTACTTAAATTTACCTAAGTTTATCTAATGGTTAGATTCGAACCTAACCTACCTTAACCACATCTAACCTACCTTAACATAATCTAACATACCCTAACCTTGATAAATCTAGCTACAGTGAACTGCACTCTAATCTATCCTACAGGTTGACAAGACACAACCAAGCAGAGCTCTTAGACATTAAAAATATTGAAAGGGATGAAAAACGTGGATCCAGGCTATTTGTTTGTGATGTCACGCACCACCAACACGAGGGGACATAACTTTAAGCTCACCAAGATACAATACAGCACATAACTAACATAAGGAAATACTTCTTATGGTAGGCTTATGGAAAAGTCTTACCAGATGAAGCTGTGGAATCAAGAACAGTACTGGGCTTTTACAATTACTGTAGCCCAAAACATGACTATCAAGAATAATGAGGGATCTTACACAGACAACTGGCCTCCTTTCCTTGGCAAGGCTACCTCTAGCAAGGTAAATAAAGTAAGTAAACTTAACCTAGCTACTATAATATATTAAAAATAATATGGACATAAAAGGTGTTGTAGTATTAGATGGGGCTTTAGTTATTTTCTGTTGACTGATAAAGTTACTTTTTCTCTTACAAACAGTTCAGGAGACTATCATAGTAAATCCCTTATACAGTAATACCCCGCTTTACGCGTTTCTACATTTACGCGGTACCCTGCCAGAACCTGAATTCCCACTTTACGCGGTGCATCTACTCATATACGCGGGTGAACTATAATTTTTTTATTTAGCTCATAAAATTCATACAAATTACCCGGCCAGAATATAATTTACATTGCTGGAATTCTTACAATATGATGATCATTTTGAATATAAACATCATGAATTTTGCATTAGACATACAAATTTTAGATCTAATGTAAGAATTTTGTTTGCACAGAGCAAATATGTTATCTTTTGTGCAAAATATATGACGTGTACAGTATATTCAAAATATTCCTGGTCTTGCAAGGAATCCAGCAATGACAATTATATTACGTACCCTAACTTTAGTCTAAGGTATTATTTATTACTATACCTTAAAATCTAGTGTTTTCACCCAAACATTTCTCAGAGAGGGAGGAGCCAGCGAGCGTGGGAAGAGGGGGGAGGGGGGGGGGGGAGTTCAGTCCATTATTTGAATGGACATTAACCTGGCGACTGTATTTCTCTTAAATATTAATTGTGTGTGCATACCATCATAAAATTAAGATGTTATTTTTACTACAACATAGGTATTGTGTCGGAAAAAGTGGAGTTTGAGAATCGGCCCAGTCTCTATTTCAATCAATCCCATATGTCCTGTTATTCCATTTACGTGTTTCTCGTTTTACGCAGACCTCCGCGGGTTCAATTGACCGCGTAAATCGGGGTATTACTGTATATAAATTAATGAAATAGGAAAATAATGAAGATCTTTTCATATAAACATTCATTTATTATTGTCATCGCTCGTATAAAATAATTATTCTTACAAGTACAAAAAGCACCACCACTCCAATAATACTAAATGCAGTCGAAATCAACACAAAACTGACTGATGTGGAAGTCAAATCGGTCTAATCACAACATGAATCCACTGGGGTAAGAGAGAGACACAATGTAAGCAGGCAGGAGGAGCTCACACATCTACTCTACGCACCTACGCCCTCGACGGGGTGGCAAGATATCTTTGTAATTAAAACAAGACGATGCTCTGAGGAGTGGAGATAGATCAGGGTGGGGACGGGTCTGGGTACCGAGATGCCAATAGTGTAAAAACTAAGTACTGTATCAACAGACAATATGACGACAAGGAGAGCTGCCAGGGATCCTACTTGAGTATATGAAGGAGCTGAACCAAGTGACTCGAGAAACTGCAGCAGGACCTTAACTTGGTTCATCTGCTCCTCTGGGATGAGTCAGCTAAGTGGGGCATGATCCCTCGCCACCTTCCTTATGTCTCAAAATCTTCTCTCACTTGCTCACTTGTTCGTTAACCATCATACATGCTTTCACTCACACATCCACATACTTCCATTCTGTGGCACAAATGTAATAATGTATCATAATGGGACCAAGGGGGTAACAATGTACATGAATGGGTACACTAATGTGGCAGAAACTTCATGCAGTTCAGATGGAGTGAGCTCACGAGAACACAAATTTTGATTTTTTTTCCCAATTAGATCTTGTTACACATTTCACACCCTCTCTTAAGGAGCCCAGCATGAGCATAAAAGCACCTCATCACATGCACACCAAAGTTGCTGTTGTAGAATAGTTTCTTAATACTAGTGTCAACCAGGTGTCGTGTCGCCACACCACGAGAACTGCATGACCTGTAGCCATGTGAGTCGATTGAGGGAAGCAAGGGAGGGCGGTTAGAGTAATGTATGTGAGTGTGCTTTAGGACAATGAGTGGCTTTGGGGACACAAGTAACAATCCATCATCTGTACATGGAGTAGTACCTGATGACTACAGCCAAGCCACTGACACAACTATTACACTTCTACACTGATAGATGAGTGAAACGTTTTAATGTATTTAATCTTCGGTACTTGGATATTAATATGATAAAACAATTTCTTTTACTGTAGATAGATTTATAAAGTATTGGAGTTTTGAGCTCTGATTCCCACTCTTTTTTTTTCTTGCTGTTAGAAAAAATGACTATATAAGCATATACATTGATATATATACAACATTCTACGAGGAGTCAGTCGACTTAACTGAATCTGAAGAGCTAAAGAGAAAGTTTTTTTTTTAGTGGTGATGTCCACAAGTTTTCAATGTGGTGACTGAGTTAGGTGAAGTATGTGCTGCTTGACGTCTGCACTGACTATGGTTACTGTAAGTTCTTGTTGTAACATGAGAGAGAGAGAGATGCAATAATGTGAAGGTAAAGTTATAAATACAGTACCTGTATATAGATATATTCTATGACTTTTATTTCTCATTCAGTGTTGTTCACGTGTTGTCATGATTATGAATGTGGTTAGGATCATCTTGGGTCATGTTTGGTCATGACCTTGTGGCCATGTTTTAACAATAATAATATATTGCCCTGGCCATGATTTTGTTAAGTGTTATTAATTTAAATAACAAAAGTCTGGTATGGCATGACCTCAATGTGATGAATACAGTGAATCACCATATAGCTCATTGTGTAACACTCTATCAGTGATTACAATCATGTATGTCACATGTACTGAGAATACTGTAGTTCCACGCGTGTGTTAAGTCATCAGGTCATCACTCTCAAGTTTCTTCACTAAATGAGCCAAGACAAGTGTGTATGGCAGCTGTAATGGACAATTTTTTTTAACCCTTTGTGGCTTCATCACTAAAAACTATTTTACTCATCAAGAAGGACTCAGACAGTGACAGTGAAGGAGACAAGCTGGCAGCGAAATATACTAGAAAAAGAAGGAGATAATAAAAAATACCCTGATAAAGATTGGCTAACACACAGTTCAACTATTACTCTGTCATAAACTATAGGAGGACACTTACAGGTGGTGTCCTTGGGGGGGAGAGGGAGGGTTGCAGCTATGAGTTTAATTTCTCTGTTCGAGCAAATTTATGTACAGAATAATTTAGTCAGTCAGGAGTGCTGCCCAGTTACAAGATTACTTCACTTGAATATAGATGTTAATGGTGTATATATATATATATATATATATATATATATATTATATATATATATATATATATATATACCCGTTATTATATATATATTATATTATATATATATATATTATATATATATATATATATATATATATATTTACAATGCCTTCACAGTAAATTTCAATTTTTTAAACACATAAAAGTTTTACAAATGGATTGAATCTCTTATGGTTTGAATAGGGTAGAGAACATCAGTGAATCAACAACAGGACACAAAAGTAGTAATACTGTACCTCTTTAAACATATAGTCGACGAAGGAAACATGAGGATGACCATCACAAGTCTCAGTTATATCACAAACGTGAGAACTGAGCAACACATTCACTTGGTCATCACAGTGAATAAAGTATAATGGGTAATACTAGGACTGTATGAACACCTAAACTGCCATCTTGAGAAAAGTTTTCTTGTGAAGATAAATATTTACTTACAACATGAGGCCAAAATGTTTAGGAACAACAAGTTCTTAATATAATTTTTTTATGAATATTTCCATCCTGAACACTAACCTACGCTTCTGAGCTCCGACACTATATCTATGTCCCCTGTTTCTTTATTTACATCCTGGGCTTTTCATTTGATCTTCAGAAATGTTTCCAAAAAGTGATAATATTTCTACATTATTTGATTTATCGGTGAACAAATGAAGCAACTTAACCTAACTAACCTCTTAACATAGGTTAGGTCATAGGGAGAGCTGGATACATAGAGGGTGTATTGGACAGGTAGATCTCCCATTTTTGCAGAGAAACAATGTGCTCTATTGAAATAACATGCAGTTATAATGACAAAAAAATTTATGGAAGCATTCTCGCATAATTACATGACTCCACCGCACTGTACCCTGTACTGTATATGATACTATGGTGATAATATTTTCTATGACTTTTCATAGCCTTTTTTAAGTTTTTATTACTTTTATGATTATTGTATAGTACTTTACACTTTATCCTCTTCACCATTAATTGGCCTGTTAGCTACTTGGACGGTCAGTTATGCCTCTGGTACACACTGGTAGCAAGTACTAGGCATGTACTGGTACCAGGATGTATCTGTACCTGCTCCAGTGTAGGTCAAGTCTGTCTTGAATGAGCTCACACCAGGTGCCGTCACAACACTCTCTGGCAGATTTCTCCAAGAGTTCAGGTATATATGAACTGTATATACTGTATATTGTATGGGATTGAGGAGGCCATGGCCCTACTGCCACCTCCTTTGGCAATGAGGTACTGGTTTAGGTTAGGTAGGTCAAACTGGTTCATTGTATTTATGATAAATCATTCCTGTGGTTAAAGCAAAATGTCCCAGATGTAAACAGTGGAGCTGTAGTGCGTGGCAAAGCATTATGCTCAGGACAGAATTTTTTTTATATATAAATAACACAAAGAAAAACTTGTTCTTTTGAAACTTTTTGGCATTACAGTACAGGTAAAGTAATGATTAAGAAGGGCTCAGGTTAACCAGCCACCTATCAAAAAATATCTATATTAGAAAACTTTTATGTATCTCAGGATTAAAGCAAATCAGATGGAGGAATAGCACTTTCGTATTCAGGTTTTCCCATCAGTTTTCTTCATGAATAAAGATGCTCCGTGCCACTTACCCGAGGAGCATGCCAGGAAGAATCGAAATGTTTCATAGATATTAATAACACTATTCTGTTTCACACTCACTAAGAAACAACAGCAGCAGTATCACTAACTTTAAAGATTTTTGTATACACGATGATGATAACTTATCCTTTCTACATTAAGAAATACATCTCAAAAATGGGGCAAATAATAATCTTAGTGTCATCATTCTTTCCATATACACAAACACTTGTAATTGATAAGATAAACCAACAAGATCCACCTAACATATACGATATATTCTATTACAGTACTATTTGTTTAGGTTAGGTTTGAATGGAAAGGAAGAAAAATCGTTTGGTTTGCTGGCAGGAAAATGTTCCTTTGCTTAGCAATAAAGTCAGTCAGTCATTGTGAAGCCTTTGTCAACAAAGATGCGCACACTTGGTATTATCGTGAAGCAAGCGGATGGAAAAAGCTCGGAATAAAAAAAGCTATTCCTCCACCCGATGTGTTTTATTCTTTAGGTAAGAAATATGCTTTCAGACGAGATTCAGAAATGGTCAACCATGTAACTGTATATTGCTTTGTATATATGGAGATAGAGCCAAAAAACGAAAAACAAAAAATACTTTATGTCAAAGCATTTTTTTGCGAAAGTTTATATTTTTGGAGTTTTCTGACTTTAATATTTCAGGTTTGACTGCTTAGGTTCCTCTATTTTTTTTCTTATGTCTTGTTGGGTTAGGTTAGGTTTAAACACAGGAGGGTCCAGCTGGATAAGAAGTTAGGTCAGGATTCTCTGGTTAGGTTAGACATGTATACTGATATTTGAGTTTCCTAACTCAGCTTCTTAACCTGGACACTGGCTAGTTTTGGTTTTATTAGCCTTTTGCCCCATAATTTCCCTTTACATGTACTTTAAAGCCCTGCCCACATTGTGAAAAGAAAAATTCAAAAATATAAATTTCGATAAAATGCTATAGAACTACAGTATTAATATTATTTTTCTCTACCTCCTTATATGCAAAGCAATGCGTATTGAGTTCCAGGTTTTTCTCCTACATCTTTACCTTGTTTCTTTCTACAGATATTTTCCGTTACATAGGTACTTAACCCAAGGCCATATCCTTAACTATTACCCATATTTTCTTTAAATTCTCATGAGATAATAAAGCTTTATCATTTACAGACAAATTTCCTCAAGTTGGTTGTTTCGGTACAATATTGTCTTCCAGTATTACCATAATATCCATAGCTATAATCCCCTTTTACTAACAATGTTTTCAATTCAATATTTGGTGTTTTCAATGTCAGAATTTCATCATGTAAACAGCTGGGGTCTCACACATCAATCAGACATTGTGGAGGAAGTGTGCCTCAGTAACGTTAAGCTACAGAGAGAGTCCTATGATACTGCTACTGTACTTCCTTTACTGACAAATACTGCAACAAAACTCTGGCAGTCACTAAACTACATTTCTTCTCACCGTTACTTCCACCATGAGTGTAAGAGTTGTCATGAACCAGTGAATAAGGTCCTCACTTGTATCATGGTTACTCTATTTTTTACTGACAATATCTCTTTTATCTGCCATCACTAACGACCTGCTAACTACCTGTAACAATGGACTGTTTTGAGACCAGTTCCCATCACGGTACTGTATGCTGTCCGTCGAGTTGAACTGTCTAATACTGAAGAAGATTTATTAGTATTTTTTTTTTAAGTTTTATCACAAATATTATAGACTTGATTAACTTACCTCGTGACTCTGTTAGAAACACTTAAAGTTTATCACACTTGAGTTTTGACGAGTGTTTGTTTACCTTTGGTCGCCAGTGCCACCTTGCGAGTTCCATCAGAACTAAGAGCGTCATTTTTTTCCAGTGATTGAAGCCCACTATCCCTTGAGACTGACGTAACTAACGGGTATAGTCCTTACTGATATACAGTATTCTAAAATTTACTGTACAATATCCAGCTAAACTAACCCTACCAAATCATGAATAAAATATTTTACATAAAGTCACGTTTGGTTAACTTTGGAAAAGTGTATTTTTTGTTTTTTGTTTAAAAACCACCAGAGCAAAGACAACCAAACTTATTCTATGTTAGTTTAAAGTGAACTGTATGGATTCTGTTAGATTTGACAAGGAATTTTTATATAACTTGTGTCGCACAGTCCCGCCAACCACTAGTGACAGTGGCCTTCCATAGCTGGTTCACACAAGCGGCTGCTGTCTGCTTCACTTCTTGAAAACATTTCTTGTTTCACCTTGAAATACGAAGGTTTTTTCTGCTTTCACGATTACTATGTTCATTAAATATCAGTCGATTGTGGTGGAACGCTCACAGCTTTAATAAAGCATACAATATTATCTTCTGTACTCAAGTTTAATACAAAGTTTATTTTTATTTCAATCGACACAAAAGTCACTTGCAACACTCTGAACACTCATATTTTACTTTTCTTACTAGTTAACAGTGCCTTTAATATGATATATGTATACATAGTCCATTTATACATAATGTGTTGGCACGGTCTGGCTGTCGCTGGCCACACTAAAACAACAAATATAATGAAAAATAATAACAAGCAGTGGTACTGACGGTCCACCATACAGGACTCAGGTGTTGCCTCAGACGTGCATGTCGGGAGTGTCATCATGGGTGTAGGACGTGGGGGAGAGTTGGGTGTCAACGTGAGGGTTGTAGCTCAGAGCTTGTCTCTGCACACCACGTCGGGATGCTGTGCCATTATGGGGTTGACCCGCCCCCGGCATCAAGCACTGGCCTCCTGGGGCGCAGAGAGCACCGTCTTCACCACTCTGGCAGCTGCTGGTGTAGTCCGGTGGCCACTCGTGCTGTGGGTCACCCTCGAAAGATGTGGCCAGGCTACTGCGCAGCGTTGCTGAAGAGCGCAGAGTGCCATAGTGTGAGGGCGAGATGGGCTTACAAGGCTCACATGTAGGATGAAGTTGGACATCGTTACCACTGTCGCTGCTGCCGTCGTGACTGGCTTTGCTGAACGCCTGGCGAGAATTGTCTCGACGGTAATAGACGGCAGCAAACACCAGCAAGTTTAGAATCAGAAGGGAGCAGCCGATGGCAACAGTGAGGCTGAGAGCAGTGGTGTATGGGAAGCCACCCTGGAACTTTGGATTACCGTCAATGTTCTCCAGAAGGCCGGCGACGCTGCTGGAGTTGACGATGACCATTTCGGTGGGTCGCAGGGTACTCTGTGTGGTGGTGGACACCTGCTGGGTAGTGGGTGGCTGGGTGGTGGGCGGCGGGAGGAAGTTACTAGACAGGTTGGTGGGGCGAGTCGGTCCTGAGAACGTGTCGGGCTGCAGGTAGTTTGGTAGCTTGTGGAAAGGAGAGTCAGGGCCGTAGCGAGAGCCAACCCTCTCCAGCCCTGGCACCAACCAAGACCACAGTGCCACACGACCTGCGCGGTAGTGGTCACGCACACGACCACGACCTCCTGCAGAAGGTTTGATTGATTAATGTACAACCTATAAATAAATGTACAATGTACAAGCCAAACACGAGCACTAAACGTCTATTATGCACAATGGAAACTTCTCCAAGGATTGTAGGATCTGATGAATAATATTAAATTGAGAGAGAGAGAGAGAGAGAGAGAGAGAGAGAGAGCTGATATCTCACCAAGGTCCAGATATCTCCTATGAACGGGGTCGTAGCTGGCCCACTCTTGAGAACGGTAACGTTGCTTGTCCCGGGGTGTGTCCCAGGGCTCCCCGGTGCCGCTCTCGTTCGGGTTCCTGAGAGGCGGGTGACAACATCAGATTCGGTTAGGTCCACGAGAAAGAAACATCAATTTAAGTACAGATTCCGGTAATTAAAGTATAGGTTAGGTCAAGTTAGGTCACCAATACACATCCCTACTGTACCACCACTTACCCAGTCTTGATAAAGTTGGTCCACATAGTGATGACCGCCTCACTTAGGGCCACCTCCGTGTTGGTGAAGTTGAGGCCAGCTGACAAAGGGCCCAGTGACCCCAGCGGCGCCCCGAATACGTACACTAGCTCGTTGAGGGGCATGTCAGGTCCAGTCTGTTTATGAAGGAAATTAGCCTTAAAAACATATATTAAACACACGGTGTTATTGTCTGATCGTTTATTAATGATGCTGGACTACGTACAGAGGACGTGTTGTGGCGTAGAATGAAATTAACTGATAGGTGTTTAACTACTTTAGTACATCGACTATAACACAAAACACCAAAGATTGCCATTGAAAAAAAATTAATTAAAATTTTCCAAGCGTAATTAGAACAATTACCCAAATATCAAAATTTCTAACCGCAGTTCCTTAATCAGCGTGTTCAGGAATATGTATTGAGATTGAGAAAATAAACAAAATATTCGGGATTACGGCTAAAACGGTAAGTCTTTAGTCCCACGACAATCAGAATCTCAACCTCTCACTGCAGCTTAAAGACGGTTTGCTTGGCCACTCTCACCAGATTCATTGTCTTCATCTTTCCTCATTATACAATTAGGGAGTATTAGAGGCATAAGAACAATCATAATTCATCTCATTCTCTTCTTCTTCTTCTTCACATCTTTGTCCTGATGGTAGTAAAAGTTTTTCAAGCAAATGAGATTATGATTCCTTCTTACTCTCTAATTACTCATTATCTCTCACTGTCTAGCTCTGAGGGGGAGGAGGAGGAGGGTGGCAGGAGAAAGAGGAGGGTGGTAGGAGAAAGAGGAAGGTGGCAGGAGAAAGAGGAGGGTGGCAGGAGAAAGAGGGAGAGGAGGAGGAAGAGGAGGGTGGCAGGAGAAAGAGGGAGAGGAGGAGGAAGAGGATGGCTAACCAAACCTTACATATAAAGTAAGGTCCTTAAACGCATTGACTAGATTAGTACGTACACTAGTTATCAATAATTCATTCGCTAACATAATCATATCCCAATACAGTACTGTATTTGTTTTTCATGCACTCAAAAACTTTAAGTTTCTTGGCGGTAAAGTATCTCAGTAAGTGTGTGTATAAGACTTTACATGATGTTGGTGGTACAGCGGTAACTCGCATAATTCTCACTAATGTCAAGGGTTCAAGCCTCGACCCGGACACACGCGAGAAGTGTTTGCCAGTGTGACCCTCACTAGTCACTACCACAGGTTTCCCGGTTCTTGGTTTCATCCTATACTAACACCGGATAGACCGCCTAAACGGCTAGTAAGCTGATAAGTGGCGAAAATAAAAAACAAAACAAAAAACGATACAGCCAATTCTTCCGCCAGTGTTGACAGTTCTCTAAGCTGTGACCTCTAGTGGGAGGGATATGAAAACTCGGCTGAGTAATGTCCTCTGAGGTCACCCCTTGCCGCCTATAGTATATGTTTTATAGATATTTATATATTGACGTCTGAATAATATCCACAGAAATATCGTTTCTCATAATTCTAAATTTGATGAAGCTCAGTGCAGTAATATCATTATAGCTGACCTCACTCTAACTTTAACCTGCGTTGCAATTTTCATTAAGTAAACACGATTATGAAATCATCACCATAGTTTCAGCAACAGAATAGTACAGTATGTGGAAACAGAACCAGAAACGTAATTGATTATTGAAATTAACGAATGCATTCCTGTGCGCGAGGTGTGTGGGGGATGCCTCGACCACACTGGGGATTAAGCGATCGATTTGCTGTCATTAATGAGTAATGTTTGGGTACGCAGACCCACTAGTAATCTAAAACTTTGATTTATGGTTGTACAATAGCTGTCCCAGGCAATATATTTCAAAAGTTTTCAGAATTTCCCATCTTCTATCACTTAGGGCGCCTGGACTCTAAGGGGTGAAACTCATAACTTATTTCTGGGTATCGTGTGTGTGTGTGTATACTGGACCCTTTGTCCAACTGCTACTTCAACTTTGTCCAAAATATAACACATACACAGAGCCACAAGAGAAGATATGTTAACGAGGTCAATAGTCTCTCAGTGATCAGTAAGTTGACCTGCCTCTATTAGCAGCGTAGCTCACTTTTAATGTTGGGAATACTTATTATTAATGAATTATTTTTGACACACAAGTGATTTATCTTTACATATGGTTCTTGTGAGATTAATTCCTCCTCTACAACTGATTATTTTAGAGACTTTATGATTATGGTCAAGTAATCAGCTATAATTTCGATGTTTTTGGACAGTAACCGAGAGAGAGAGAGAGAGAGAGAGAGAGAGAGAGAGAGAGAGAGAGAGACTCTTCGTCATGTTATTTTCCCTCTTAAGATTAACGACAGGTAAACACATAAACTAATGGCTTTACGGACGCTCTGGCACTACACTTTTACCTTCTCGGATAGAATCATTAATACTGACATCTTAATCTGCCTCTTGCGATTTAATCACACAAATACACATGTTATATAATCTTACCTTAAACCTTAATTTAACCTAACCTTAGCTAATCTACCCTAACCTAACCTACCAAGGGGTCAGGTTCGTCAGGTCGGTAGTCTAAGACGTAGAGATAAGACGACCTGGCCAAAGTATGGAGCTGGTTGGCGGAGACGGTGACGGGGGAGACGAAGGAGGCGTCGTGTATGGCCTCTGCAGTCAGGTCCCGGATGTTGACTGGGTGCTGGACGGGTCGTGACCAGTCTGTGTACTCCGCTGTAATGGCCAACACGATCTCCTGCAACACAACACATAAATGTTACGTCTTATTTAAACACATCAGTAACACACATAGTTTACACCGCGTAATTACCACAGCAGGTAAGTCTCATAGTTTAAACCACGTAATAATCACAAATACCACACACAAGACAGTTCACTTATACAGTACACTAAGGTTTCGTTAACGGTTTCTGCCTGCCCTTTCATCTGTTAATTCTTCTCTCTATTGTATCTTGACTTACGTTTACTCACATAACAATTTACTATTCAACACACACACACACACACACACAGTTTCCTCCCTTCACTCTCACGCCTCTACAAACTCGCTCTCCCTCCTCCGCTCAATACACTGGTCTCCTTATAATCCTCTCCACTTATACTGCTGATAAACAAGTGATCCACATACACACACATATACGATCGAGTCCCATATAACCTTCCCCTTCTGGCTCATCCTTCAATATGGCACTTGTAATCCTTCTATATCCTTCACTCTCCCTCCCTTTCTCACGGTACTGATCCCTTTCATGGTTTAAATGTATATTCCTAACTCGTTTGTCTTTTCTTTTGTGGAGCCATTACGGTGTTTATATTCGTCTTTTTGTTTTGTGGCGCCACCAAGGTGTTTATATTCAACCTTTTCGATGTTAACAGGCCAACCTAATGTATCCCCCCCCCCCACCTCAACCTCATCCCCTGGACACTCTATATTCTGGGGGTTAAGCTGGCAAAGCCTATATTACAATACTCTCCCCAGGTTAGTTAATCCCCCAAGATGCCTAGAATTCAGTAGATCCACCCCTTCCTTCTACCCCTGGGGTGCTTAAAGTTCAGTTGATCGCCTTGGACATTAGGTTATTTCACAAACACTAACTATATATATGTCTTTGGTCTAATTTGAATATCTATCCTTGGTTAATCCCTTCTAGGCGTTTTAACAAGTTGTCTTTTCCTCCCGCGCGCCGCCCCATAAATCACGCCATAACCTATATTCTTCATCGTCTCTCACTCCTTCTCAGTCAGACGGCCTCCATCAACATCTTTATGGCCTGTGTTAAGTAGCGTTGTGCTGTTGTTATTATTATTATTATTACTGTTGTTGGCATTATTATTAGTTATCTTAATTACTATTACTATTATTATCATTACTATTGTTGTTTTTATTATTATCATTACTAAAACCAAAACTGTAATGAGAGCAAAAGACCCACGACAAATAGACAAAGAAACAATGTAATCCTTCAGGTATTTACTCTCAGGTGTTAAATAAATAAACTGAGATACCTTGGTCATGTGTACACGAAGGCTCTTCCATTTACATATTTCATTAGAGGTCTAGCGTGAAATGCTCATGCTCATTTGCAGGCAGTGTTAGCGGAGCATTTTCCTTAATGATACGGTCAACAACAGGCAAACATTTCCAGGTACTTGGGCTGTAAATGAAGATTATTATGCTGGGTAATAGTCTACATGTTTGTTACGTCACAGTGTATTAAAGGGAAATATTTTATATAATAATAATAATGATAAGGATAATAATATACTATGATCACTACGAATAATAACAATGAAAACACTACTACTACCACAGCTCCCAGTAGGGGTGTGGTATCCCAGAGGAGTTCACAGGATAGACTGAGGCTCGGTTCTTCTGTTCTGGGGTATTTATGTCCATTGCACTATCACAAACCCCGGGCTGGTTCACGGCGCCAAAATCCTGACTGGTCCAAACGCTCTGGGTTGGTGAACTTGCAAGTCTCCGTCCCTGACCGACAGCAGTTTAGCCCCTTAGATAGAAGATAGCTCCACACTCAGACGATTTTATTCAGCTCAGACACCGTAGTTATAGTCCATCAGGTACTGTAGTTATAGCCCTTCAGACACCGTAGTTATAGTCCACCACAGTAGTTATAGCCCATCAGACACCGTGGTTATAGGCTACCACAATAGTTATAGCCCACCACAATAGTAGTCTATCTTTAAGAAATCCGTAAATTGTCCCCGAGCGCCGCGTCTCTTGATCAACAGAATCGATGAAATTCGTTTACAGGTAACGACACAGGAGCGAGTTGTCTGGAATTGTAGTGAATCTGTTACGTTTAGTTCATTAGGAAATGTTTCCGAGCAAATTACAGTGCGATTAGAGACATGGCAGGATACACAGTCCAGGGGCTCCTCAATCAAACAGTTTTATACAACGATGAGAAATTCCTCGGTCTAAATTTGTCTCCTCGCGACCATTTTTGTTCTATGACCGCGTACTAGCGTTATATCTAGCCAATATTTCGTGTTGTGTGTCATTTTGTCTTCTAAGAATGAGTAAGTGTACAGTGTTTCATGTTCTGTCACCAGAAAATACTTTGATATTATCATTTATATACTATCATTGATACAGACATACGTAGCCTCGTCACACACACAACAGATGGCGTTCTTTTCCATATTGTTCCTGTGTTCAGTGTCCAAACTGGATAACAATTCCTGGTTGTTCCTCTGAGGAGCCAGATTAGCTTTTTACCACTATGAATATTTCCTAAACTCAGTTATCACACACACACATGCCAACATTTTCACAGGAAAAAGAAACAGAAGTGAGCTTCCCAAACTCCCGACCAGCGCCAACATGCAACACAAAAGCCAAAAACCTGGAGGATTTCATTGTGGAGGAGCAGGACGGCGGCAGTAACCTAATTGGGACACTCTGGGAACCAGCATGTGGACACCCCCCACTCCACCTCCCATGCTGCCGATGGTTAATCAATTCCTGACACATTTGCACTCTGTATACTCCCGCCCCCCGCCAGGCCTGCACCCCGCTGCTCCGCCTAGCATGTGTTTCTGGATTTTTGTCGCCTCAATATTGTTACGACAAATACTTATCTACACAACTCGTTTAGTTTACATGGTCTAGTGAAACGTTGTATTTATATCAATATTATTGTTAAGTAATGGTCCTTCTGCCTCTATGTTAAGTGTATTATTGAACTGTAAGATCGTCTGTTGTAGGTAAAGCAAAGACGATAATTCTCAGTGCAGCAGAGTTTGTCTCGGCGATGTGAACAACAGAACACACATCATTATTGTCACCTATAATGTGCTAGGTAAACTCTCTCGGTATTACGGGAAAATGGCAGTGAAATAATTTAGTTCAGGTACTTACGGATTTATACGTAATCACAATTAATTAGTATGTAGAAACTAATTCAAATAAGATGTAAATTCAAAACTTATTTACACTTGTTAATTACACTCGTACAATTATCTCGTATTCATAACATAGACACATTATTTAATGCAGGTATATCAACTGTCAGTGTTATTAAGCGCTGTTAACTATGCTTACCCTAGATGCCAGCTATCCCTTGAGCACTACCCTTCATACCAGCAGTCCTTTGAGCACTACCCCCTTACACTCAAAACAGCAAAAGTTATCTGCACGGTTCATTACACAATTTTCACACCTTTCACCATTTTTTACAGCCTCGTGTGGATTTCTGTGAAGATTCCCTCCCCTCTCCACCACTCTCCCCCCCACCCACGTCCCTCTCCCCTCTCCCCTCCTCGGTTCATCTCCCAGGTCTTAATCTCGTGTATGATTCGTCGAGGTTTCTCGTCGGTGTAGCAGTCATCAGTCTTAGTCATCCCGCCGACAAACTTTTACTAAAATCACACACACACACACACACACACACACACACACACACACACACACACACACACACACACACATGTTTTTCCCCACAACTTGGTGAAACATGTGTGGGTAAAAGGTTGATTGGCCAATTATCTTCATCTTAACACAAAACTTAGAGTCGTTCTTCTCTTTATTTTTATTTTCTTGACATCTAGATCGTTACTTTTCATCTCTCCTCCTCCCCTCCCCCTCATCTCTCTCTACTCACCTCTTACTACTCTCTCTTCACCCTTTCCTCCTTCTCCTCCACCTCACCCTTCCTCCTCCTCTCACTCCTCAACCCTCACCCCTCCTCCTTCTCCACTCACCACTCCTCATCATCATCCTCCTCCCTCCTCTCCCTTTCCTCGATTCACCCTCACCCTTCCTCTTCTCACCCCCTCTCCTCCTTTCCTCGCACCACCCTCACCTTCCTCTCCTCCTCTCCTCGCACCACCCTCACCTTCCTCTCCTCCTTTCCTCGCACCACCCTCACCTTCCTCTCCTCCTTTCCTCGCACCACCCTCACCTTCCTCTCCTCCTCTCCTCGCACCACCCTCACCTTCCTCTCCTCCTCTCCTCGCACCACCCTCACCTTCCTCTCCTCCTCTCCTCGCACCACCCTCACCTTCCTCTCCTCCTCTCCTCGCACCACCCTCACCTTCCTCTCCTCCTCTCCTCCTCTCCTCGCACCACCCTCACCTTCCTCTCCTCCTCTCCTCGCACCACCCTCACCTTCCTCTCCTCCTCTCCTCGCACCACCCTCACCTTCCTCTCCTCCTCTCCTCGCTTCACCCTCACCTCCCTCTCACCTCGGAGCAGAGGCAGTTCACGGAAGCTCTCGTGTTGGCTTATATTAAAGTTTATACCGAGAAGGCGAGCTGTACCAAGATGCTTTTAGTTCATTTTGTTTCTTGTCAAGTCTCTTCCGAACAGTCCAGGGCAACTTTCTCTCTCTCTGTCTCTAAGTCTCAATTTCATGTAATGTTAAGCTCTCAGGGTGAGGGTGGGGGTGAGGAATGAGGGGGTAAGGGTGGGGGGTAAGGGGTGGGAGTAAAGGGTGAGGGGGTAAGGGTGGGGGGATGGGAGGTAAGGGTGGAGGGTAGGTATGATTTCATTATTGTAATTCATTCTGTCTGTCGTTTACTCGCTTTTAACCACAATTGTTGAGAGTTACTTCTCTCTCTCTCTCTCTCTCTCTCTCTCTCTCTCTCTCTCTCTCTCTCTCTCTCTCTCTCTCTCTCTCTCTGTCTGTCTGTCTCTCTCTCTCTCTCTCTCTCCTTGCTGTATGAAAGAATTCCCAGCAACTTTTCTAAGTAGACAAAACTCATTCACACTCGAGGGCTCTTGTCTTCCCTGATGCGTGACGTGTGTTGGTCTAAATGTGTCACACTATATCTTATATCTATATGTAACTGTAATTAGATACGTAAAAATACCTATAATTTCGTTAAAGTTATAGGTGTTTGTGATGACAATTTAGTCTTTATATATTAGGTTGGTTGGGAATGACAATTGGTTATAATTTACGAGTGATATAACCAAACCACACAAGTATTTAACGTGTCCCGTGTGACCTGACCTTTTTCATTCCCAGGACAGGTCAACTCTCTGGTCATGAATGTTACTTATTGCATTAACTGACTGTAAACCCACAAATGACTGTCAGGTTGATACAGTCATTTGCATCTAGTCGTCCCAGTGGAAGAACTCAAGTGACGTATTAACCCAGAGAACTGAGCTTGGCCGTCTGTCGCCGTGACAACTCGCGGGTTATTATATTTTTTTTCCGGTGGGTCAAAAACATTTCCCTGACGTGTGTTTATGAACTATTTCTATGACAACCTTTCAAAAAACAACAACAATACAACCATTAATACAAAGACAAAAAACAAAAACATTTATTTAATCATAACATAAGAACCCTTTATAAATATAACAGCGTAGTGTATAAACTTTGTGGATATAAGAGAATTTTAGTGAAAAGTTGAATGTTTTGTGTCTCTCTTTATAGAAAATTTATCTTAGTTATTAAATGGAGAGAGTCATCATGAAGGCGTATGTAAGAGCAGGGGAGCAACATATACTTAACCTATGCGATAAACTGCAGGTGTATTAAGTCACAGAAAGACGATGAACCTGTCAGCCCGATACTGAATTAATGCCTCGACTAATCTCATTACGATCCTGTTGTAGTAATTGGGAGGAGAATGAGAGAGGCAGGAGTTGGGTGATGCTGATGAATGCAACTTGTGGCCACGGGATTAGTGACAAGTGCATTTAGGTTAGGTTAGGTTGTGTTGAGCTGGGTTGGGTTGGGTTGGGTTAGTTTCTAATGCACATGCTTAATCCTGGTGTATAATTTTAATCTTAACATCATAAAGGTTAAACACAGCTCCTCGGGTCGTCTTCAACACTTCAAATGGTTTAATAATTACAGTCACACGTCGTTCTAGCGGGGTTAATTAACACTGAACCATCTATTTACAGGTGCTGTCGGCCTGAAGAACTGTTAATGACTTACCTGTTGATCCAGCCAGTAAGTGATGGTGAAACAAGTAACAGTAAGTCTCACACTCAGGTGGTAATGAGACAGGTGACAGCAAGACTCACCTGTAAGTGATGGTGAAGCAGGTAAGTCTCACTCTCAGGTGGTAATGAGACAGGTGGCAGCAAGACTCACCTGTAGATGGTAGCGATAGTTGTTAGTGACGAAGGTACGTAGAAGACGGTCTCGGTGGTCCGCCTCGAAGCCATGTTGGATCTCAGTGTCGCTAAATACCTGCAGGAGATCAGTGGCAGTGATCCCTAGTAGCAGGTCAACAGGTGTACGGCCTTCCTGACCTACGGGCGGTGAGGAAGGTTAATACAGGCTGGGCGTAGTTGAGTAAAGACGAGAGTATTATAATTAATTTTTTTTTATGTTTTCGCTGTTAAGTAAAGACGGAAATAAATAAGGGTAATATTTTCTTTAATAAGTAGAGACGAAAAAACAACAACAACTGAATTATGTTGTCATGGTTAAATAAAAATAAATAAATTGCGTAATGTTTTTGTCGATAAATAAGAAACCAATGAAGAAAAGAACTCAGCATTCTCAGCTGGTGAATGACTGAAAACAAAATACGAAGCCATAGTTTGTCCAGAGAGCAAGTATGTAAAGTAGGAGTTGGGTAGAGTAGCCAAATGTTGATGAGCGACGCGGGAAAATGAAATGTTTTAACCATAAGACAGATACATTAGCATTTACAGGGACGAGGAGACCAGCTACAAAATGTTTATCGTTTCAACATTTCTCTCTCTCAGTCTCGGGGCATTGATGTGACTCTGGAATGAAGTGAGGGAGAATTATTTTTTTTTTTGTAAGTATCACAACAACACACAAACACATACAGACATAGACACGGGTACAGACACATACAGACACAGACACGGGCACAGACACACACAAACACACTCACCCATTTTAGCGTGCTGTTGTTTCCAGTCCAGCCTGATGGTCACGCCGTCTATACTGGGTCCAATGGCTGACAGGAACTGGGGTGTCTCAAGATCCACCTGGGGAGAGAATTACCTGATAACTCACCTGTAAGGCGTAGGGGGAGAGGAGGGGGGAGGGTAATGGTGGGAGGTTGAGGGAGGTAAGGAAGGGGAGGACGGAGGTTGTGGGTGAGAGGGTGGGTGAGAGGGTGGGTGAGGGTGGGGAGAGGAAGGGGTGGAACGGTGGGGAAAGTGAGGGAGGAGGAGGAGAGAAGTTGAGGGTAGGTGAGGGTAGGGAGAGAAGAAGAAGAAGAAGAAGAAGAAGAAGAAGAAGAAGAAGATCCAATTAACAAACAAACAGCTAATTCACTACCTTAACAACATTTAGTCCACCTCAACAATTAAATACGTAAAGTAAGAATAAATAAAACTGAATTACAAATTATAATTCAAATATGCAAATGAAGGTAACTAATTAACATACAGACAGATAGTAAATATCCCTTTAAATAATAAAAATAATTAAGCCTCATTAACTTAATAACTTTTAAAAATAACATGACGTTTAATTAAGAGAATTGAGAAACCTTAAGGGAATATTAAATCATAATATATAATTCAAATATGTTAATTATAATTATAGAGATACAGTACAAATTAATGTTTATTTTGATTGATCTTTGAATTCAAAGCCAAGAGTTACTGTGGATAAATTTAAACCACAGCGCCAAGGGATACTGAAGCTTACCTAACCTATTCACAGTAACCTACTCGCAAGATCTGGTCGACGGTACATAACCTCAACGACGGTACAAAGACCTACCTGCAGAATCTGGTCGACGGTACATAACCTCAACGACGGTACAAAGACCTACCTGCAGTATCTGGTCGACGGTGCGGTCTCGGAGGCAGTGAAGAAGAGCCTCAAAGTGCCGGTAGAGGTCGTCTGGGACTTGACAACTGAGCTGACGAGCAGCCTGAACAGCGTAGTATACGGGTTCCTGTACGGCCGCCCAGGGACTCAGCGCTGACCCGGACATAAGGATGGCTCGCTTAAACAGTCCCGCGCCTGTGTCAACAATAGGAGGTAACGTGGACGATAAATGGGAGGAATGACAGATAATATCAGGGAATAAACACACACACACACACACACACACACACACACACACACACACACACACACACACACACACACCGTGTTTGTACATTTACTGTAATAACAATACCAACACAACAAAACTCTTTCCTCTAGCCAATAAGAGCTGAAGCTATACACAGGAACCCTCGCTCTCTACACTCTATATCTTTCTCAACTGTATGTAAAATGTTGTTGTTAACTTGGAATACTTTAATATACTGTAAACATCATAATAACATTAGTATTTCCTAACATTTAATGGGAATTTTGTCAAAAAGGATTTATTTATTTTAGAATTTTGTGTCCGTATGATGATAAGATCGATTACTATATACAATTATGGTTGTTTTTTGTTATTTCTTTAATGTTTATATATTTTTAATGTTTTAAATTTATTGGTATTGAAATTTATTTAATTTTCACTTAATATTGAAGTTTTTAAAAGTTTAAATAAGGTATTTAATTGAGTCTATATAATCCTTACTACCACCCTCCTCTTCCCTCCTCTCTCCCTTCCCACAACTTCCCTCCCTCTCCCACACCTTCCTTTACTACCACCCTCCTCTTCCCTCCTCTTCCCTCCTCTCTCCCTTCCCCCAACTTCCCTCCCTCTCCCACACCTTGCCTTACTACCATCCTCCTCTTCCCTCCTCTCTCCCTTCCCCCAACTTCCCTCCCTCTCCCACACCTTCCCTTACTCCCACCCTCCTCTTCCCTCCTCTCTCCCTTCTCCCTCCATTTTCCTCTCCTCCTCCCACCTTCCCTCCCCCCTCCACCCCCACGTTAGGGTAATAGACGATTATCAAGAGAGAGAGAAAAGTTGATTTGCAATTTCCTCTGCAACCTGACAATGAACCGCTACTCATTAATGGCAGATTGTGACTCCTCCCCTTCGTTCAGTCGACCTCCACCACCAGTGACACGTAAAATAAATGATCCTGTGCTGTGTGGGGGAAGGTAGGAGGGGGAGGGGGAGAGGCGGGAGCTCTAATTACTCTATTTTAGGTAAAAATTACTTAACACTACAGTCTCTCTCTCTCTCTCTCTCTCTCTCTCTCTCTCTTGTCTTTCCTAACATAGACAACACTTCCCTTCTGCCCAGGGGTCAACCTTACCGTCACGCCTCGAGGGATGTTTTTTAATAAGTGTCTCAGAGTTTAAATATAAACAGGAGTAAACATTACGTGACCTGGATATAGTGGGATTAAGTGAGTAGTTTTATCTCGGGGTTGTAGTAATGTCTTGTTCGTCGTCTTCAGTTAACGTGATTGATGTTATGAGTTGTGATTGATGTTGTGAGTTATTCATATTCGTGATTTATATGTTAATTTTTACAGACTAGTTATGAGCTGTGGTTGATGTTTTGAGTTATTTATATTGGTGATTTATATATTATTTTTTTAAAAAGTAGTTACGTGCTGTTGTAAATCAATCGTGTTGCCGTATACACAAGTGATTCAGGTTATAGTAATGGAGGGAACCCAGAGCGATAACAGACTTCAATCTCACCTTATGATAAAAAAAATCAGTTTCCAGAATAGATTAGTGAGAGTTGACGCCCTGGTGGTATACGGGATATATTTTTCCAGCTATTGTAGATGTGTGTTGGTAGAGGTGATGTTGTGACCCAGAAATAAAGAAAAAATGAAAAATAAGTGAGAAATCAAATTATAAACTTCAGGTAAATATTATAAGGCTCAGGTAGAATATTAAGGGAAACTATTATATAACTCAGGTAAAATATTATAAACCTCAGGTAAAATAAGGTACAACTTTCACTTTAATGATATTTGGTTTAAGTTAAATCATTGTTCTTGTTTCTGTTTTTATTCCAGAGAGCGAGAGAGATATGAAGCTGGTTTAAGTTTTCACTATAATAAGGATCCCTGTGGTGGAGAAAAGTGATCCTCTATATAAAGGTAAGACCAGGAATAGGACCAATTAAGACCGGGACCTATGAGCCTGACCTCGTTAAAACACACACACACACACACACACACTTAACAGGTCGGTCGTATAGTTGAAATTAAAACCATTTATTTATTTATTTATGTTCGTAATAATTTAGTTGCTAAGATTCAATGGACAGATGAAAAAAATAGAGGCTGAGTGACGCTACGTTTTAAGCGGTACAGGAGAGGGGAAGGGGGGCAGTAGAGGAAGGGGAGGGGGAGGAGGTAAGAGGGAGGGGGTGTGGTAAGAAGGAAGGAGAGGGGAAAGGAGAGGTGAAAAGGAGGGATGGCAGACGAGGAGAGGAGAGCGGAAGAGGAACAGGTAAGAAGAGAAGGAGAGAGCGAGAGGGGAAGATAGAGGAGGGAGTAGGAAGAGAGGGAGAGAGAAGGGAGAGTATTGGGGGTAGGGGAAGGATCGGGTGAGGTGGTAGGGGTAGGGGTAGGCAGCGCAGTAATGAGGAGGCAGTGCTGACCAAAACAAGACTTCCAGAAAAAAAAACTACAGGTAATGTGTTGGCGCTAATGAACACCTCGTTAACGGTTGATGATGTTAGGTAAATAGTCATTGATGTTTAGCCACCACAGGTATAAAGGAAAAAACAAATATGGATGTTAAGGTATACGTGTGTTAACCAGGTGTGTTGGTTTACCTGGATCTTCATAAACATTATTTCTCATTAAACTGGATTTAAATGATTTCCATCGTGTCCTTCTTGTGTTGGTTGATCATTTATTAAAGATTTCTTGTCATAAATTTCGTCATTTATTGAATATCTTTTTAGTTTATTCATCAATTCACACTATATTGCCTTTGACCAGGGAGGCAGTTTTAGCTCTGGATGTTTCCGGGTTAAATCAAACGGAAACTAACCTTATTTCTTGAAGATTAGATACCCTAGTTTATTTCACTTGGTGATTTAACAACCTAACTTAACTATCTATCCAAACCTATAACCTAACCAAAACTACACTCTAACCTAATCTAACCTAACCAAACCTCTCCCTACTTCCACCACCTCCATAACTTATCAGGGACCGAGGCCGCTGTCACCTGCTGGTCGTTAGGTATACAACAGGTGTCGTCTTACCTGTCCACACACACACACACACACACACACACACACACACACACACACACACACACACTCCCATTAATGAAGGTGAGATCGTCCAGTAACCTCATAAAAACTCACTATACAGAAAAAAGTTATATAGTTTGTATATATATATATAAATCATTACTCTGTTATATAAATTCCCCTTTTTTAGTGAATTTAACCCCAGTTTTTGTGGCTTAAATCTAGAGAAATATAATTTTTTTTAGGGTCGAGGCGTTGACAGTTTTAGTTGACGAAAATAACTCATTGATAAAAGACAACACGAGAGAAGTACACCTGCTGAGTCAACTCCCTTAAGAACAGGTAAAAAAAAATCGTCATGAGATTGGCAGAGGTGGAGCATAAGTTGATGTAAATTGAAGATGATAGAATTGGGGCAGCCAGGCGTTTAGAATTTCACTATGAGAGAGAGAGAGAGAGAGAGAGAGAGAGAGAGAGAGAGAGAGAGAGAGAGAGAGAGAGAGAGAGAGAGAGAGAGAGAGAGAGAGAGAGAGAGAGAAAGAGAGAGAGAGAGAGAGAGAGAGAGAGAGAGAGAGAGAGAGAGAGAGAGAGACTGGTGATAAAATTAAACGTGTTGAATTATGAATTTACTGCCAAGAGACACGACTTACACACACACACACATACACACACACAGTATATATACAGTGTGTATGTATGTATGTATGTATTCATTAAGCCTGGCACAGTGAGGGCAGCTTTTTGAACGTATGCAAAATATTTTACTTGAAAGGCCATACAGTTACCTGTTTCAATTTACCTGGTGTGTGCCCGCGTGAGTGACCACTTACTGCAGTCATTATTCTAAAAGCCATCAGGTGATTTTTCATTCATATATGTAGTGTACTGCGCCACCCAGGGTCAGGTCATATTCCAGTTGCCTCTTACCTCTATCAGCTCTGTCTGTGTGTCTGTCTATCTGTCTGTTTATTTGTCTGCCTGTCTGTCTGTCTGTTACACCAGAGGATTTATATTTTCTGTAGTTCAACATCATCTGTAATTTCTGAGATTATTCTTAAAAGTTAGAAGTGTGTGTGTGTGTGTGTGTGTGTGTGTGTGTGTGTGTGTGTGTGTGTGTGTGTGTGTGTTCTTTTTTTATATGTATACAGACTTATTGTGAATTCTTGTTAAAAGTCGCTTCATGTTGTTCCGACGTAAATTACAGTTTTAACTTGATATTCCTAACTCTTACTATTTACACGGAACCTTTGAATGTACACACACACACACACACACACACACACCGTTTCGTACACAGACCCACAAGTCGTTGCGCACACATTCAAGGCAATTAAAATTTGCATGACAACTACACACTGAACAAAGCAGAATATAAAATAACCTACAGGAGTAAGTTTAAAATATAACAAAATATTTTTCAAACTGACTAACACAGACAATCCTAACTTGACCTGAGCTGAGCTAACCTAACCAAACCTAACCTAACCTAAAACAAACAATCCTAACTTGACCTGAGCTGAGCTAACCTAACCAAACCTAATCTAACTTAATCTAGGCAATCCTAACTTAACCTAACACCTGGCAACCCTAACCTAACCTAACTTGATCTAACCTTAGCTAACTTGGCCAAACCTAACTAAATTACTCCATGTTAACCTAACCTACTATACCCCAAATTAACCTAACCTACCTAATATAACCTAACTCAACTAACTTAATTTAACCAAACTTAACTTACACACACACACACACACACACACACACACACACACACACACACACACACACATTTAAATTCTAACAGGTTCATCACTCAGCATTAGAGCAACAACAATGGTGAAGGTACAAGTGAGACTCCTACTTTCCCTTCCTCCCCCCCCCCCTTTTCTACTCTCCTTCCTTCTCTACCCTCTCTTCTCTCCCCTACCCTCCCCCCCCCATCCCCTCTGTTCTATCTTCCGGTTTATTCAGAGTAAAACAAAAGTGACAATGGAACCGTGACCAACCCTTCCTCTCTTCTCCTCTTCTTCCCTTCCCTCGTTCTTCCTCCTCCTTCCCTCTCTCCCCCTACCCTAGCGTGTTCATGGGGCGGCGGTTACTCGAGTACTTCCTTCCTTCCTCCCTCTTCCTCCTCCTTCTATCTCCACACACACACATTGCCTCCTCCTCCTCCTCCTCCTCCTCTTCCTCCTCCTCTTCTTCCTCTTTCCTCTATTCCTTCTATCTCCACACATATTGCTTCCTCCTCCTCTCCCCTCCCCTCCCCTGACTCCCTTACGCTACATGTGAAAAGCGAAGAATTATCAAGGTAAGATTATAAGACAGTAAGCTTTCTGACAGGTGGACGGAGTGGCAGTGACGTATGACTCATGACAGTAATATGAGTCATCACATTTAATAAGATTCATGACAGTAACATGACTCATGACAGTAACATGACTCATGACAATAACATGAGAAATCAACACGACAACGGCTGACACTGACAACTGAACACACTCACCAGCAGCAGCGGGGGAGATGACAAGGAAGTTGAGACAGGCGGCCCCCGTGCCATGGCCCATGACAGTCACGTGGCCCGGATCACCGCCAAACCTCACGATGTTCTCCTGTACCCAGTGTAGCGCCGCGAGCTGGTCCATCAACCCGTAGTTAGCGACGGTAGGGCGGCCCACTGTGTCCACGTTGGGATTGAAGAAACCTGGAAATAAAGAACCATCGTGGTAGTGGTTCGGGTAGTTAGTAGTGGTAGTAGTTAGGGTAGTCAGTAATGGTAGTAGTTAGGGTAGGTCGTAATGGTAGTAGTTAGGGTAGTTAGTAAGGGTAGTGGTAATAGTTATGGTGGTTAGTTATGGTAATAGTGGTAGTGTGGGTAGTTAGTTATGGTAATGGTAATAGTTTAGGTAATTAATAATGGTCATGGTAGTAGTCAGAGTAGTTAGTAAAGATGACGGTAGTTAAACTTTTGTTAGTTAGTAATGGTAATAGTATAGTTAAAATAGTTATATTAAAATGCATTACTACACTTAAGATATTTTAAGATTATATAACACAAATCAACAATAAAAGACCCAACAAAAGATTATATGACGTAAGAAAGTTACTCAAAAGTTTAGGAAGAAAAAATTACAATATTTTTCTCCAATCAACAAGAAAATTATCACAGAGAAGAAAAAAAGGGGTAATATTTTTGGGATCGATTTTCATTTATTAATTTATTTATTTTATTTATTTTTAAGAATTGGCAACGCAAGTATAAATTTGTTTTTAGATAAATGAAGAGTTTTTGTTCCTTACGCCTCAGTAACATTGATTATCGTTCCGGTCACTGACGTCTGACCCACCGACCAGCCAGCCAGCCACACAATACTAGTAAAATATTATTCGCTAATATTTATTTTCATTTCTGCTTCGTTTTCTATTTTTTGTTTGTTTGTTTCCTTCCTTCTCTTTTTTCTGAATGTATGTATGTATGTATGTATGTATGTATGTATGTATGTATGTATGTATGTATGTATGTAGCACAATGACCACAACAACTGCCATCACCACCACCACAACCACAACAATCACTACCACCACCACCAGCCTCTAACACACACCAACGTATTCAATATTCACAAGGCAGACTATAACCTCGCCTCCACTATATTAAACGTCATGAATTTAAAACTAACCAACTTTTTTGTTAATATTTTCGAGGTTGACAATTTTGACCCTGATTAATAATACACGTGACTCAAAAACATGATATAATTCAATGTATTTCTATTTGTTAATGTTTGTTATGGATGACGTTTATTATTTAATGGTATTCGTTCATTACAAGGTTGTTAATTAAATGAAAATATTTTTATTAATATTGACAATCATAATTACGAGTTTTTCTATGTGTTTTTCTAGTTAAAGTTGTGATGTTGTCTCTTTCTTCTCTGATTGGTGAAGATGGAAGGCTATTAACCAATCATAGTTTCCTACGTCACGTCTCAAACAATATATATTTTTACTTATTTTATAACTGGATGCTGTGAAAGTTTTTATTTGATTAATATATTCTAAAAAAAAACGTAAATATATTCAATATAAAATATAGACAAAAATAATTTGTCTTTTACCAAGGAAAAATATGAACAGTTTCAATATAAAATGACTGATATTGTAAGATAATATGAAAAGCATTATAGACACAACACACTGGTTTTATTATACTTGACCAACAACTCATATGTTTTAATAAGACCTCTACATGTTCACTGCATTTCATCTATAATATTTTTGAGGCTAATAAGTTTTAAAAAAGGTCTAATAATTTACGGACACAATGAATGACTTCTACTTTCAAGCAGTTCAGTATAAACGCTCGTAAAATATTAGTAACGTGATCATAATACGAGAGAGAGAGAGAGAGACATGTTCCACTGGTCATAGGATTTAGTATAGACGCTGTAGTGTTCGTCGGCTTGGGTAACAATCTAGTGAATGGTGAAATGTGTAGTCGAGCAATTTGGCCACGCGTTTGCTGCTACCTAAATCGACGGGCCTGGGAGAAGGGTCTGAATACGGGGTTTGGTGGTGATTAAATTTTACTTACAAGCCAGACTACGGGTCAAGGTTAGATCGGAAGGGCAAAAGGTCACGTGGCTGAGACTACAACATGAGAGGTTGTACGTTAAAGCATGATGTTGTTATTGTAGATGTATAACTATGGGTGTTGTTGTGTTCAGTATTTTGATAGAAGTTGTAATGAAAATTTCCCTTTATTGGTAATGAGAATCACAACAGTATAATTATGTTGTTGTAAAGGCAAATGTTGTAGGTGTTATAGCCCTTTTTAAAGACACTCTTAGTTGAGTCAATAACTTACAAATATGTTGATAAATTTATCTGTTTAACGAGAAGTAAACACATTTTGGGCTGTTTAACGAAAAGCAAACATAAATACCAACAGACAATACCAGGGAACAGGTCCAGTACTGTGTTGATATACAGACCACACAACTAGGTAGGTGATAATACTGGGGGGTAACAACACGGTGCAGCAGCTGCCTATGTATGTCAATTAATGTTAAAACTATTGTGTACATGATTTTTTTACAACAGTTTATTGGTTTTAGAGTTGTTGTTGTTGTTGGAACGACCCCTTGTCCCTCCCTCCCTCTCATACCCTCACTCCTAGGGCAGGGAAGGGGGGAGAGGGGAGGGGGGAGGGGGAGGGGGAGAGGGGAGGAGGGGAGGAGGAGGGGGAGGGGGGTGTGTGGAAAGGATCGAAGGGGGGATCAGAGGGAGTTATCGAGAGACAGAGGTGTTCCCTATGTTATGTTCTATAGCTAAATCACTTTAAATACTCCAGATTTGTGTTCCATATGTGCTATAGTTCCAATCACGTCACCCAAGAGTTGTGTTCCATATGTGTTACAGGTTCAATCACTTTAAGCCCATCTGCTCCGAATACCTTCAGCTTTTAGTAAGGGGGAGATGACTTAGTGAACAAGCCTGACAGGAGGGTTGGCTGTCTGATCTCTCCCTACGCTTTTCATTTGTTTTATTCTCTCGGGGTTGCGTTAGTGAATATTCCGGTATACCGCTATGGCTCTCTATACAATAACAACAACCATTTAAAGTGTGTGTGTGTGTGTGTGTGTGTGTGTGTGTGTGTGTGTGTATCTGTCTGTGTGATTCTCTAGGTAATTAAAAAATGGACGTAGAGTAAAAATCGAATATTCAGATTAAAAGAATTAGCACAAACAATATCGCCAATTACAAACACCGTAACAATGTTTGCATATACAACGACTGACGAAAAAAACACGGAGGTAACTTTTACTCCTGCCTCCCCAGCACGTGGCCACCGTGCAATATATATTTTTGTTCTTTTATTTTCGTGTCGGTAAGATGGGTTGGGCCACACCTATTCCGGAGGCACACACACAGACACAGACAGACACAGATACACACAGACAGACAGAGATACACAGACACAGATACGCACAGACAGACACAGACAGGCACAGACAGATACAGACACAATACTTCCCCGAGACAATGTTTCTGTAGTCGTGGATGTGTTTATTTTTCTAATATGTAGGTGACGATGCTACACACACACACACACACACACACACACACACACACACACATGCGCGCGCGAAAAAAATGCATAAACAAGTGAAAAGAAAAATGCAAGTTTTAATATACAAGTCTTGTTGCCTCTCAAAATGAAAGAAATAAGACTGGTAGTGGTATCTGACTCGTGTGTGTGGTGTTATCCGGCTAATGGTCATGGTGTTATCCGCCTCTTGGTCAGGGTGGTAGCATCCGGCTCCTGGTCATAATGGTGGTGGTAGCATCCGGCTCCTGGTCATAATGGTGGTGGTAGCAGCTGGCTCCTGATGGTGGTGGTGGTGTAATCCGGCTCCTGGTGGTGGTGTTATCCGGCTCAGTTTTCCCGCAAGTCGTCAAGTCGCCACAAGTTTGGAAGCAGTTATTAAGGTCAGAGTTTTAATGATCCCGACGGAGGTAAATTTCATGGCGGGCGTAAGGTTCGCCTGGCGTTGGTCTGGTTACTTTATTTATAAGTTTTGGCGGGGATCCAGAACTCCCTCCTGGCCCCTTCCCTTCCTTTCCTCCATTTCTCTCTTCGTCTCTCACTGCCTCTCCCCTTCTCTTCGTCCCTCTCTGCTTCACCCTTTTTTTCTCCCTATTTCTCTCCTTTCCTCCTTACTTTTCTCCCTGCTTGCCCTTTTTCCGCACTCTCCTCTCCTTTTTTCCTCTCCCCATTCTCTCTTTTTCCCCAGTCCTCTCTCTTTTCCTTTCGTTTCCTTTCCCTTTCTCTCCCCGCCTTCCTCTTTTTCTCCGCACTTCTCTCTCTTCATTTTCCCCGCCTTTTTTTCCCCTCTGCCGCTCTGCTTTTCCCTGTCTCCTACGAGTGAGTGAGCGAGTTGGGTTGGGTTGGGTTAGGTTAGGTTATGATAAAGTTAGGTCAGAATAGGTTAGGTTCAAATAGACATTGAAATGAATTAGCACACAATCAATTACCCATAAATAAATCCAATGCAAATAGGTACAGACGATATTTCAGCCTTGTATTTTTAACCAGATTTTACCTATTGGTCTACTAGAACACCTGTAACGTAATATACAAGTCAGTAATTACCTGGAATAGGAAAACAAAATTCTATAATTCACCAATAATCAAAGAAGATAATTACCTTAACATATTGTGTAATTATAGCGATTATTTGGTCACGATTACAACTGTTTAATTTTTCGTAATTTGACCTTAAAAATAACCCTTAAACTGACCTGACCTGACCTCATACGTCATAATTAATAATCCTATCATTATCCCCTCTATAATTAACACACACAAACAGACAGACACTCACCCACTAACCCTCATCAGAGAGAGTAATAATAACTTCATATATTTACTACTTCTGAATTCATTCATTATGATAATTATTAAAAAAATCTTCGACTTTTAGCGTCAGAGAACAATTAGTGTTCAGAGGGTAATTAGCATTGTCGTTTAATATGCTTAACTGAATGATGAAGAGAGAGAGAGAGAGAGAGAGAGAGAGAGAGAGAGAGAGAGAGAGAGAGAGAGAGAGAGAGAGAGAGAGAGATCAACTCTCCCCCTACACCCTCCACCACACGGGCAAAACATCAAATATATTCATCAATCCATCCAACATTCATGTCTCTCTCCAACTTTCAACTATGTATAACAATCAGTGTATAACTAGGCTGACATTGGTGTACACATTGTTGAGTTTGATCACACTCTTTCACCGACACTGTACTCAGACACAATAGGTTACTGGCTGTGTGGAAGAGAATTCAATTATCAAATGTACTCGACTGTAGGTGAAAATTTCGACAGTGTCATTTTAATGTGCGTACGATCGGTTTGGTAGCCAGTCTAGTTGAAGCTTTGGCTAATTTTACATAAGGTGGTGGCCATACCGGGATAGAAATAGTTATTGGTGTTTCGTTATAAAGATATGTGTATAAGTTTAGGATAATGTATGAATTACGGATGTCGATGCGTATCTTTTATCTTATGTTGATTTATATGATAACGATATTGTCACTAAACTATATATATTCATCGTTTAAATTATTTGTATTCATTTCTTTCATATAAATGTCTTTAAAACCTGATAACTCATAAACGCTTCCCTACCCTCCTAAATATAAATAAAACATTAATAAATACATAAATGCATTAAGTTCTATCAATCACAACCACTGTATTATTAACCACATCAATGAAATATTCTATCAACCACTGTAACACACGTCAAAAGTTTAGTTTAGAGAAGGACATTATACACGTATCAGCACAGTAAGTGAAACGTGGCTGGCCGCGACCGTAGACTTTCACGACGCAGTAAGCTAAACGTGGGTGGCTGGGACCGTAGACTTTCACGACGCAGTAAGTTAAACGTGGGTGGCTGGGACCGTAGACTTTCACGACACAGTAAGTTAAACGTGGGTGGCTGGGACCGTAGACTTTCACGACGCAGTAAGTTAAACGTGGGTGGCTGGGACCGTAGACTTTCACGACACAGTAAGTTAAACGTGGGTGGCTGGGACCGTAGACTTTCACGACGCAGTAAGTTAAACGTGGGTGGCTGGGACCGTAGACTTTCACGACACAGTAAGCTAAACGTGGGTGGCCGCGACCGTAGACTTTCACGACACAGTAAGCTAAACGTGGGTGGCTGGGACCGTAGACTTTCACGACACAGTAAGCTAAACGTGGGTGGCCGCGACCGTAGACTTTCACGACACAGTAAGCTAAACGTGGGTGGCTGGGACCGTAGACTTTCACGACACAGTAAGTTAAACGTGGGTGGCTGGGACCGTAGACTTTCACCGCGTTTATCTCTTAGACTCGAATAATTCCTACTATTGCAGAAACGTCATTTACGGTTACAACAATTTATTTAGTCATGTATTTTTATTATTTTTTTGTATTTTGGTTATTGTAGTGTGTGAAATATATAAATAAACATTCCTCGCTTTATGTAAATATCTCGCTGTAGTGAAACGTTCAATGGTTTTTTAATCATACGGTATTAGGTATCTATTTATGTATGAATATGTATGAGTGTATGTTTGTGTGAGAGTATTTTTTATGGTGTATGGTTGTATTGGGATCAAATATTGGCG